>NQII01003520.1:6067-105321 GCA_002778355.1 Clitarchus hookeri | reverse complement strand
GTTACTGCCCCTAGTAGATTCGTGTTCTCTGTAGTTAGGAGAGTGGAAATATACCACTTTCTGTAATTTTTTCTTTTATTTTCAGAAAAGCCCCTATTCTGAATAATCACCGCAATTACTTCCTTGGGCTGACTCAACATAAATTGAACTAGGGCAGAAGTTTTAATCCTTCACAAAAAACGTGTCTCTCCAATATTTTTTATGGAACAAGGCATGGCCATTCTTTTGTGTAACTATCATGATATTTCTGTAAAACCTTGCTCGCTGATGCACACGGATCCACAGCACGCTTCAAGTTCAATTAACACACGACGACCACATAGTAAACACACAATGGCAACACCGCATCACTACTCACAACATTGCTCGTTTTCACTATCCAGTGTTGCCACAATATTTACTGCTCGTGATAACGAATTTATTGCGCGGTTTGCAGAAAATACTGATTTTGTTGACTCACTTGCAAACTTATGGTAAGAGTATGATATTTACCATATGGCAGACAATACATTGTACTGTAAATATGTATGCACTAAAAAAAATAAGAAAATTATTAGACGCTTTGTTACGGCTATCAATTTCTGTAATAAACAAGCAAGCCTCCGTGATTCCGTAACTTTACATTAAAATGAGTAATAATTACGGAAAACCCGTAGTACTTGGTAGCACTTTTTCTGACATACATGCAGTACTTAAATAAAGAATGAAAAATTGTGCATAACTGAAAATTTAATTATGTACATGTACAAAGAGGTTTACAAATGAAACAAAAATTCACCTGCACGCTGTGGTAGGAGGCATTGTCGAGAACAATTACAGATGGTTCTTGAAGGTGAGGAAGCAGTTGCTCCTGCAACCACTTCTCAAACATTTCCCTGTTCATTGTTCCATGGTAGTCGCCCAAGTTACTACCTGGTGCGAAGACAATACCAGTATCCTTTACAAATCCTTGCTCCGAGCTTGCGTCAAGGACAATGAACCTCTTCCTCTGGACAAAGTTCCGACGCTTGCAGGTGTATGTGGTATCATTCTGCCATGTTTTGGATGAAAAACTTGTGTATAAAAACAGAAATTAACATTACGTGATGTACATTACTCAATAAACCTAAAACCACCATGCAACAAATTGTTCAAAATCTTGTCACATTAACAGTGTCATGTTAGCAGTGAACGGTGAATGTTGTTGTTTGATAAAGTAAATAGTGTTGTACTTTTCAGCGGATTGACTATGACTACGGCCCCACTCTTGCGGTACCTAAATTAAATTACCTTACTACATAATTAAAATTCCACCATTTAGCAAAAAAAAAAGTAACAATAAGGATGAAAGGACAACCTTACGACAGCGCACTTGTCATGTAACACACATTGCAACATCACAGAAATTTTTGTACATTCAATCTTGTAATTTGTTGAGACGTTTAAAACTGCCCACCAACATTCACTAGAATTTGAGTATACAAATAAAGTGTAAATGTTTAAATGTGTAATTACATTCAACAAAAAAATTATTTGTCTGTGTTATTTAAACGTACCATTTACTTTCGTCATATCACCAATATTTTGAGTTACAGATGTCCACATAGTTTATTTGAAAATATTTCCTAACCTCACTTGCCATGACAAATGTCCACCAACACAAGAAATTATTAAAACGTTTGCAAGAATAGCATCTTTGGTAGTGAAATGNAAGAAATTATTAAAACGTTTGCAAGAACACCATCTTTGGTAGTGAAATGTGTGTACATTGACTCAAATTTACTTTCATTGGAAGTTTTTAACGTCCGTGAACATACACGCTTCGAATCACGCAATGCAACTGCAATCACAGCCAAGTAGCATCGGGCAGGTTATGAATCCAACATTCTGTATCTGTATGCTAACAAACTAATCCCTCTATTAATAACGAAATGAAAAGTAGCTAAGTAAATTTCCCGCAAGTCTTNAATCTGTATGCTAACAAACTAATCCCTCTATTAATAACGAAATGAAAAGTAGCTAAGTAAATTTCCCGCAAGTCTTGTTTTGTCATGAACACATGTGAGGTCCACAGACAATTGATAACAGTGGCATATATAGACTCGAGAGAAGACTGCTTCTCACATGGCCTGCTNTTACAAAGATATCCCTCACCAAAGGAAAATAGTCGCTACTTTGTGTTGGACATGCATGCAAAGTCACCAGAACAAAGCTAGTTAATATAAAAATTACTCAAGCGCACAATGTACACTTCATTTAATGTTACAATTGTGTTTTAAATTAACAAGTTGTGAACAAATTTAACTTCAACATTCACAGTTCGTAGACTAGCAAACATAACTTTTTTTTCCAAGTTATGTGCTCAAATAAGGACCAGTTTGTTGANCATTCACAGTTCGTAGACTAGCAAACATAACTTTTTTTTCCAAGTTATGTGCTCAAATAAGGACCAGTTTGTTGAAGGCTTACGTTTTCATTTTCTCATTGATTTTCATCTCTAAAGTTAATAGTAGTATTTGTATAAGTTTCAAGCATTGAAAGTATCTGTTCATAAGGCTGTGTATTAGCGGTATTTGAAAAAGTGGTATGTGGCCTCAGCCATAGTCATATGTATATGTCGCAAGTNTGTGTATTAGCGGTATTTGAAAAAGTGGTATGTGGCCTCAGCCATAGTCATATGTATATGTCGCAAGTATGTATTGATACCAAAAGTACATACCTTTTGAGAAAAACCATGTCTCGTCCAAGTACACGAACATCCATCCTTCTTCCTTCGCCTTCTGATATTACNCCATCCTTCTTCCTTCGCCTTCTGATATTACGTCCGGAAATCCCTTCGCATTCCTGGGATTTTCGGGTCTTCATAAAGCACCTTCCGAGTATCAGTCTTCTTCCACGAGAATCCCAGCCTGAGAAGTAGTTAATGCAAAGAAGTCCTACTCCCCTGGAACCCGACATCACCGCTGTTATTCAAGACTTCCAGGATTGTATCCAGTGTCACATGTTCTCCTGGAAATTGTTTTCACACTATGCTTTCTCTCTCTCTCTCTCTCTGTCTCTGTCTCTCTCTCTGTCTCTCTCTGTCTCTCTCTCTCTGTCTCTCTCTCTCTCTCTCTGTCTCTCTCTCTCTCTGTCTCTCTCTCTCTCTGTCTGTCTCTCTCTCTCTCTGTCTCTCTCTCTCTCTGTCTGTCTCTCTCTGTCTGTCTCTCTCTCTCTCTCTCTCTCTCTCTCTCTCTCTCTCTCTCTCTCTNCCTGAGAAGTAGTTAATGCAAAGAAGTCCTACTCCCCTGGAACCCGACATCACCGCTGTTATATATATATATATATGCCGTGAAAACTAAAAAAAATACGTGTCTCATGTGATTGCTAGAGACAAGATTACCTGNTTATATATATATATATATGCCGTGAAAACTAAAAAAAATACGTGTCTCATGTGATTGCTAGAGACAAGATTACCTGGTTAGTCATGTTCAAACAGAATTAACTTGTCACCAGAATACGTGCAGTTATGGCGCACAACGTTTTTTTTATAATAAAATCCTAATTATTCCATTTACAAAAATTCTATAGCAATGTTTATTTTCAGTGACAGTACTGATCTACGTAAATTGAAAGCTTAAATATATCTTTTGCTGTGCCTCTTCAGTAATTTGTAATTCATAGCATTGAAAATTACTTTACATATCAGAGTACGCATGTTACTTAAATTAATTCTGTAAAGAATATTATTTAAAAGATTTGTATTTATATTTAAGCTTTCAATTTACTTAGATGAGTGCTGTCACAGAAAATAAACATTGCTGTAGAATTCTTGTAAATGGAATAATGATAATTATTCAGAATAAGGGGTTTTTCTAAAAATGAAAGAAAAAACCACGGAAAGTGGTATATTTCCACTAATCTAATTACACACAACACAAATTTACTAAGGGCATTAACGTATTACCGTTACAAACCACAAGTACGAATTTCGTTATATGTGCCCACCTAACCAAACTTTACATAATCCCGCAATGAGTGAATGACTATTTTACAATTTTTGTCTAACCTAGGATTGTAGCGTTTTAATCTAACCTAAGATTGTAGTCTTTTAACCTAACCTGGGATTGTAGTCTTTTAACCTAACCTAGGATTGTTGGGTTTTAATCTAACCTAGGATTGTATGGTGTTAATCTAACTTAGGATTGCAGGGTGTCAATCTAACAAGGATTGTATTTAGTATGTTCTACTTATTTTACGATTACGCCCTCCTCAATATTAAAAAGGTCAACTGTGCAGAACCCATTTATGTTACTTTCGTGGGTCTAGGACATTTTGTAACGTTCGGCCGCTAGTTACAGTTCACATGCGAATTTCTGGTATGCAGAGTACGAACCGTTCACAGATAAATATACAAGTACAGACCAGCGCCACAGTTGTTTACAGATTATGCCTGTCTCAAAACTGTCACGAAGGAATTTAAATGCTGCTACCTCCCACACCGGCGGAGAATTAAATTAATTAAGTCTAGTGGCCGATGTGGGGGTTTAGCGTCACGCCCGACGTGACCTAAACGAGCATTGTACCACTGCCCTGAAGGGCGACTGCCTTCGCCGCCGACTGACTTGAAGTGACTTCTCTCGACGACTGACTTGAAATGAAACTTGACCTGAATTAACTGCTTCCGATGACTGACTTGAAGTGAAGTGAAGGGCGACAGACAGACGCGTCTTTTGTCCTGCCTCTCGCCCCCCTCTCTTGAGATAAGGGCACGGCATCCGGCATCTGCCAGCAGCGTCATCCAAAACTGCGCTGTGTCCCGCTCTCAACACGTTATCGAAACTGTGCCATCAACATAAACTGACTTCTCGTACAACAAAACTTGTTGACGCATTCTGAAAAAAGCTAACTAATGCTGACTGTTAACAAAACTCCAACTTTCGATACGAAACTGCAACCGTCCGCCCGATAACCGTAAAATAGCACCCGTATGCCAGATAAACAAACTAGCACGGGAAACGAGCCACCACGGCTTTAATTTTGAATACCCGATAAAAATATTATGAAGCTTAGCAAAGCTTAAGAAAAATGAAAGAAATTTAAACACGTGTCCCGAAATATAAGACTATTGCGTCATTACGAATTCCTTCAGAAATGTCCCTATTCTTAACAAATAACCTGCAAAACCTGCAACTGGAATACAAAATAATTCGCTGCTTTGGCGAATGCACATTGTGCAGTAACTGTAATAGCCTATGCCAATAAATATATTGCTGTACTTCAAAAACATGGATTACAAACCTAAGTTGGTGCAAAATTATAATGCTGGATTTACAATGCCAAGACAGTCCAACATCACAGCCCCGACACCGACATAAATAATCCAACAACCAATCAGAAGCAAGGTTACCCCGACAAAATCATGGCTCCGACAGGACGACAAAAGTAGATTCTATTTCTACTTTTGTTGTCGTCGGACTCGCTCTGCAGTATAAATAATAACATAAACAAAAACCTTACAAAACATTATGTCGTGCAGATGTCACTGCTGTGGGAAACTTTACTCTAAAAATATGTGGCAGGTATATACAGATTATTGTGTAGAAGATACCTGGTTGTTGATGTGACGGAAATAAATAATGATGGAAAATAGTATATTTACATAGTTTTCAACTGTTTTCACAATAAAATAGTGTGTAAAATATTGTGATTTCTATGCATTCTAATGAGAAAGATTAGCACATTACTGGCCATTTTAAGATTTGCTGACAGTTACGATACGCTTGTCGGATGGGAACTGTCAGAGTATTTATTGTAAACACTGAACACATTTTGGTGGCGGAAATTGTTGGATGGACATGTCGTGTCGGATTGTCTGAGCATGTTCGTCGGGGCATTGTAAATCCAGCCACCTTTAAGGTCACAATACTTTAACAGGCCTGTAAAAGTACTTNGAGCATGTTCGTCGGGGCATTGTAAATCCAGCCACCTTTAAGGTCACAATACTTTAACAGGCCTGTAAAAGTACTTTTAGCAAGCTATCTTAACCCAACTAAATCAAACCCGTATTACCATTTTTTTCGCAAACGTAAGGTCCCAGACAAAACAGAACAGCCTACGAGGAAACAATTATGTACTTAGTTTCATATACCTGTTTCATACATGCGGTATACGATGCGACGAATAAGAGCACATGTAAAATTATCAACATCTCCGACACCTTTCAATCTTTTCTTTCTTCTGGTTTTTTCTGGTGTCTCAAGATTTTCTGCATCCTTCTTGTAGAATCTGCCAAATGAATGATAAGTCTAAAGCATTCTGGACACACGCAAATTGCTGTTATAGTTATGGTTGTTACAGATAATTATATAAATAAGGGCTTTTCCGAAAACCGAGAAAATAATACCTGCAAATCATGGTTATTGCTAATGTGAGATGTGGTGGTAGGCTATGAGGACTAGTGTGTTTATGTGGTAAAACACGTAAAATATATTTCTATCAGGTAACTGAATCGTGTTAAATACGATAATGCTTATTTAGCATTTTNGTGGTAAAACACGTAAAATATATTTCTATCAGGTAACTGAATCGTGTTAAATACGATAATGCTTATTTAGCATTTTGATTGCGATTCTTTCCATTTTAAGTGTTAAGTCAAATTATTGTGCGATGGGTGTTTCTTTGCAATTATGTCAATAATNATTGCGATTCTTTCCATTTTAAGTGTTAAGTCAAATTATTGTGCGATGGGTGTTTCTTTGCAATTATGTCAATAATAAGTGTTAAAATATTATTATTGTGCAGAAATAAGAGTGTGGTGTTGAGTTTCCATGAATTGAATCCACGCCAACGTGTCCTAGGCATGTCTTAAAGGCCATACATATCCAAGGACCTATATTCGCCAATCACAAGGGTGAATAACATCATTTATACTCTGGTTTTTGCATGGAAAGTAAGTGTAGTTAATTGTACTGTGTANCAATCACAAGGGTGAATAACATCATTTATACTCTGGTTTTTGCATGGAAAGTAAGTGTAGTTAATTGTACTGTGTATAGTTGCATGAGATTAGGGAATTAAAGTTTTATGCACTGCCACCATTGGCAAGTTAAATTGCAGAATATCTAACCAAATCAAACCTAACTTCACATCACAGGGGGTGGATAAACCAATGCGAGGTTATTTATTATACTTTTGCTAACAGACTATCTCGTGTCGGCACACCCCTCCCTCAATCCCATATTGCGAAATTAGGTTAGGTCTTCTTGCATGTAACGTCGTTAACAGACCCGAATAACATGTAATTTATATTACTTTTACCCCACAATTTCCCCTCTTCTTCATAGCCCTCACCATCACTTTTTTTAGTATATAATACTATTGTGATGCCCCTAGTAAATTTTTAGTTTGTTATTGAATGTGCTAAGACTAATAATTGTTTAGAGGTTATGTATGGCCCACAATCACATTTCAACAAGGCAAGACACCACATACAAACAATAAAATATCACACAATGTTACTTTATACTTACCTGCGGACAGTTTGACCGGAGATACCTAGAATTTCTGTAGTCTTGTTGATGACTGAACATCTTTCCAGCTGGCCAGTGTGAATCATTTCTTTCACTTGCGGGTTCGTTATGGGATTCCGTGACCGGTTCATTTACGAAGTACCAAATTTAGGAAAACTGTAACCTAGAAACTTAAGAGGTACTATCCACTACAAAGCGTATACAGCAACGGAAACACTGTGCAGTTACAGTAAAGCAGGAATAAATTACAAAACAATTGAAAATACCGACAAGCTATATATAGCTACAATGGAAAAAATCTAATATATAGGTTAGCAATACATAGGAAATATAAATTAAGGCTACAGATTATGGTACAGCTATAAAGTAAATCTACTTAAAATGAGGTTATTCCACAATTAACATACAAATAAAAATCTTAGAAAAGTATGTAGAAATTTTATAACTAATCCAACTAGTAGACCTACATGGGCAAAGGATATAAATAAACAATTAAAGTTAACCTACAGACAAAACTGTGATGTGCAATACACCTTATTAAATGCAGGCTAATTCAAAGGTTTAATGCTAACAAAAATTAAACTAAACCCAAAGCAAGACTACAGTAGACGTGATTAAACAGACGTGCCAAAATATTACGTTGTAATTATACTACAATTAAAAAAGCACTATAATATAAGTTAAGTCTATATTAGAATTATATTAAAGTATACAACTCTAAACCACTAAAAATACGACAAATTGCCAAGATCTCAAGACCACGGCAATAGCACGTGCAAAGGCACAAAGGCGTCGCTGAGATCGAATGTCTTCACCAAGCCGTGTATGCACACATCACAGGACGTAAAATTTACATGTTTTTATATTTCGTAGATGATCGGAATACATACTCAATACAGTTTATAAAAACCAAATAATTACTTTTAGTAAAAAAAAAAGTATACAACTTTATGTTTAAAATTTAAATAAATAATTTTATTGTTATGAACNATAATTACTTTTAGTAAAAAAAAAAGTATACAACTTTATGTTTAAAATTTAAATAAATAATTTTATTGTTATGAACGGTTTTCTTTCTTACGGTGCCAACACTAAAATATACACAACGAAGCGACCAGTCAGGTGATACAATGCTGTAGCAATGATAGTAAAAGTTGTTTCACTGCTTTGGAGTTGGTGGTTCTGAATTTCGCAGACTTGTAAGGAAATGGCCTTCTTATACCGTATTGACCATATCAGGGTTCAATATCACTTGGTAGTATTTCAAGGTCTGTAACACTCGCATGTTATGCCCATTTTAAGTTACACTTAAATGATGGTTGTCAAATGCTGAACTGGAAAAACAGCAAGTGTTTGTGTTAAGTGCTTCTGCGTGTGTTTGAGGATGTCACCATAAGTCATTAGGTGCTTTTCCCCTGTATCATCTGGAAACAGGTTGATATCCAGTGATTGACGCACTTCCTCATATATCTAGATGCTGCACACGAACACGAAGAAGATGCTAGAGGCTAATGAGCCTCAATAGCTGCAAACGAGGACGATTGCATCTTCAGAGAACCAGCGGTGCTGCATGTCGCGGTGCATCTGCAGTATGGCTGAGCTAAGTGTATGCAGTTTTCAGTTACTTCATAGTTCCTGAGTCGTTGTAGCAGCAGAGAACGCACTTGCTACGAGTTGCGCTCGGAGCACTGAAGGCACACTCTAGAACTAGAGGGAGAAATTAGCGTGCTGCTGCAGGCAGGGTTTGAGCGAGGAGGCGAGACAAGCTGAGCCGCCCTGATGGGAGACAATGAATAGCGACGCGGCACCTCCACGTGGAAGTTCGCTTGACCTTCCAAGGACATCTCCGAGGGGCAATGTTGCCTAAAATAATATATGCTTAATTTTTAAATGATAATCAAATATGGTTTTTCCTTGTGTCACATGTTAATTGATATGGTCCAGAATACGCTAATATTTGTATGTACTATAATGATTGTAAGAACTCTGATTGTTGGAAAGTTAATTCTTAGAGGGAGTATTTGGACAGATTTACAAGCACACAGATATGACAGGTAAATTCTCTGGAACCATTTGGCTGTATTTAAGAAATGTATTGTGTAATTTTGCCAAGTGCCACAGTGGTGTAGTGGTTAGACTACTTGCCTCCCACTTAGGTAAACCGGGTTCGATTCCCAGTGAGGTTTGTCCCAGATTTTTGCCTGTGGGAATCATGCTTTACAATACCGCTGGACGGCAGGTTTTCTCATGGATTTTCCATTTCCCCATGTCCATGCATTCCGGAACTTACCTCACTTCACCCTCATCGGTTGTCAAGACCCAGATGTTAAGAGCTGCCCAAATATCTCCACTCCACTGTAAATTTGCTGCTAAAACTGTGAAAAAAATGGCCTGAGTAAAATTTTAATGCAAGTTTTTTGTATAGGAGATAAGAGTGGGACAGAATTAGCCCAAATTCAAACGACTCCTCCTTCAAAATACCAACCGTTTTCCTGGGAACTGTGAAAGGTCGTAATTTTGAGTTTTCACTTTAATTTCACATCAGCGAGTATTGTAATCGATTATTCTATGTAGAGTGTGTTCACGGTCAAGTGAGCACTTTTGAATGCCCTGCATATTTTCTACCCTCAGCCCATTGTGTACGTTCAACAGTTTGTTGTATTTTTTCACAACAGAAGATTTTGGAGTAAAACAGTTGTCAACTGATCTGGTTACTTCATTGCCAATTGTTCTGTTTATTTCATGGCAAACTGACAATAGGTACTTGTTTCATTAATTACTATAGTTGCAGGATATTTATGTGGTTATATTTATTAGAAATATTCCATGCTATTGACACGCTCACAGTTATTCTGTCATATAACATTATAAAATACTATATTTGAGAAATTTAAAGTTTGCTGAAAGAGTAACTGAACCTGTCAAAATAGGCAGCAGTGCTTCTATATTTATTAATGCCACAGTGACAAGAAGTGTACAAAAAATGTGATAATGCAGTACAAGATCAGGTTCCACATAATTTGCAATCTGGAAAAACTGTTGTCTTAGGATGGATCAAACAAAATGTGTTGTTGGTTTTATTTGTGTGCTAGCACAAGTCAATTTTTGATTTATTGGACATGTGCTAAAAGGGGAAATTATAATGGGCATGTTTTTATAGTTAGACCATTTGGAACGTGTGGTTGAATGAAGATGCCAGGCTAGTGCAGTATTTGCAGTCTTTTCAGAACAGATTTTGATGTGGCCCATGGGGAAGTTAATAGTGTGAAAGTGCATGTAAAAGGGAAATACCATGTCCAGTTCCTGGTTGACTTTGTTTCTGGAAAGTAGTCTAGAATAAATTCTTTTGGTAAACCAAACTGAAGCTGTTAACATACTAAACTGCAGCAGTCAGACTTCTCCAAATCAAGTACTTCTGATGTTGTAATTGTGTCCCAATCATATACTTTTAGCCGACAGTTTCAGGCATGTACTTCCAGCCCTCAGTCTCAACCAAGTACTTCCAACAGCTTGTCCTGTTAATTGAGCCCTGTTAATTCTTCAGTTGCGAGCTCTACATGTAACCAAAGCTTTGGTTCTACCTCTCCTGGTGACATCAAGTCATATCTTATCAAAGATGAAGTAACCAAAGCATAAATATTGTGGGTTTTTAATACGGACGTGTGTCGTACAGGAGGAGTGGGGTCAGTGCAAGTGATTTGTTTCCCTTGGTGTTTGCAGACAGTGCAGTGACCTAAAATTGAAAAAAGGCATAAATATAAATATCTTTCTGTAATTTCCTATGTTCTTGGACCATTGTTCCAGCAAATTCTTGTGCATGATATTAAATTTTCACAATTTAATGCAGTCTCGTTTGATAAAAGCGTAAAGGATGTAGTGCATAAAGGCCAAATGGATCTTCTGATTCGATACTGGGATTTTGTCATAAGTGAATGTGTACAGATCATTTAACATCTGTTTTTCTAGAGGACTTGGTTACTGCATTTATGATGGAAACTACTAAATGGGAATTTTGTTAACAAAATATCATTCATAGTTTGTTTGATAGCACTAATGTACATTTAAAGTTTCTGAGGGATATATAGTGTCAGGTGACTGTAATAGCCAACATATTTTTGATGTTGGGGCATGTTCTCTACACATTGTACAAAGGGTGTATACCGTATTTTATTGCATATAAGTCGCACATTTTATTTTAAAAAATTTATTGAAAACTTGGGGTGCGACTTATAAGTGAGAAAAATTCCTCCCGCCCCGCACTAACGTTTCCTTTACTACGAATTCACGGCCCACGGCTTGATTTCCAAACTCTTCAGCGAACAAAATAACTTTCACTTTGAAACCTGCGGTGTAGGTACTTCGATTTTTCATCAAGAAACTGTCGCACTTCTTCACTGACACAACATCAAATCAACACTACGTGCGGCGCAAAGACGATATAAGAGAAAGACGTGTAAGTCACTGCTAACATTTGGTACTCAAGAACCAACGCTAATGTGCTGCTATCTCTTACGCTCCACAGAAAACTTTAGGAAATAATCTATTGTCAGTTATTGAGCAAGAATCGATTCCTTTTAATTATTTTAAAATTTTTTTTTCTGTTAAGGATTGCGAAGGGAATTACGTAACGGAAATATTCAAATGCCTTTCTATATTTTGCATGTTTATTTAAAACTTACAAAGATAAACTGCAGAAATAATAGTTAGGTTTTTCCTTTTAACGTAAATCGTTATAAATACTTGAAATATATAAAAAGAAAGCTCAAAAAATTTATTTTCGTTAAAATATCACTTCACATTAAATTACATGTTTATAAGTTATTTCTTTTTTCCAATAAATATATAAACTCCGGCTATCAAGGCTGCATCTCGAGCGCTATATCAGAACATTCCAGACGAACTACGTCCAACAAACTTACGGCGCGCTGTCTCTGCGCTTTACGCTTGGCAACACCGCTTGCTTGCAAGAATACAGCTGCCACACGGCCTTCACCAAGGTCGCGTGTATCAACCACCCGTGATGCAGGCCATGTTGTACAGGATTTACAACAAGGATGAGCGCAACCTATAAACAATATATATTTTTTTTTAACACCCTTAGAAAATAATGGTGCGAACTATATGCGCAGGTGACTTTTATGCGATAAAATACGGAAAGAGCTCATAAAGAGGTTGCCTAGAAATACATGCTTTTCTTTGTGCCTTGTACTGACTTTTCAAAAACTTTTCATCAAGGTGTTCAGTATACATGCAAATCACTTCCTCTGTACTTTTTCCATTAAAGTTTTGGCAGATAAGATGTGTGAAAAATTCCACAGTTGTAAAGAGAGCAATAGAGATGTTGCAATTTGTCAAGAAATATGTTGCTGCAGTTGATGTTATTCATTTTGAATTTTGATGTTATGTGGCAATGGGTATTTCCATGCAGTAGAGCTATTTTGTGTTAGATAGGTGGTTTGAAAAAAAAAAAAAAAAAAAAATATTATTATCTGTAAATCAGTTTTATAATGGCAAAAGGATTTATTCACTGAGGTCAGGAAAAGTCACAAAAGTATATTTCCTTAGTTCTGTAGAGACCCTGCAATAGGAAGGTTGTGAATGGGAATACAGAGACCAGCTGAACTGATGGTCATGCAGTTGTGAATATAGATAACTCAATTCTAGATTTTCTTAATTCTATACTGCTATCAACGTTTTTAAATCTGCACATAATTGTAGAGGGATAAACATATTTGGTTTCCAAACTTCTTGACCTATGTATGAGTGAATATGTTTTTACCATAACAAAATAAAAAATGCAGTAAATTCGTAAGCTACATTGAGCATCACTCCTCTTAAAATAATTAATAATATGAGGTTGGCAACAATTAGTGGCTGGGGGATGCTTATTAAGAGTGACTTGAAGTGACAATCACTTGAGCTGTGCCTAATGCAGATACTAAACATTCTTGTTATAAATTTATGCTTTTATTGCAAATTGTAATTTCTGTTATATTGTTTTTTTTTTTTTTTTAGGATACCCAAACGATAAGGAATTGCTTCCTATAAAGAAATATATGACAGATGAGAGAACCAAATTTTGTAAGCATGTGGATAATCATGAATTAACATCATCTGGGTGCTCATGCAAGTTGCCACAAGTGGTAATGTCAAGATCCAAACTGAAGAGGAAAGATAAAGAAATAAAAAAATTGCTGTTAAACAAGAAACTTTCTTTGAGGATTACTAAAAATACCAGTAGTTCATGCACTGATGTGAAACGTTTTGCATGCACATTATGTTCTGCCAAATTCAGTACTAACTACTGTTTGAAGGTACATATCAGAACACACACTGGTGAAAAACATTTTCAGTGTTCATTATGTTCTGCCAAATTCAGTACTAACAACGGTATGAAGGTACATTTCAGAACACACACTGGTGAAAAGCCTTTTCAGTGTTCATTATGTTCTGCCAAGTTCAGGCATAAGAGTAGTCTAAATATACATAGTAGAACACACACTGGTGAAAAACATTTTCAGTGTTCATTATGTTCTGCCAAGTTCAGGCAGAAATGTCATTTGAATAGACATATTAAAACACATACTGGTGAAAAGCCTTTCCAGTGTTCTTTGTGTTCTGCTAAGTTTGGGCAGAAATCTAATCTGAAAATACATATTAGAACACACACTGGAGAAAATCCTTTCCAGTGTTCATTATGCTCTGCTAAGTTCAGGCAGAAATGTCATTTGAATAAACGTATTGAAACACACACTGGTGAAAAGCCTTTCCAGTGTTCATTATGTTTTGCCAAGTTCAGGCATAAGGGTAGTCTAAATATACATATTAGAACACACACTGGAGAAAAGCCTTTCCATTGTACATTATGTCCTGCTAAGTTCAGTGAAAAGGGTCAATTGAATTCACATACTAGAACACATACTGGTGAAAAGCCTTTCCAGTGTTCATTATGTTCTGCCAAGTTCAGGCGGAAATATCATTTGAATAAACATATTAAAACACACACTGGTGAAAAGCCCTTCCAGTGTTCATTATGTTCTGCTAAATTCGGGCAGAAATCTGATCTGAATAAACATATTAGAACACACACTGGTGAAAAGCCTTTCCATTGTACATTATGTCCTGCTAAGTTCTGTGAAAAGGGTTCATTGAATTCACATATTAGAACACACACTGGTGAAAAGCCTTTCCAGTGTTCATTATGTTCTGCCAAGTTCAGGCGGAAATATCATTTGAATAAACATATTAAAACACACACTGGTGAAAAGCCCTTCCAGTGTTCATTATGTTCTGCTAAATTCGGGCAGAAATCTGATCTGAATAAACATATTAGAACACACACTGGTGAATTCGGAAAGGTAACATGTAATACAGGACGATTCAAGACACTTTTGGGTTCATTGAATTCACATATTAGAGCACACACTGGTGAAAAGCCTTTCCAGTGTTCATTGTGTTTTGCCAAGTTCAGGCATAAGGGTAGTCTAAATATACATATTAGAACACACACTGGTGAAAAGCCTTTCCATTGTACATTATGTCCTGCTAAGTTCTGTGAAAAGGGTTCATTGAATTCACATATTAGAACACACACTGGTGAAAAGCCTTTCCAGTGTTCATTGTGTTTTGCCAAGTTCAGGCATAAGGGTAGTCTAAATATACATATTAGAAGACACACTGGTGAAAAGCCTTTCCAGTGTTCATTATGTTCTGCTAAGTTCGGGCAGAAATCTTATCTGAATAAACACATTAAAACACACACTGGTGATAAGCCTTTCCATTGTACATTATGTTCTGCTAAGTTCAGAGAAAAGTGTAGATTGAATTCACATACTAGAACACATACTGGTGAAAAACCTTTTCATTGTTCATAATATTCTGCTAAGTTCACTCAAAAGAGANTCATTGTTCATAATATTCTGCTAAGTTCACTCAAAAGAGACGTCTTGATATATGTATTAGAACATAAACTGGTAAAAAGTCTTCCTGGGGTTCTTTATGTTTTGCTAAATTCTGTCAGAGTAATCGGAAAGTACAGATCAGAACAGACAGTGTTCTTCTGTTCTGCCAAGTTCAATTGAAGGTGAATTGAGCGGTTTTGAAATCCCTGCTTAAAGTCAATTTTATGCATATTTTCAGCTTTCCATCATACATAATACTGTCATTGAAAACTATAAAGTCAAGAGCCATATAGGCTAACTGTGTGAATGGTAAATNTTCCATCATACATAATACTGTCATTGAAAACTATAAAGTCAAGAGCCATATAGGCTAACTGTGTGAATGGTAAATAGCATTTGGCAAACGGATTTAATTCTTTTAATCCTACAGAATGTTTGAACGTATATACAGTTCAGTAGTGTCAATATTTTGAAAGCAAATATCTTGTATCTGGTAGTGGAGTTTAGTCATGTGTAAACAGTGGCATAATATTAACATCCCCATAGCAGTGGTTCTTGTACTAATTGTCCGTTGATCACTGGGGACCAATGGCTAGGTCTTAAGGTGGTCTGTGAAACTTTATAAACATGCCAGTAATTTTCATTTGATATTGAAAGCCCAAGTTATGAATGTTGGTAATACCCTTTTTTAGCTTCGGTTTATAATGCCGTTTTCAGTAACTTGTTCTGTTCTTTGTGTTTAAAAAATTATTGAAATATGTATTAGTTTCTATGCATTTATTTTTAACTTTCTGGTGAATTGTTAAATTGTTATTTGTATATGTTAGTATGTTGAATGAAAGAAGTGCCGGTATATGTGAGACTACACTGAGGAGTTCACAGGAAAGTGAAATTTGAGTACCACTGCTCTAAAGCATAATAGAAACGCCCTATCCAGCCATGTATGTCTTAAATACACTAACAGCCCTTCTCTGCTGACGTACTACTACTTGTCCAGAACTTGGTTATGTCTGTAGAACATTGCTGCCAGTGCAGTGTGTGCCCGCAAGAAGTACTCTGCTATTGCATCTGAATAGCGAGGGAGTGTCCCGGTAGCCATGTTCATGGTAACGTGTTCAGGAAGACCTGCTTCAGCATATGAAAATTACTCTCATACACATAAATATTTATTTAGTGTACAGTATTTACTAGGGATGGGTCGAATAACCAAAAATGTCTATTCCGGTTCCGCTGCCGATTCTACAATTTAAATATCGGTTCCAGTATNGGGATGGGTCGAATAACCAAAAATGTCTATTCCGGTTCCGCTGCCGATTCTACAATTTAAATATCGGTTCCAGTATCCGGTTCCATGTATTTTGAATACTTGCCTTTTGCTTGCAACTTTATTAAACCAATGCAGGTAAAATTCATCAAATGTTTTATTTAACAGTTATACGGAAGAATTGAACAATAACAAAGTGTGAAGATAAGTTTTAATGTATACAGATAAACTTGTTGTATTAAATTTATTTAAGGTTAGTAAATATGTAAAAAATTATTCTTTTTTTAGATTAATATGTGGTGATTGTGATATGTGTGGAAAATACTCTAATTAAATAACTCATGGCCCTCAAACCAAAACATTGTGGCGTGCTGTATGATAAAGGTAGCCTACAAAAGTTCGTTAAATGAAGGTCAACAGCTGTGTTGGGCTGCTGGATTTCTTATCTTTTTTTGCTTCTTTTATGGTGTTTGGCCGCCCTTTTTTTTTACACAGTGACTCCCTGGTTTTTTTTTTTCTGTGCTGGAATGTGACACCTCGAAAATAAATGTCTCTTCTGCCTNAAGGTTAGTAAATATGTAAAAAATTATTCTTTTTTTAGATTAATATGTGGTGATTGTGATATGTGTGGAAAATACTTTAATTAAATAACTCATGGCCCTCAAACCAAAACATTGTGGCATGCTGTATGATAAAGGTAGCCTACAAAAGTTCGTTAAATGAAGGTCAACAGCTGTGGTGGGCTGCTGGATTTCTTATCTTTTTTTGCTTCTTTTATGGTGTTTGGCCGCCCTTTTTTTTTACATCTTCNGATTTCTTATCTTTTTTTGCTTCTTTTATGGTGTTTGGCCGCCCTTTTTTTTTACATCTTCTTACACAGTGACTCCCTGGTTTTTTTTTTTCTGTGCTGGAATGTGACACCTCGAAAATAAATGTCTCTTCTGCCTCTCTTACTCACGGCCTGAGGCCATCCTACCAAACAAAGAAATCTTGGAGGAATGTATGGATCGGCTAGCAGCTTTGATTACGGGGTGAGGGGAAGGGCTGAGAGAGAGGGAGAGAGAAGGTGAGAGGAGTGTTGATGTAAGAAAAAGAGATGAGATAACAGACTGTTCCCATACACTTCCCTCCAAACATCACGGAACAGTTTACGACTACCACTCCTTAATTGTTTTTCCGTGTATAGCTCGCACCCCAGAAATTTTTTCCTTTATGGTGGGAAAAAAGGGCGCACTATACACAGTAAATACCATAGTTATTTTTGTAACAACAGAGTTTTGCCATTGCTGTGTAGAACCAAGAACCGAGTAATTGTTGTTAACCTAAAACCAGTTCCGAGTCAAACCTCGACTACCGGTATAAATTGGAACCGAAGAACCGAACCGACCCATCTCTAGATTTACGTTAGTGCCACCTGAAATCAGTTTATCATTGTTATAAACATAGGATTAAGAATTGGTGTAGGTATCGTATTTACAATACAGTTCATACAGCACAAATCTTGTTTTGCTGGTTTGTCCTTCTTATATTGTATGTGGTGATGTTTCAAAAGTGAAATTTTAGTTGCTGCCTTAGTATTTCTGAAATAAATTTGCAATTTATGTAATAATTAAAACACTGCTACAACTTCTCAGTGAATTGACACATTTTATAATGCAATTGCCATTTATTGCAACTTTGTTTCTGGCTCTGAGGACGCTAATATTCCACTTAAACAATCAGGTTCTTTGCTCATGCCAAGCCTATGTGCATGCAAGTTAATTGAGTGATTTGATGTACACCTCAGAAGAAATGTGAAAAAAGAACTGTATTGTTTTGTTATTTTGGTAAGTGTTGTGTTGCAGTCATGCATACTTAATGTTCATCTTGTAGACATAACATGTGATGCTGTTTGCTTCCCGTTAATTGTTGAGGCACACTTATTTTATGATACTGTAATGGGTTCGTGGTTAATTCTTCTTTTTTGAAACCAACTTGTGAAAAATGTTTGTGTTCTTTAACTATCAATAATGTAATGGACACCATGAAAACATGATTTTAGTAAAGTATGCAACACTGTAGGTAAAGTAGTTCCGTGTGTTGATATTGTATTTGAGAGTGGTACTTTAGTTATTGCACATTAAATTAATTTAGTTCACAAGTATTTTATGTACATGAAAATGGGAATTACTATGTTAGTATAGGCCTTTCGTGGTTATGTCACACTTTTCTGAAGCCCTGCTAAAGTTCTACTTTTGGTTACCAATTACGTATCCTTCTGCTACATGTAAACATAAACACTGTCATTTGGCTTCTATGTTTTAAATGTCAAATGCTTTCTTTACTGTTTCTAGCNTGCTACATGTAAACATAAACACTGTCATTTGGCTTCTATGTTTTAAATGTCAAATGCTTTCTTTACTGTTTCTAGCTATTCAAAGAATTCTGTCATTTTTCAAAAACCATTACAATTTAGGCCTATAACCATGTTTAAATCAGTTTTATGACTTTTTAACAATGTGTATGTTGATAATAATTGTTACAGTTATTTACATTGTTAGCGTACTTGTTTTACACAATATAGCACATTACACATAATGAATGTTAATATTTTGCTGTGACTGTGTTTAACTTTGTTACGACTGTGGGGGAAATAACTGTAGTATTTAACCTCTTATTATTGATGCGTGTTGGGTTATTTCGTTAAAAGGATGGCCTCANGTGGGGGAAATAACTGTAGTATTTAACCTCTTATTATTGATGCGTGTTGGGTTATTTCGTTAAAAGGATGGCCTCAGTTAGAATAAATATCACAACAAAGGAGCAACCAGTCCAATGAATAAGACAGCTAAATTCAAGCACTTAACTCATGTTGCTTATTTTTTGTACTTAGCAGCGACAAATTTAAAAGATAGTGGTAAACATGCTCACAAATACTCCTACTGTAACTTTTATTCCACTCATATTTCTTTGNGACAAATTTAAAAGATAGTGGTAAACATGCTCACAAATACTCCTACTGTAACTTTTATTCCACTCATATTTCTTTGTATAGGTACTTAGTTTTTATTGAGTGTATTTAATTATATATTTAAATTTTCTGGGCTTAGTAATTTGTTGAGATTGTGGCAAACGTTCAAATCACAGGAACGTTAGTTAAACATTTTACACAAATCTGTTTCACGACGTCTAGGGTAAAGTTACAAATTTTGTAATGAATAAGCAGATGTAACGTTCAAATAATTAATTTAGTAATAAAAACAGTTCACAGTTAAAACATATAAGATTTGCNAATCACAGGAACGTTAGTTAAACATTTTACACAAATCTGTTTCACGACATCTAGGGTAAAGTTACAAATTTTGTGATGAATAAGCAGATGTAACTTTCAAATAATTAATTTAGTAATAAAAACAGTTCACAGTTAAAACATATAAGATTTGCACTTCCAATATTTGCAATCACACACGCACTGGTCCAGTGTAACAGACGCAACAATACCCTTTCAAATTCGTGGTTATGATACACGTTACAGTATATTTATTCCTGCAGTGGAAAAACATAATTTATCACAACATCAGTAACTTGCCTAGATATGTTTAAAACACAACATGTACACGCGTGATGTGGCAATTTAGGATTAGTAACTGTCCCGCCATCACATCTATCTATATTAGTGATGGGCGATACAGATAAACGTTCCGATATGCTTCATAAACCGATCGAATAACCAATACAAAACCAATTCTATAATATTGTAGAGCCTGAAGTAATTTCCATACATTTATGTTATAANCGATCGAATAACCAATACAAAACCAATTCTATAATATTGTAGAGCCTGAAGTAATTTCCATACATTTATGTTATAAGTAGATACACATGCAACTCATTGGAACAAAAACAAGGAAAATGTAATTGAAAAGAAAAAAAACTAAAAGGTTATACAAAACTTTCTTTCAGCATTTGCATTCCTGCATGCTGTCATTCAGATATATACATAAATTGTACATTGTAGCTACTGAACAACTTTAGAATNGCATTTGCATTCCTGCATGCTGTCATTCAGATATATACATAAATTGTACATTGTAGCTACTGAACAACTTTAGAATGAGGACAAGCGAGGGAGGCAATGAAAACACAGTACACATCGCATGTGTACAGGTTTTTATTTTGCACTTCTAAACAGTACACAAGCACGACTGTTCTGCTCGAGTAGCAGGCAGGAACTGCTGGCTCATCTTTTGGCAGTGATGCACCTCAGGTCAGAAAATCCTTCGCTGGCTTAACGGTGATTGTGAACACGTGCACAGACACACCCACACCTAAGTTGTCGCCACAGTCCAATTGCTCTCTGTGCCATGCCAACCGCTTACACTCACCTGCCCAGTGTCCTGGTGACATGCCACCACATCATCCCCCCACCTGTGATGGTCCTACATCATGAAATACCACCCTGAAGGTGGTTGGGAAAGTGGACGCATCAACCGGACCTTGTAGCTGATGTAAGAGGCAGAGGTTTGCTGTCGATGACTAGGTATCCCCAGTTCTGTGGGTGGGATGGGTGTGGTATAATTGTTGGGCAGATCTTAATTTGTGGTATATGCTGGATTGAGGTGATTGAAAGAGACTGTGACCTTACGATCATTCATCTGGAGGATTGCAGTCTTAGATGTCCAACGCAGCACTGGAAAGAAGCCTTCATAAGGAGGCTGAAGACATCTCTTTGGCACCTGGTGATAGATGAAGACATGTGTTGTTGTTGCTATGTCATTGAAGACAAGTGACCACCAGGTCAGAGNTTTGGCACCTGGTGATAGATGAAGACATGTGTTGTTGTTGCTATGTCATTGAAGACAAGTGACCACCAGGTCAGAGGTCACTGAAGTGTTGCAGTAACTGTTTAATAAGACCTGTGGCATCCATATATTGAGAACTNCAGAGGTCACTGAAGTGTTGCAGTAACTGTTTAATAAGACCTGTGGCATCCATATATTGAGAACTGGGATGAGCTACCTGGAATTCTCCGGGCCGCCGCAGTGGTTGCCCATACACCATGTCAGCAGAAGATGTGTGCATGTCCTCTCTCCAGGGTGTTCTGATTCCCAAGAGTATGGTAGGCGATGTTTTCACCCAGTTCTCTGTCATGTTGCTATGTATGGCCACATAGAGCTACCAATGCATGCGCTTGACCATGCCATTAGCAGCAGGATGGAATTCTGTGATCCTCAAGACAGTCATGCCTATCAGGTTGCNTGCATGCGCTTGACCATGCCATTAGCAGCAGGATGGAATTCTGTGATCCTCAAGACAGTCATGCCTATCAGGTTGCCGAGGTCCCTGAAAAGTGTCGACTGGATATGCCTAACCTGATCAGTTGTGATCTGTAGTGGCGTGCCAAAGTGAGCTATCCAAGTCCACATCTTACGAGCCCAGTGGCAACTCCGAAGCTGTAAGAGGTGTCGCACTGCTTCTGGCCGCCTCGTGAAGCTGTCAATGGTCGTCATGCAAAAGGAGAAGTAGGGATGGGATCCTCGATGCCGTGATCCCATCTATACTTTATAGTACATATCTACCANGTCATGCAAAAGGAGAAGTAGGGATGGGATCCTCGATGCCGTGATCCCATCTATACTTTATAGTACATATCTACCACTATTGCACTTACCTTCTATTATATGATAGATAAAGTAGACATCTGTAAAGTAATAAACTGTTGTTTTCAAAAGTTTTGAAAACACCCTCCCACCACGCCTAACGAAATATCAAGGCCGTCATCCTTCACCAAGGGCCTCAACACAGGTTTCAAAGTGAAGTATGATTGACAATATCGTAAACAGTACATAAACTATTTTTATGGCTACTTAACATGTCAAGTGGTTGTTTTTCAGTTATTTGAGTTTTAATATTAATATATAACTGTTAAGAATGTGCAAGATTATATTGGTTTTTGTTTAAAAAAGTAGTTTAATAACATTCACACTTATTTATAAGAGAACGGAAAAAAAATTGCTAACATATAAAGTCGGTTTATTACAAAAGTGAACCACAATTACTGTCGCAGTCAGAGAAATAAACAACGTCTACACAAGGGAAACGTAAGTAACAACTACAACAACACGAAACCAAATCCTTGTAGAGCTAAGGCCAAGACAGTCTAAATATTCACAAGTGCAATAAATAGTAACAATCNAACACGAAACCAAATCCTTGTAGAGCTAAGGCCAAGACAGTCTAAATATTCACAAGTGCAATAAATAGTAACAATCACGATGCTGCGAGAGGCAAGCGGAAGCAGAACGACGAAAACTGTACATGGCCGGTGTGGAAATTTCCTTTTTAAAANGCGATGCTGCAAGAGGCAAGCGGAAGCAGAACGACGAAAACTGTACATGGCCGGTGTGGAAATTTCCTTTTTAAAAAGTTGCAGTTATGAGAAGACTATACCCTGTGGTAGTATACTACTTTTAACTATTTCAAACCCACTTTAATTTACAGTTTTAGTCATTGCAAACAAAAGAATTCATGATGCATGCTACACTTAAGTAGACACAACTCTTGTTTCATGTCACAGCCTATGNAACAAAAGAATTCATGATGCATGCTACACTTAAGTAGACACAACTCTTGTTTCATGTCACAGCCTATGAGCTTTAGCCTATATGTAAGGCTACAGTTATATGAACCTATTATGACCTAGACCAGTAAGTGACAAACGCTTAGTGTTTGGGTGAGGTAAGATCATTAGTCATTGCGCTTCGCATTGTGCAGTACAGACCGAAAATTACCCCCAGGGCAAAATTTATACAATTGTGTACGCTGCATCTGATTGGGCAATATTGTAATTTTCTTCTATTAAAATTACCTTTACAAATCAATTTAATTATTTGATATACAGAAGTTTTTTTTTCCCAACATTGGTATAACAATTCTACTCTACCCCCATATTATAGTGGTACCAATTCCCTTCACTTATNGTTTTTTTTTCCCAACATTGGTATAACAATTCTACTCTACCCCCATATTATAGTGGTACCAATTCCCTTCACTTATTTTTGCCCACTGAGGTGATGTTCCACAAAGTTACTCTGCGAGTTAATTTGAATCTTGTTTTTGTCAGCTGTTAATTTGTGTTACTTTGCTCTAATCTCGGAGTAACGTTTTGGAACGCCATCCTGAATGTGTCGGAGTGGAAATCCCCAGACATGGGTGGGGTATGTTCTGGTGGAGCAGGCCAATTCCACGAAAAGTTAAGCTGCTCAGCAGAAATGTTTACTCATCGTCAGGCCACTGTGATGGTAACAGAACGTGGTAGCATGTTTAAAAAATATTTTTGTTGTATGGCTTATTACCTTCTCCGCTTTTATGCTAGACTGCATATCGGGAGGAGGCATACACGCAAATTAATCCCAAAATTATTTATGCTTGAAGTGGGGCTCAAATCCTGNGACTGCATATCGGGAGGAGGCATACACGCAAATTAATCCCAAAATTATTTATGCTTGAAGTGGGGCTCAAATCCTGAACCTCTGGATTTGTAGAAAATTAAATTGACTTCTACATCTTAACTATATATGTTTATAGAGTTGTTTTAATTTGTAATTGGTTCAACTCATATGGCATGTGAGTTGTAAAACTTACCCTCAAGACTNTAGAGTTGTTTTAATTTGTAATTGGTTCAACTCATATGGCATGTGAGTTGTAAAACTTACCCTCAAGACTTTAAAGAAAACTCTCTCAATTGCTGATGGCCATGAATATACAGGAAGATCTTTTTGTAGTAAAGTTGAAATCACCCAGAAGATTGCGAATCAAATCAACAGGTTTTACATACTATGTCTGACATTTCAAACAAAATATCCAGCTAAACACCTCGTGTGCTTGCAAGCTGCTTAACATCTATAGCACATGACTGGTGTCTTTGAACGTGTANATATCCAGCTAAACACCTCGTGTGCTTGCAAGCTGCTTAACATCTATAGCACATGACTGGTGTCTTTGAACGTGTAAGACAAACGTCGTTGCGCAGCTTATGTTGAAGCAGGAGGCCACACTTTTTATACTTTTTGTTAAGGGTACAATTTAGNGACAAACGTCGTTGCGCAGCTTATGTTGAAGCAGGAGGCCACACTTTTTATACTTTTTGTTAAGGGTACAATTTAGTTAAAATGTAATGTTCTCATGTTCATTCTAAATCACATCAAAAATTACCTCAATTATTATTACCTATATGTGGTTATTTAATAAAGCAAATCTCATTTGGTCTCTTCTAACATCCCTAGAAGTTAAGTGTTATTATTTGTAACATCCGGTATAAAAAGTAGACATTTATCGGAGGGGTTAAGCCATCATAACTCAGATAGTGACAATTCAACAATGTAAATTACTAATGCAGTTATTACTTAAGTGGACAATTTAAATCAAAGGCTATTAGCTAGGGAAATAGAATTTATATTGTGTTCTTATTTGAGCAAGGCCTGCAGGGTTTACAAATATAGACACGGACTGGAAAATAATGATTTTTTAGAATGTGGTGGATCCTCTGTGAGAGTCGACCCCCCCCCTGCTTATGTTTCCAGTGACTCACGTAGCTCCTCTGCGGGTTTTTGTGCTGCACGTAAAAAGTTCTCATGAGACTATTCGGAATTTAAAGTTACGGAAATATAAGTTGCGTTGTTAAAACAACGTAACTTTTGTTATTTTCATTCTTCCGTGCAAAAATCAATGAGTTACCATGAAAGTTGCCTATGAATACATATAAAAGGCAGAAGCATGGTTTACTACGAGTGATTTTACACTAATTAAGGCTTAAGGAGACATCACTTCCTGATTATAGTGGACTCCAAACCACTTTCACTACTTGGTGGCCGATTATGAATTCTAAACTCCATCACCACATGGTCATGACTCAAAAGCGAACACTGCCGCAGACGGTTAGCAAGGATCCAAGATGAGAAAAAAAATGTGTTCATACATAGTTCTAAATAAACAAAAAAGCTATTTACATTTAGACCTTTTATAATGGTGTTTAGTTATACTTCATAAGTAATATATTTTCCAGATATTTTAAGGTGAAGCAATATTATTTTCGCTAGCCACTATGAAATTGACTGTAATGAGTTTTTAAAATTTAATTTTCACAAAACCGTGTATGCTCTTTGACTAATCATAATTCACAAGTGGTTTCCGCCTCGTGCAAGGTCAAGATGGATGATTTTGGAGCCGATTTATGGAGTCGGTTGCTCTGCTCAAAGATAGACCTGACGTTCCGGGCAGCCTGAACAATGGATTACATAGGGGGCTGGGGGGTGGAGCTGCGTTGGAATTAAAGGGCGGAGGAAACGGGACACATCCGAGGAAACCCACAGATGACAGGCAACTTCAGTTAGGTTTCCCCACATTCGATATTATTCTGGTCTTGTACCCACCGAGGATTGAACACAGATTGCCTTGGGTGAGTTGAATGCACCAGCCACTGGCACTGTACTTTGAATAACATTTTATGAAATTTAATTGAAAATGTTGGGTGACTAAGAAACTGGTCATAAAGTAATAAGAACACCAATAAATTCTCTGCTCAGGAAATATAAATNATGCGCCAGCCACCGGCACTGTACTTTGAATAACATTTTATGAAATTTAATTGGAAATGTTGAGTGACTAAGAAACTTGTCATAAAGTAATAAGAACACCAATAAATTCTCTGCTCAGGAAATATAAACAAAGCTATCACAAGGCTTAGCATAGGAAACTTAATGTTTTTTTAGTAAATTATAAAATTACTAAGAATGTTAATACTACATCTGTTTCAAAACTGATGTGGCAGCATGTTTTATACACCAAAGTAATGATAGACTATATTTACCAACATTTTGATGTAAGCCTAGAAGTGTGTTCATTACATAAGTGCACATACTGTATATCGAAGTTACTTATTGTATTTTACATTGTACAGGTATGTATAGTTACTCGTAAAAGATGTATTTTATAAATGCTGACATTGCTGAGGTACTGAACTAAGATATTTGACAAAATAACATTTATTAATATGGACTTGGTAAAAGGAAAGCATAAGAATTTTAAGTGATTACTAAAAATTCTTTGTAGCACATAAGGTAAATGATCACAGTTAAAACGCCCGTCAATATTAATGTTATTTTACTACAATCTAAGGTTAACAATTCCTCGCATATTAAGCGCACTATTGCAGTATACGCAAGGTACTCAACTGGCGTGCATGCTTTCTGTCGTGCAGCATATACCTATGAGACTTTAAGGGGTGACCCTATCATTTTAATGTAAACCAGTACTGTATATAGAAAAGTACAGTGTATGCACCTTGAGTATTTCAGTGGATTCATATCAAGTACTAATATTTTAAGACATNAATTGAACATGTAACTCCTAGGGTGATTTTTCAAAGGTTCTTTTCAAAAGTATCGAAGATACCGTGAATGGATTATACGCGATATCCTGGAAGTACCCAACTGACCTAGCTCGATATTTTTTTTTTTCCTCCTTTAAATTGTGAACTCATTTACTATATTTTTAAAAAAANACCCAACTGACCTAGCTCGATATTTTTTTTTTTCCTCCTTTAAATTGTGAACTCATTTACTATATTTTTAAAAAAAATCACGTGTTTCAAGGGTTTTGATGTGCATTCAACATGCAGGTAAGTAGACCACTTTAAATGTTTCTCTCCAACAATGAACACTAAGCTCAGAAGCCCTTGTAACACGCCAGTTTGAAATGCACTCAGTAATCATAAAATTTTGCACTACACTCTGTTCGCGGTTTCTTCACACTTTCGAATCAAACCTTTGAAAAATAACCCCATTTATGATGTGATTGGTTGTTTCCTAAATTTTCCATGTATTACACTTGAACACCGAAACTGAACGAATTGCCGAATCTGGACTCACATTGAGGAATTTCTGGGGTTTAATCTCGGTCCTGCTACCCTGAATAATGGGAGGTGTGTCTTAAACAAGCCATTGCTGATTCCGGTTTCTTTCCTGATATAATTATTATTACTTGCGCCTCAAATGACCTCGCTGTCGACAAGATGTTTAGCCTATACTAAAATTAAAAACAATGGAAAACCGAAATATGTTTTCTACCCATATTAAAACACAATGTCACTCATCACCCTTGCTTTTTTCTTTAATACCGCAATAGAAACAATTAAAGTACCACACGTTCCAAATTATTTAGGCAATTAGAGAAATTATTATAGACAAAAATCTAGATTAACGTTTAGGTTTTTTATTAGGTTTTAGTACTTTATAGCAATCATGTTAATGTCAAAGTGTGATTTTTTTTGATACAATATAAAAATTTGTCATTAATGTAAATACCCCAGTGGCATGAAAGATTTTGACGGAGCTGAATAGCTGAGTTCTTCACCGCCGATGAAGGTGACGTGTGGTGCATATGGAGCAGTGGTGGAATGCAACCGTGGTTGTAGAGGAGAGGGAGTACCCCGAGAAAACCCCGCGGCAACGACCCTTGCATATTGCACTTGCGAAAAATCCGTGGTCTACCCCGTGGGGAATCAAACCTGAGTT
The DNA here is from genome assembly GCA_002778355.1 of Clitarchus hookeri. NCBI lineage: Eukaryota > Metazoa > Arthropoda > Insecta > Phasmatodea > Phasmatidae > Clitarchus > Clitarchus hookeri. The sequence goes on along the minus strand of NQII01003520.1, from coordinate 77,111 downwards.
GCCCATNGAAAACCCCGCGGCAACGACCCTTGCATATTGCACTTGCGAAAAATCCGTGGTCTACCCAGTGGGGAATCAAACCTGAGTTGCCCATGGTGGGAGGCAAGTTACGTACCTCAGTACTAGGCTTCATATAATACACAGCAGTTTTCTATATAGATATAGCCAAGACTGCTCTTTATATATGCAAGTTAATTAATGTGTATTATAAACAGACTTTTGTTCGAGTTATAGATCAAATAAATTCTGGTTCGGAAAAATGTTACGATGAGTTGTGTTTAGTGTAGTTATTTGCAAGAATTGTTATGACAGATTTGTTTAGCAGATTTTATCAATATAAATCATGTTTTCCCAGGAAATTATTATTTTACAAAAGTAGTCTTATTTATACTATATAACAGTTTATTAAAATTAAAACCATCATAGTTCTTTAAGTTTATTTGTGAATGGTTATTTGACAGGATGACATGACACAAACATGCTTGGGGAGCAGAAAGCNATAGTTCTTTAAGTTTATTTGTGAATGGTTATTTGACAGGATGACATGACACAAACATGCTTGGGGAGCAGAAAGCACTTGAGAAACTTTATAGCAGGACGGCATTTTCCACCGCTTTGATTAGAAACTAGGTGGCTCTAGTAAAAAACTAGATTTCTTGCTTACCAATCCAAGAATAATTATATTCCACACACTTGAGATAATGCAGGCATAAAACGAACAACAGTGCCAATATTCTTGGCACTCTTTTGCCAATAAAAAGTTATGACATCGTACACAGGCATTAAGTGAAACAAACATTTCCAGGTTTTTTTTTTTAATATTATAATATATTACAGCATTAAAATAGTCAGAGCTTTAAGAAGATTGTGTTTCTCGTTGTTTACAGATACATTAAAACGTAAACTTTCTTTTCTGATAGGCCGTAAGAGAGGTCCTCAGAAATCGAAGGCGCTCACATTAGGCTGTTTGTAGGTCCGACGCATACGCAGATGACCAACTGTGCGTAATGGCAATTAAAAAGAGCTTTTTCCTAGCGGCGTTTAGCTGCACTAAGAGTTTGAATTTCTACTGTCGTTACGAAGCCTCTCTCAGAAAATGATAGAATTTGACCACTGGGCTGGATGTTTTCCTTAANTGAATTTCTACTGTCGTTACGAAGCCTCTCTCAGAAAATGATAGAATTTGACCACTGGGCTGGATGTTTTCCTTAAGCCGTCACTACATGATACCCCATTTCTGCCACCTTCTGTTAAACCAGTGGGCACAACAGAAGGCATATAATTTTCTATAGTGGGAAAAAAAAAGAAAGTATCAGTTAATACCTACATGTTACTTAGAGTGCTAACAGAACATTTCAAATGCCAGGCAAAAACAACTCTCAAATGGCAGTTATTTGGCAGGGGTACAAATGCAATTGAATATTATATATAGGTGCTTTGTGGTTCATTCAAAAAGTACAAATATTTTTTTTTAACCCCTGAAGAAAGACTATGTTTATTTAAGTTTCTGGGCACTACTAGATTATTATTGTATGGAAATTATGTTAGTAACTGCACTGCTAATGTATAAAAAACAAGGTACTTTATTCACAATTATGTACAATGGTCATTTACATGACTATCAAAAACACTTATATTTTTAATTAAATCTATCTAACAAGCATAATAATCAATCCCTTGCTTTCCATAATTAAACAAGCTTTTATGGTAAGAAGGCAAAATATCNATGAAGGTGACGTGTGGTGCATATGGAGCAGTGGTGGAATGCAACCGTGGTTGTAGAGGAGAGGGAGTACCCCGAGGAAACCCAGCGGCAACGACCCTTGCATATTGCACTTGCGAAAAATCCGTGGTCTACCCCGTGGGGAATCAAACCTGAGTTGCCCATGGTGGGAGGCAAGTTACGTACCTCAGTACTAGGCTTCATATAATACACAGCAGTTTTCTATATAGATATAGCCAAGACTGCTCTTTATATATGCAAGTTAATTAATGTGTATTATAAACAGACTTTTGTTCGAGTTATAGATAAAATAAATTCTGGTTCGGAAAAATGTTACTATGAGTTGTGTTTAGTGTAGTTACTTGCAAGAATTGTTATGACAGATTTGTTTAGCAGATTTTATCAATATAAATAATGTTTTCCCAGAAAATTATTATTTTACAAAAGTAGTCTTATTTATACTATATAACAGTTTATTAAAATTAAAATCAGCTTAGTTCTTTAAGTTTATTTGTGAATGGTTATTTGACAGGATGACATGACACAAACATGCTTGGGGAGCAGTAAGCCCTTGAGAAACTTTATAGCAGCACGGCATTTTCCACCGCTTTGATTAGAAACTAGGTGGCTCTAGTCAAAAACTAGATTTCTTGCTTACCAATCCAAGAATAATTATATTCCACAAACTTGAGATAATGCAGGCATAAAACGAACAACAGTGCCAATATTCTTGGCACTCTTTTGCCAATAAAAAGTTATGACATCGTACACAGGTATTAAGTGAAACAAACATTTTGAGGTTTTTTTTTTTAAATATTATAATATATTACAGCATTAAAATAGTCAGCGCTTTAGGAAGATTGTGTTTCTCGTTGTTTACAGATACATTAAAACGTAAACTTTCTTTTCTGATAGGCCGGAAGAGAGGTCCTCAGAAATCGAAGGCGCTCACATTAGGCTGTTTGTAGGTCCGACGCATACGCAGATGACCAACTGTGCGTAATGGCAATTAAAAAGAGCTTTTTCCTAGCGGCGTTTAGCTGCACTAAGAGTTTGAATTTCTACTGTCGTTACGAAGGCTCTCTCAGAAAATGATAGAATTTGACCACTGGGCTGGATGTTTTCCTTAATCCGTCACTACATGATACCCCATTTCTGCTACCTTCTGTTAAACCAGTGGGCACAACAGAAGGCATATAATTTTCTATAGTGGGAAAAAAAAAGAAAGTATCAGTTAATACCTACATGTTACTTAGAGTGCTAACAGAACATTTCAAATGCCAGGCAAAAACAACTCGCAAATGGCAGTTATTTGGCAGGGGTACAAATGCAATTGAATATTATATATAGGTGCTTTGTGGTTCATTCAAAAAGTGCAAATATTTTTTTTTAACCCCTGAAGAAAGACTGTGTTTATTTAAGTTTCTGGGCACTACTAGATTATTATTGTATGGAAATTATGTTAGTAACTGCACTGCTAATGTATAAAAAACAAGGTACTTTATTCACAATTATGTACAATGGTCATTTACATGACTNTTAGTAACTGCACTGCTAATGTATAAAAAACAAGGTACTTTATTCACAATTATGTACAATGGTCATTTACATGACTCAAAAACACTTATATTTTTAATTAAATATATCTAACAAGCATAATAATCAATCCCTTGCTTTCCATAATTAAACAAGCTTTTATGGTAAGAAGGCAAAATATCNATATCTAACAAGCATAATAATCAATCCCTTGCTTTCCATAATTAAACAAGCTTTTATGGTAAGAAGGCAAAATATCACAATACTAAAAATATGCCTTTGGTTTGTATCTGTTAACATTGCTCATGCTACACAGCTCAAATTACCCACAGCTACACACAACTAGAACAGTTATGGTGTTAAAAGGTATATACAAAAAAAATCCATAGTTATCACATTTTGTAAAGTTGTGTTATTGTTTGATTATAGTAGTAGGAGTAAATTGAAATATTTCTTCTTAATTACGTGTACATTAAGTTTAATTTTGTACATAAATACGTTTTACGAAACCCGCAAACTTTCGTAAACCGACATAAACAACTTGAGGTTGTTACTCTGGTGTCTGTCATGGGTACAGNTTACGAAACCCGCAAACTTTCGTAAACCGACATAAACAACTTGAGGTTGTTACTCTGGTGTCTGTCATGGGTACAGTTGAAATTTTTGGGGTGCATCAACTGACCGAACATTTTCACAGACACTCCCTTTTACCCAGTTACGCCAATAGGGATGGAGTCCTTTCCCAACTTCGACAGGTTCTATTGCATCCTAAAATATTCGAAAAGATAAGGAGGGGTTTCTGTTTTCCAACCAATGAGACACATTCAGTATTGTAAGTATACTGCACAGCAGTACGTACAAGAAACACTTAATTTTGAAGAAGGCTAACTTTAAATGTTTTCGATCACCTGATGCTTTGGAAGAATGGATCAATGAATGGGGATATAAACTGATGGAATTGACGTGGACCACTCCTGCGTGGTCTGGCAAGGCTACTGTCATCACGTCATTGGCCCACAGTCGCACCAGTGTGGCCCGCAGAACATGCACTTTGTGTGTCCTGATGTGTATTCGCATCGTTTACGGGTCGACCCGATACCGAGTGATCCATATCGAGTACCTGTGGTTTTCATAGAGAGATCTGTGTAATTGGGATAGGAATTAAGTTTTAGAATGTGTAGCAAATAGCCTTAGAATTTATCGCCGATGGGCAAATTTTCGTGAAATTCACCTTAAGGCTTTGCGAAGTATTCGCAGAATTAATGAGGTGTAGAATAGCAAGACAAGTGTTCTATTTAATTTTCCCAGAGCAATGCTGTGTCTAATAAAGCCAATTAGTGGCATGGGAAATAATTAGGCTTTCTTTCAAACTGACCGTTCTGGCCAGAGAGTGCCCCAAAACTTAACAGGCCTAAATTTCCCACATACTCTGCAAGGCACCACACAATCATATTTGTATTTAAATTAGTTCTTAATTTAGAAATCTTAACTCTACAGGATTAAGAAAACTAGCTCCGAACNATTTAAATTAGTTCTTAATTTAGAAATCTTAACTCTACAGGATTAAGAAAACTAGCTCCGAACGTTTTAGTGTTTTATGTGCATATGTTTCTGGTTCTATATTAATGAGGTCAGTTAATTAAATTACCTCGCAGAATGGAGTGCGCTCTCGGCTAGGACGCNTGTTTCTGGTTCTATATTAATGAGGTCAGTTAATTAAATTACCTCGCAGAATGGAGTGCGCTCTCGGCTAGGACGCTGCCCGCCTGCGCCATCTCCGGCAGTCTTGTTCCACGGTTCTTAGGTTCTGCATGTGCGTCGCATCGTGGAGGACTCTAATACTTTGACATGAATGACGTGTCTACGAGATCCTTGTGCCCTTTCTAACTGCCGCACTCACAAGATCTACACCGGGCCACACCAACCACAACAGGTCAAGATTGCGTTGTGCGGGTTGACAAGAACGGAACTTGCACCTTCTTGCCGACAAGGATTACACAACTCAAGAGACCGCCCTACTGATTTATTACAAGCGGTATTCCTTTTAAAAAATAAGTAGGCGATCCGAAGCGGGGTTTACCCCATAGCTATAGCCAGTGGGTGCACTGTCAATTGGTCTTTGCATCCTCTAAATACGATGCAACGCACCACCGAGTGACGTTAACTGGATGGTAGACCAGAGTTGAAGAGANGTCTTTGCATCCTCTAAATACGATGCAACGCACCACCGAGTGACGTTAACTGGATGGTAGACCAGAGTTGAAGAGATAGGTGCCCCAAAGTATCATCCAGTGGTGTACAGAATTTTCACAAACATATTGAACACAGTCAAAACATTCACTGCAACAGCCAGAGTGTTTTTCATTGTATAAATGGCAATCAAGCATGGCATNTATTGAACACAGTCAAAACATTCACTGCAACAGCCAGAGTGTTTTTCATTGTATAAATGGCAATCAAGCATGGCATCCCACCCCCCTTTGCGCAGGTGGACCCGTCCATCTATTTAGGAGACAGCCACCTGTCAATGCTGTAGCCAGTATAATTTCACTGCATCATCGGAAGTGAAATTCAAACATTTTTACGAGAAAATGTAATAACTTATTTAATATCTATAAGAGTAATTATGTTTTTCTAAAATGGAAATTGCCAATAAAGGCCTCTCGCATTGTAATAATTCATTTAGTGTGGTGACATCCCCATCAAATTAAACTTTAACAGACATTTGTAAATAAACGGGAATGTCACCAATGTGTTAAATTAAATTAATGCAATTATTCACCAACATAATCACATCACAGAGTGTTCACATAATGTTTCATCGTTCAGCATTTGATGTCGGTTCTCGTCACTTGTGCAGCGGATATGACTAGCCCCAGTTCCTCTCAGCACCTGGACAAGACCATGGCATTGGTCGCCCTCTCTGCGAGCCTCCTCAGTAATCGCATATTAGGCTGCAATCATTTAACTACAATAGTTGTATATTAGTCAACCGGAACAATTGCGTTATCTTTAATATACTGAGGGGAGAGTCACCTGCACTTTCATTGGAGAGTTTAAAGCAATTGCGTCTCAATACAAGACCACGTGTTTTTCACCGCTTAAGTGCTGAGTCTATTATCATGCATNCGCATATTAGGCTGCAATCATTTAACTACAATAGTTGTATATTAGTCAACCGGAACAATTGCGTTATCTTTAATATACTGAGGGGAGAGTCACCTGCACTTTCATTGGAGAGTTTAAAGCAATTGCGTCTCAATACAAGACCACGTGTTTTTCACCGCTTAAGTGCTGAGTCTATTATGCATCATTCACACATTATTCACCTGTAGCAAGGACAGGTGAATACCAAGTGAAATCAGTGTCAACTCATTATAGAGCATCCTTTGTAGCATCAACCACATTTCGTTAGCATATTTCAGGCATACGCGACGGCCTACAGTCTCACCATCAGATATAAAAAGTGCAACCGTAAGTAAGCGACACACACCAACAAACTGATGGCGGATTACCAGGGTCCCCATGGGTCGTCGACCGGACGAACCTTGTTATTAGCTCACCACTGAGTTATGGTGCAGGGCAATATAACATCCAACAAGCGTTGTTAACCTCGACCATGTCAACTTTGTTCTTAACACTTAACTGCGATGGGTTAACGTAATTTAATGGATCGTATATTTAGTTTGCCAACAGTCTTCCCCGCGTTCGCAGAACCCCTCCATCACCTCAATTTACCTACCACGGAGGTTGATTTATTCTTGTAAGTTTTCTTACAATTCTTGGTCTTTTTGCATAGTAACGGCTGCTGGTAGGCCTTGTGAGTCAGGTCCGCTTTAATTTGCATTGAATACATGCATATATGTAAACTATTCGGCAATACAATTTACTTGAGTTAACTGAAACTTGTGAGTTCTTATTTAGTGTTGTATTGCGGGCCCTGGCCCTATCCAGGAAATCATCGATGCCTCAAGAAGGCATCCTTCATTTATAAGGTAATATTAATCATTGCTGAAGAGAATGAATTCCCTTGGCTATATATTACGTATTCCTGTAAATTTGTACCGTGTTTATCAGGGGATACTGCCACATGGTCGTTCGGCTATCAGTGACCTGGCTCTCATTCTATTCGAAATGGGAATATTGTATAATATTATGATTGTTCCTAACATATTCGCTGGACGACCACCACATTACTATCCCCGACTGCTCATGTAATGTTATATGGCTTGCCCAGCTAGGTGTGGCAAAAATAAAACGCAACATACACATGTATGCAAATCCGGAGAAGAAAGAACAGTTGGACTTAAAATTCTCAATTTGTGCTGCTTGATCAGGAAGAACGCATTCTGCACTGGCATTTTGTGGTGCAGGTCAGGCCCACGCGGGACAATAGTTTCTAACGTCACAGACGACCAGTCATCAAGACCGCACAACCTCGAGTGATTGCGCTACAGTAAACAACCACATTGAGCGATACGCTTCACATGCGCAAGGAGCCCGCGAACAGAAATGGCTGCTGCCTTCCAGGAAGATGGTCCATGATAATATCTAAGGACCGGGGTACCGCATCGTGTCAACTGCGTGTTCTTTGTGCAACCGTGACATGTGATATATAAAAGGCTGTTGAGAAATGGAGTACAATCCAACTGTACCATCCACCTGTCGAAAGTGTGATCAGTGCGGAAAACCCCAAATTCTCGATCCCTTCGACAATTATAACATAATTGCAGGTATGTATTCCAACTCATAATACATAAGAGTTGCTTACACCACGCAGAATGGATTACCCTGCGGCACCATCAGTTCCAGTGCTTGCAATGCATGGAATAGGGGACAACATACCAGCCAGAGCACGAGCTTCAGCCAGCAATAAGTTAGTTCCAAAACAACAACCAAGGTTCAATGTGTTCGGGCAGAATATTGTGTGAACCCCAAAAATACATACACAAAACTGCAAAGATTGTAATGCTAATTTTCACTCCAAATGTGTGTCTGTGGGGAATGGCAGGCAGTCCGCGAGTGAATTGGTAAGTGTAAACAATGTCAACAAAAGTAAGCAGCATATTACAGGACCATACCAGAACCCACATGAATAAAGATAAAAATTGATGTGTTCACCCAACCTGTGCTGAGATTCCATAACCATCAAACCAATCGAATGGAACACGAGCCAACCATGCCCGTAGGGCAGGGAATTATAGGAGCCGGTGGTACCTAATTCGAAACACCGGAGACATCAGTACCCGAGTATAGAAAAGGCCTAACCGGGCAGAATTAGGTGACACCCACCAAATTTCAGACACTCCAAAACTCTGGCCAGATAGCTGAGTACACACTGGCGTACCTCAAAGAGTGCACTGCCCGATTACACTGGTACGGGGTTAGCGAGGAATAGTGGGTGAGAATCATCGGGAACCTACTACACGAGGAAGAGAGAGCATGGTGGCGGTCCACTACAGATTACGACATCCTGGTGAAAATTCGTAAGCAAATTTACGTCCCAGATACGCGAACACGTATGCCATGTTGAAACAAAAGGTCACCTTGTTTACCAAGGAACAAGGCGCCACTTAAGACCTGCACATATTCGTAAACAAGAAGGTCAGTCTAGCAGACAGACATTATCTACATCTCCCGGAGGAAGATGTGCTCGAAACATTCGTGGAAACGGTGAGAAACGAACACCAACTGGCCCATGGTGTTCAACGGAGCACAACACTTCCTAAGAACAGCTGTGAGTGTAGCACGAGGACCGAAGAAGAGCAGGGTGGCAAATTTTAATGCGAGCAGCAAAGGGGGATGGACAGAAGCGCGGATGCAATACTGTGGACACCTGGACTTCCGAAGGGAAGAGTGGTATAAGGGACAATCCCAAAATCCGGAACATTAATAGTGGGAAGGGTCCACCAAACCTGCCTCACTAACGCATATGCAAGGACTAGGTATTCCTTGCATATGCCACTGGCATTAAATGTGCCCGAACTGGGCGAGTGAACCGCAGGTAAACGACAAAGCGGAGTAGCGCAAATTGGGGGAGTCACCCTCTCCGCCCTTAACTACCAATAACAAACAGATCCACCATTAACTAGTTCAGGTTAGCTTCGCTAGTGATCAGCTGGACAGAATACCCAAATGTGTGGATGAAAGGAATATCGTAGCCTTAATCCATATGGCCATGTCGCACAACTTCGTGCCTGGTGGAGTTTGTAGGCCAACAGCTGATCAGCAGGGACAAACAAATCGTAAAATTGGCCACTTTGAACAGGACCAGCGAATGTGTTGCTTGAAGTCCAAGTGGTAATACATATTCGTGACTGTTCTATGGACATCATTGCCCTCGTCTCAGACGATATACGATAGGACGTGATTCTAGTTGTGCTGTAGTTTAGACAACACAACGACATTATTGAAATCGCCATGGACCGCATTCACTTCGCTTTGACCGAATGCGAACAGAGTACAACCGAAGATATCCCAGAGAAAACAGCGGACAATGTGTCCAACTTGACACGTTCGACCATGCCATACCCGCGGAACAAAGGGTCACGATACAGCGAGTCCTGACTGGATGATGGGACGTATTAGAAGTGGGAGACTCCATTAAAAAAACGTGTGGCAGAACACGCGATACCACTCACTGATGTTTAACTCCTCTAGTACGCCCCTCGTGATAATGTTCCTTATCACCTGAGGATCATTAATCAACAAATCGAGGGAATGATTAGTGATGAAGTAATAGAACCCTCGGAAAGCAATTACAACTCAGCTATCACTCTGGACCCCAAGAAAGGTGGCAACTTAATCAGTGTGAACTCTGCACTAAACATGTTAGGGGACGCCAAGATTTTATCTTCCCTTGATCTGAGAATCGGCTATTGGCAAGTACCAGTACGAGCCGAAGACTGTCACAAGAACGCATTCACAGCCCCCGATTGCCGCNTTCCCTTGATCTGAGAATCGGCTATTGGCAAGTACCAGTACGAGCCGAAGACTGTCACAAGAACGCATTCACAGCCCCCGATTGCCGCTATTTNCCCAGAGAAAACAGCGGACAATGTGTCCAACTTGACACGTTCGACCATGCCATACCCGCGGAACAAAGGGTCACGATACAGCGAGTCCTGACTGGATGATGGGACGTATTAGAAGTGGGAGACTCCANAACAAAGGGTCACGATACAGCGAGTCCTGACTGGATGATGGGACGTATTAGAAGTGGGAGACTCCATTAAAAAAACGTGTGGCAGAACACGCGATACCACTCACTGATGTTTAACTCTTCTAGTACGCCCCTCGTGATAATGTTCCTTATCACCTGAGGATCATTAATCAACAAATCGAGGGAATGATTAGTGATGAAGTAATAGAACCCTCGGAAAGCAATTANGGAGACTCCATTAAAAAAACAAGTGTGGCAGAACACGCGATACCACTCACTGATGTTTAACTCCTCTAGTACGCCCCTCGTGATAATGTTCCTTATCACCTGAGGATCATTAATCAACAAATCGAGGGAATGATTAGTGATGAAGTAATAGAACCCTCGGAAAGCAATTACAACTCAGCTATCACTCTGGACCCCAAGAAAGGTGGCAACTTAATCAGTGTGAACTCTGCACTAAACATGTTAGGGGACGCCAAGATTTTATCTTCCCTTGATCTGAGAATCGGCTACTGGCAAGTACCAGTACGAGCCGAAGACTGTCACAAGAACGCATTCACAGCCCCCGATTGCCGCTATTTTAAATTTTGCGTCATATCCTTTGTGCTGAAATGCATCCCTCCATTTTCCAGAGTGTGATGGTCCGCATCCTGGATTGGCAGATAGGGGAGTGTACGATCGCATATTAAGACGACATGATGTCAAAAATGTGGGAAGAATATGTACATTATCAATCCCTGGTTTTGGAGCGATTGTCTATCAATGGGTTAACATGTGCCAATGGAAATGCCATATAGGGAAAACATGTCTTCAATACATGGGCCACATGGTCCACGGCGAGAGTATTCAGCCCATCCACTAAAAATTGAGGCTAATTCAAGACTATCCCGCCCCTTACATNATCTAGACGACATGATGTCAAAAATGTGGGAAGAATATGTACATTATCAATCCCTGGTTTTGGAGCGATTGTCTATCAATGGGTTAACATGTGCCAATGGAAATGCCATATAGGGAAAACATGTCTTCAATACATGGGCCACATGGTCCACGGCGAGAGTATTCAGCCCATCCACTAAAAATTGAGGCTAATTCAAGACTATCCCGCCCCTTACATGCACAAATGCCTGCGTAAATATTTCGGGCTTATAAACTGGTTAAGGCGCTACATACAATACTTCGCCACGATAACAGCCCCACTAACCATCCTGTTATCAACACAACTGTGTTTCCAATGGAACGACGAAGACCATAATGCGNCATAATGCGTTCGAAGAAATCAAAGAGATTCCAACAGTGCGACAAACTGTGCCGTTTAGACCCCCAGAGGCATTTATATCTGCAAACAGATACCAGACGAGAGGGGATTGGCGCCATTCTATTTCAATTCTATGATGACAGGGAGCACAGAGTAATAGACTACAGTATCACGAAGCTTGCCCCACATGAACGCAAGTACGATGTGAATGATAGCGAATGCTTGGCTATTGTATGAGCACTTAAAATCTACCCCGAACCCCTAAAGTACAAACGATTCACATTAAGAACCGACAATCGGTATTTAATTTGGTTGCATAACATGCACACTGTTTGCATCAAACTCACACAGTGGTCCTTGTTATTACAGGGCTATGATTTTGGTGGAACATGTTCTGCGCGAAGAAAACAAACTATGCGACACCCTTTCCCGTGTGCCCTGTACAACCTAAATAGCTCAAGATGAAGACGAGTATGAAGTCACGTTCCCGCCAGCCAGTCTGCTGGTTGCTTCTCTACAGCTCGTCACCCTGAGCACGAGTAATGCCACCCAAGAACTAACAAGTGATGCTATAAAGGAGCGCGTACTAGCCGCACAACAGCTGTCGTCAGATGACGCTGAGCGCCAGGCGCAGTGGGCCAGAAAACAGCTGGCCAACTGGCACGCTGTCGATAACCGCCTGGTGACCCGGTACACGGGATAAGAGAGGAACTGGCGAAAGTTCGACCCGGAGGAGGGTCGAACGTTCGTCCTGGAACAATCGTAAGCCAGCCGCCTGGTGCGACACCCAGGAGCCACGCAAACCAAGTGGAACATACTAGTCCACTATTTCTGATCAGGGCTCATCCGACCAGTGCGGGAATTTGTACATGTCTGCAAAACATGTAACTGCCTGAAAATGTGTCGCTCTGATGGCCTTACTCAACAGCCACCCTGCATATCAAAGAAAACCTTTAGGACGATCGCCATGCTTCAAACGGTAAAAGATTTTTATTGGTGGTAATGGATTTGTGCACCAGGTGGTGCGAGGCTTACACCCTTCCGAGTTCACACCTCAGAAACTAAGCCAGAGAATTGTAGAATTATTTCTTAGCCTGCTGGGGTTACTCGAAGGTAATCATCACCAACAACGGACCACAGTTGAGGGGAAAGCGATTGCGGGAATTCTGCACCAAGTGGTGGGCAGTACACCACACAATAGCGGTTTACCACCCCTTCGCGAATCCCTCAGAACAAAGAAAACAAGAGTTCAGGGCACAGTTCCGGCATAGCATGTGGGTTGACCGTACTACCTGGACCACCAGTGTCCCAGAGATACTGTTCTAACTGAGAAACGGACAGAACGAAGCCACGGATCACTCACATGCAGAATTACTAAATGGACATAATCTGGCACAACCCTGGGATTATGGATACCCACCCTCAGAAACGGAGACACAAGAAGGGCACCGCTGGTAGAGGTTCGAATGGGCCAGGGAACAACAGGAACAGTATGTCAAACAGTGGCCTCCCGGAGGGGAGGGCATTTGATGTGGACAACTCCTGCGTGGTCTGGTTAAGACTGCTCAGTACTGCATTAGCTTGGTGTCAGCGACGTGGTCACGCTGAGCCGGAACATGCGTGTAGTGCATCCCGACTCATGCCCACATCCTTCACTTGGAAACGGGAGTTCTGGGCTATGGCTTACTAGGTTGGCTCACGGAGTGGTGTTGCTTGAGAGATCTGTGTAATTAGGATAGTTAAGTGTAGAATGTGTAGTAAATAGCATTAGAATGCCATGGGGTACCCGTTTACAAGATCCCATAAAGTTTACAAAAATTAAATTTTCTTAGAGCAATTGTGTGTCTAATCAAGCCAATTAGTGATGTGGAAAATAATTAGTCTTTTCAAACCTAACCATTCCAGTCGTAGAGTGCGTCAAAACTATACAGACATTAATTTCCCATGTGCTCTGCAATGCACCACATAATCATGTTTTGTATTTAAATTAGTTCTTAATTAAGAACTCTTAACACTACAGGATTTAGAAAACTAGTCAGTACGTTTCAGTGTTTTATGTGTATATGTTTCAGGTTNTAAGAACTCTTAACACTACAGGATTTAGAAAACTAGTCAGTACGTTTCAGTGTTTTATGTGTATATGTTTCAGGTTCAATGTTAATTAGGTAAGTTAATTAAATTACAGAGAGAAGCGAGCTCTCGGCAAGGATGCCACTCGCCCGCTCCATCTCCTGCAGTCTTATTCCACGGTTCTTATGTGCTGCANAAGCGAGCTCTCGGCAAGGATGCCACTCGCCCGCTCCATCTCCTGCAGTCTTATTCCACGGTTCTTATGTGCTGCATGTGAGTCGCTTTGTGGAGGACTTTCATACTTTGTTCTGAACACTTAACTGTGATAAATTAATGTAATTTACTGGAATTTTTATTCAGTTTACCGTCAGTTTCCCCCGCGCTCGCAGCATCCCTCCATCAGCTCAATTTACCGACCCCAGAAGTTTTATTACACTTATAAGTTTTCGCGCCATTCTTGGCCTTTTTGTACAGTAATGGCCACTTTAATTTACTTTGCATACATGTAACTGTATACACTATTCGGCTATACAATTTACTTGAGTTAATCGAAAATTGTCAGTTCGCATTTCGTAACATTGCCCTACCCAGGCAGTCATCGATGCCTCAAGTAAGCATCCTTAATTTATAGGGTGAAAAGTAATATTAAGGTTTACTGGGGAGCCTGAATACCGCGGTTATATACACTGCGGTCGGCAGCGCCTATATAAGACAAGCACCTGGCAAAGTTGCTAGATCGGTNGAATACCGCGGTTATATACACTGCGGTCGGCAGCGCCTATATAAGACAAGCACCTGGCAAAGTTGCTAGATCGGTTACCAGTGCTACGATGGCAGGTTATCAAGATTTAAGTGAGTTTAAACTTGGTGTTATAGTCGGCGCACCAGAGATGGGACATCGAATCTCCGAGGTAGCTATAAAATTAAAATTTTTGCGTACGACCATTTTACGAGTGTGCCGTGAATATCGGGAATCCGGTAAATCATAAGATCTTCGACATCGGTGCGGCCGGAAAACTATAGTGAAAGAACGGGACACACAACGACTAACGAGAATCATTAAGCGTTCCGGACGTGCAACCCTTTCTCAAATTGGCGCTATTTTCAATGCTGAGGCTTCATCAAGTGCCAGCATGCGAACTATTCAACATACCATCATTGATATGGGCTTTCGGAGCCGAAGGTCCACTCGTGTACCGTTGTTGACTGCACGACACAAAGCTTTACGCCTCGCCTGGGCCCGCCAACACCGCCATTGGACTGTTGATGACTGGAAACACGTTGCCTGGTCTGACGAGTCTCATTTCCAATTGTATCGTTCGGATGGACGTGTACGGGTATGGAGACATTCTCATGAATCCATGGACTCTACATGTCAACAGAGGACTGTTCAAGCTGGTGGAGGCTCTGTTATGGTATGGGGCATGTGCAGTTGGCACGACATGGGCTCATGATCTTGAGAACTGTTGCTTCGTGCTTACCTACTGTCAGCTGGCGCCTTTTCTATCGGAAGTATAAATATTGTGTAATATATATTTTTTAACACAGTCGCCAGACGATGTCTGCATTACTATCCCAGAATGCTCGGGTAAAGTTACGCTCTTTCTGTCCACCTCGGGGAGAGCAGTGCTGCTGCCACAAGAACAACAAACCCCATAAGTTCTTCCAGTAATACATACGGCTAAGAGTGGAAAAGAGAGTGAAAAAACTAGGAATAGTAGGAAGAACACACCACGTAAACAAACATTTAATATCACTTTTTCGGCGAGTAACGAAGGGTAAACTGAAGATGGCAGGAAGTTTAGTAGAAATAAACAATGTGATAGGAAATTCCGACATTCTGGTTAGACACACACACACAGGAAGATTACAAATGAAGAGGGGATGAAATTAGTATTCTTATTTTATAGTTAACTTGTATAATTTTTGCTTTTTCGATGTGTTGTTTATGATTAAATTATGGTAAGTAAAGCTGTATATGATTATAAAAAATTATTTATATAAAGAATTATTTAAGGAAAGTGATAAATATCTAAGGTAATTTAAGTTTGTTTATTCAACAGTATGTATTTGTAACCACAGCACGGTATTACACATAGACTAATGCTTGGTGCATATGGGGCGATTTGTCTTGCGAGTTTCACTAAGATAGTATTTAAGAGCTAGGCAAAAAATAAGTAACTTGATTACTCGCAGGGTCCGTCACTGGTTTTGCCGACATGGTAAATGTTTCCTTGTGAGCAATTCTGTCAACTAGTAACGAGGACGCCATAACATTTTTAAATGTTGGCGAAAATAATATAGAATGAACTCTGTATGGCGAAGAAACATTACTATAATTACACATTCTGTTTTGGATCATGAAAATAACATTTATAATCATAATAAACGACTTTGTACAAGATAATTGTTAGCCTGAAGGAATGAAAACTGGCAGTGCTTTTCATAGAATTCGGTTGAGTTCACAGATAACCTCAAAAATGTTTACTAACATATTATCTATGTGCATATGTTAACACTGCCTAAACAATCATGTTGAAATGTAAATAAATCCACGTGGATCATTTCCTTGCTCTCATTGGCTGAGACAGGAACTAGCAAAGAAACACAAAGAGAAAATAGAATCAATGCAATCACCGAAAATTAGTAGAATAGCAAGTAAAACTGCACGTAGGCATCATGTTTTCCAGGGGAAGTGCTTGTTCAGCAGCAAGTAAGACTCCACGCATGCGATATCGTACTGAAAATCGTTCTGTGTGTGGCGGACATAAAGACGGGGTTGACGTCTTATTCACCTTCTGTGCATGTTCTCAACATTGATCTACACAAAACAACGCAACTGTCAATATTACTTGAAACCTAGTAATTAAATGTTTGTATATTTCTTAATTTATAAATTACGAGCACTTTTATATGCATAGAATATTTTTACCAATTTAAATATATTCGACTTAAGAATTATGTGAATTATAAATTGTAAATCTAGTAGATTTAACTCCGTTTGCAAAAACGGCGATTACGTCATAAAAATGGAATTGCACTTGGATTTTTGCAAGTTGGAATCGTTTTGGTCGATTCCGTTGGTCGGCAGGTTTTTCCGGGATATCTCGTTTCTCCCGCCTTTGCATTACGACGCTGCTATATACTCACCTTGCTTCACTCTAATCTGCCCTCAAGACTTCGTTAAGAGCCACCCAAATCTTCCCACTCTACTGCATAAAGCTGATTTCACAATTGCCAGTGGAACATACAACAGAGCTCGATGGAATTTAGTTTGATATTTTATTCAGTTTTCACAACACTTCGACGAAATCTGCCTGACAAGCGAGGTAGTTGGCTGTTTGAAATTCCTAAAATGGCGAGTTATCCATATAACATCCAATATTTAATTTTTATAAATGCACAATAAAGTGAATGATTATTTTGCTTTTGACAATATTGGATTTCATATGAGAGGAAAAAGTATTTAGGTCTAGAAACAAACTGGAATGTTATTTTGATGCCAAGTTTTATTTACAAATGTATTGAAATACGCTCAAAATTTTGTTTTGTAACGGTATATTTACATTCTTTGCACACCCTAACGAACCTGACATGACGGAAAGTCGGCCTGTTGGGGCTGTGATTTTGTTGGATTGTGACACAGTGACCTTACTTTTCATGGCTGCCACTCAGATTTTGTTGGGTCGGGGCAGTTGTGTCAAGTTCATCTGGGTATTGTGACTCCAGAATATTTATTAATGCCTACATTTTTATTGTAAATCCAGCCTTAGTCACCTCACTCAAAATTGCTACCACGTCACAAGTGTCCACGTGCGACTCTGTGANCCTACATTTTTATTGTAAATCCAGCCTTAGTCACCTCACTCAAAATTGCTACCACGTCACAAGTGTCCACGTGCGACTCTGTGATATTGCAGTTCCGCATCTCAACTCTGACGCTTCCTGTATCAAGCTGTCTGTGGAAGCCTTAAAAGGAGAATACAAGACAACTTACTTGTTTATGGCACTTTCTTCTCGAGTGTCGACAAACAACGCTCGTGAAGGAGCGGACNAGAATACAAGACAACTTACTTGTTTATGGCACTTTCTTCTCGAGTGTCGACAAACAACGCTCGTGAAGGAGCGGACTTGCCTCTCCTGCTACACGATTAGGCTTTAGCTTTGCTTAAGCGCCGTGTGTGGGGACTCTAGACACCAGTCGGTCGAAACTGGTTACCTCCAGCCTAGCCCCTAGTGGGACTGCGCCCACGGATTACAGCACCGTTTTTAAGTTTAGGAACTCTGTTTTAAAACACTACTCACACACCAGGAATTTCCGGAAACTCCTTCCACTTCCCCCACCATCCCCCTCCTGGGCTGTAGCAGGCTGTGGGCGTGATGAACATCGCTGGCGCGCCGACACTACTGCCTGGTGTAACNCTCCCCCTCCTGGGCTGTAGCAGGCTGTGGGCGTGATGAACATCGCTGGCGCGCCGACACTACTGCCTGGTGTAACCATTATACTTCAAAGTGGAGAAATACTCTCCCGAATCAAGTCAATAGATTATGCCGAGTTCATGGAGGAACGCGTTCCCGGTTTTACCACCAATGTGATCAAACAATAGTTGGAAAACGTCGAACAAGGGAAATACTCGGAAAAAAACCCAAAAAGCGGCTGCAACAACATCACTACCGCCTCCCCTACAGAAACTCCTTGATATCACGAGGTCAAAGGAATTAATGGAAACTGAAACCACAGGTACTGAAGAAAATTCCCCCCGGGTAACAATACTGAAATCCAAGGGAAACCATGGTGACAACAAGCGCCCTAGCACAGCACCGTCAGTGGCACCAGACCCAGACCAATTCCGGTTACAAACCGGTTTAGCCAGATACGGGAAATCCCAGAGGAGTTTCCCAGCAAACACCCAGCCCTTCAGGCGCCCCTCCATCCCGCACACAGCCACAGGTCAGAGTGCAAAACACTCCAAAAAAGCAAACCCACAGGATGGTAATTCCTAACATGCAAAACACCGAAAGATTGTGCAAATTATCGGTAGCATTTCAAAAATCGGTTACAGCATCGCTATTCCACGTGACGGTAGTAAAATCCACGTCACTACTACCGATCACGCACTGTTAAACAAGGCGCAGAATACCTTCAAAACTCAGGGCATAAACTTCTACACCTCCTGTGTTAAAAGTGAGCAACATCAAAAAGTGGTATTCGATCTGCCATCGACCACAAACGCACAGGACATTACGATAGAACTCGCCGGCCGCGGCTAAGAGATTTAAAATGTTACTCAATTTTGTAAGAGTATTCCTGACCCAGCCAACCCAGAACACAACAAGTTGCAGCCGCAGAATTACTTCTGTGTAACAGCCGCACGAAATTCATATCTCCCACTACTAATATCTGTTAAAAGGCTGAACCTTACCATGGTGCACCCCAGATTATATCGCAAACGACCGCAAGACATCTCTCGTTGCTCTAACTGCATGGCAATCGGCCACACGCACAACTGCTGCAGTATGCAGTCAGTGTGCCCACAGTGTACTGGGCCACACAATGTGAGAATCTGCCCCAATTTAGAAAACGTTCCGGTCTGTTGCAACTGCCACGGCCCACATCAATCGACCTCAAAGCTCTGTCCCAAATTTTTGGAGGAAATACAGAAACGACAAGCCAAGGCAGAACATCTGAAGGCACGCATGTAACAAAAACCGAAGCCAGTTCCAACGCCGGCTAGGAACTTGGCGCAATACCAAAAATTTACAGATACACAAAATCTGCCAAGAAACCGATCGTATGCGCAGGCATCGATTGATCTTCAGAGGCCAGCAGCCGCAGACATAACACCTCCTGTACCCTTAGCGGCACCCGAAAAACCCGCACCGTGCCCGCCCGGTTTCCAGCCTCGCAAACCTGAACCTCAAAATGTGTCTGGAGGATTGGGGGAGACGCTCCATGACTTGAGCTCGCTTATGCTGTTCTTGTCGGAGTGTAATTTCGCAGCCATTCTCACACATTTCCGACCTTACATGACAAGATGCCAATCAATAACTTCACCACCGGAAATAAACCTTTCTGCTCTTAGAAGCCCTCAGCTCTTTTCCGAATGTTCAATAAATTATATCTCCTTTTTAAACTGTTCCGGAAACTCCTGGCATTCTTAAAACAAATACACAAATTCTTACGAGTGACGAATCCGCGAAAATGACCGACATAGACTGATTGCAGCCTTCAATTAATAAATAACAANGGAGACACTCCATGACTTGAGCTCGCTTATGCTGTTCTTGTCGGAGTGTAATTTCGCAGCCATTCTCACACATTTCCGACCTTACATGACAAGATGCCAATCAATAATTTCACCACCAGAAATAAACCTTTCTGCTCTTAGAAGCCCTCAGCTCTTTTCCGAATGTTCAATAAATTATATCTCCTTTTTAAACTGTTCCGGAAACTCCTGGCATTCTTAAAACAAATACACAAATTCTTACGAGTGACGAATCCGCGAAAATGACCGACATAGGCTGATTGCAGCCTTCAATTAATAAATAACACTGGCTTCACTCTGCAGCCAAGTAACCTCAATTTTAATTAAAAACTCTGGTTTTTCTTAAATAAATATTATTTTAACATTATGAAAAAGCTTTTAACGAATTCCTTAATGCTTATCACCTCGTAAGAAAAGTTTTCAAATTTTATCGATTTTTACGAAATTCACCAGTTAACCTACAAAAGGTCATATAATTCAAATCTAAGCTTTGTCGTACTTCACAAATATTATAAGGCTTCGTTCCACCCACTTCGTGCCATTCTAATTAAACTTTTAATTTTCCCGACAAACTTAAGAAATAACCAGGTGTCTCCGCGCTAAACACGATAGCGCGGCCATCTTGTGAGCGGCGACAGAGGCCCCGCCATTGGTGGGACCTATCGGCCAATCACAGAGCTCTCAANTTCAAATCTAAGCTTTGTCGTACTTCACAAATATTATAAGGCTTCGTTCCACCCACTTCGTGCCATTCTAATTAAAATTTTAATTTTCCCGACAAACTTAAGAAATTACCAGGCGTCTCCGCGCTAAACACGACAGCGCGGCCATCTTGTGAGCGGCGACAGAGGCCCCGCCATTGGTGGGACCTATCGGCCAATCACAGAGCTCTCAACTCGTGAAACCAAAAGTTCCTGTTTCTTGCTCGCTTTTCAAGNTGCCTGTTTCTTGCTCGCTTTTCAGGCGATTTTAGTAATTCTAAATACTTTTTTTAGTACAAAAACTTTACTACAAATATAAAATAACTGTATTCCAAGAAATAAAACATGACCTCAGCGTTCTTACACGAATATAACCTACTTCTAAGAATTTTTATGTAACAAATCCGTCGCTCGTCAGAGTTGCTCACTCATACAAGCAAAAAACGTAATATAAATTACAATTAACTTACTGAACATTATCTTCAATGTAAATTTTAAAACCAAAACTTTTACTACTTGATTATTATAGAAAACACNTCATTATAAAAAAACACCTTCCTATTGAATTGTAATACCAGTCACCTTCAGTGGCTGGTATGGCGAATATTTACAGATAATTTAATTAAAACCTTCCATTTAAACATTATTATATCTACCACTGAGTCCACTCGTGGGCTTGTTGGTAGTTATTTAAAAGTCCTGAAATATTCAAAATTACTAGTTTAGTTAAATTTTGAATAAGAAATCAGGCGGGAATTTGCTACTCCCGCCTTCCNGTAATATAAATTACAATTAACTTACTGAACATTATCTTCAATGTAAATTTTAAAACCAAAACTTTTACTACTTGATTATTATAGAAAACACCTTCCTATTGAATTTTAATACCAGTCACCTTCAGTGGCTGGTATGGGGAATATTTACAGATAATTTAATTAAAACCTTCCATTTAAACATTATTATATCTACCACTGAGTCCACTCGTGGGCTTGTTGGTAGTTATTTAAAAGTCGTGAAATATTCAAAATTACTAGTTTAGTTAAATTTTGAATAAGAAATCAGGCGGGAATTTGCTACTCCCGCCTTCCAACCACCTCCCCCTCAGGCAAGGGTTGTTGGAGAACATTACAAACCTGTCCACTGGGGTAACCCAGTGGAGAATAGTGACCGAGGCGGGAAACCGCTGTAAGCACAGTTTGGATATGATTGGCAGAGGGCGGAGGGGCTTGCCTTTCCTAACCCTCTGCCGGAAATATGTGAAACCCCGGTTGGGTGGTCGAGGGCCCTCACAAGGGCCTGTTCTACCCCCGCTCTGAGCTTCGGCTGTGATGAACAACTGGCGGACAAGCTAAAGCGTGATGTGGCTAGCGATTCACTGCAACACATAAACATTTATTTTTACCAAGTTCTATACAGCAATTTTATAGTGCATGTAACATTAAAGAGTTATCAAATGCTGTAAAAGTTTCTTGCTGTATTTACAGAAAGTATGTTACCATGCGACTTTGTACTCTGTAAAATAACGATACTAAATATTACAGTTAAGTTGTCCACTGTTGGGTATAATCTGAGATTGTTATGTCCTCTGGTTACAGTGATCACGGAATGAACTGCCGGCATGACGTTGGGAGGAAAAATGGGGATGAGGATGATTTAAACAGCGAAGCATCTTCTACGTGGTGAGATCACTGTAGTTGTTGCATGCTAGTTGTGCTTAGTAGTTAATTTTATCACATAAGAGAGGCTATGTAATGAATCTTACATACCAACTGTAATGTCATAAATACATATATTTTTTCTATCCGACATCGTAATTGAATAGAACGTGTGGCCGTTGTCCAGATGGATCTTGCGTGCTCGAATACTGGCCAACTAGCTCCATATTCAACCTCCTGAATTCTACGCCAAAACTCTAAATACAGCTCCAGATAGAGTTCTTTAGTATTTCCTCTTTATAGAACTAGAAATTAAATCTAAAACTTGAATTTTGTCAAGTGCAGGCAATTAATATATATTGGAATTTGATACCTCATAATAAAAATGTTGGACTGGAATAAAATAAGGAGCAACGAAATATCGTTCGAAATACCATTTTTTTCTAGTCATCTTCAAAATTGATTGGAACGCCCACACTTCAGATGCTGGCTTTGAAGAATTACATGTATAACTGTAAACACCAACTGTATTTGCTGACATGCATAACATAAAGTAATATTCATACACAGCATGCCTGTCCATAACCAACAGATACATAATAGCAAACAAACATCCTCTTTTTACACAACAAATTAATAGCACACATAAAACTACAACACGCTTTGCTAATATGTAAACTTTATAAATCAGTGTGGATAACAGTAGTATTTATAACAGTCTGCAGATGATGTGGCCAGCTGTTTGTCAAATCCTGTGTCACTCTGTGGTGACTTGAGATCATTCCTCCGGGAGTATCCTGTCAAATTATAATTTTCCCGAACAAAAACATATACAGATGGGTGTACAGTTGCTCATCTGGGTGCAAATCAGTGCTCTGAAGTGGGTTATGTAATATTAATGGAGACTCTATAGAAGCCACTCTTCACGACAATGTGCTTCGGTTCATGGTTTTGCTGAAAATTAAAGATCACATAAAGTGCCATATTATGCATACTATTGTATAAGGTACAGAAAATGCATGTATTTTTTCAGGAACATATACATTAAATATTAACCCCTTCAAAATAATTTTGTATGGCATGAGGTGACTCCTTCTTGTTAAATGTTTGTTGGATGTCTGGATCAATTGCCGCCGTCCTTTTATAGGGTCCCTTCTGCGTAAGACTAACGATTAATCTAATCTCTCGGGGTGTAGGCACACTCGGATAGACGATGTCAACTGTTGCATAATACATCATGAAGCTAGTGAACAAACTCCCATGGGTACTTAGCATTGCGTCCAACATACAATTACTCATGTGCATAGAACCCGTTCTCTGTACCAGTATATTTGGTTGCTAAGCAATAAGGATTTTGTATGTCATAATTTATTTACAAATATCATACTACAGCTGTAAATATCTGGAATCTTTTTGTTCGGGACGAGCAATATATGCAAAAATATGTTTTATGTTATTAACGCCAACGATTACAGTTGTTGTTTAGAGAAATATACAACTTTCAACCAGCCTCTAAAATGTGGCTGTTCCAAAACTTTTTGGGGTGAGTGTATTCCCCCTCCAAGGATTGGAAATGAAATAGCATATCAAATTTCAGATCAGGTCACTTCGTCGACTTTAATAAAGAACCTCAATCAAATATCGGTCTGGATGAAATGGGGCAAGAATGAATAATAGTTTGAGTAATACTTGTAGTTCAATTATGTTTCCATTAACATGGAATTAAATATAAAATATGATTAACAAGTATCAGTTCAGGGGAAGTTTGAACTTAAAAAGGAATACATTTATTTTGTGGGTCCTTAACTATATTGTGAGACCAAGATCAAAAGTGCGTTCATTTTACGCTGAGGTCTGACGAACCTAATATTTGTGTGCTAGCTAAAAATTCATGTAAATGAAAAAAAAAATAAAAAAAAAATTATTTTAAATTGGATTTTCTATTTTGAGCATTTAATTTCGTTGTGCATTGTATTTCGAAGTTATAAAATTCCATCTAAATTTTATTTTCACTCCGATTTTAATTTATTAAACCTTTCTCATGAACTGGATTTCATTACGTGTANATTCCATCTAAATTTTATTTTCACTCCGATTTTAATTTATTAAACCTTTCTCATGAACTGGATTTCATTACGTGTACCATTCCAGGCTGACTTATTTGCTTGTCCGCGATACTGAACAAGTTGGCTTAGATTAGCAGTGGTCATGCATTTAGGAGCACCTGAGTTGAATTCCTGGTCTGGTGATACAAGTTTCACTTTCCCATGGTTTTCCCAAATCTCTCGAGGCTGTTGCCACNCAGTGGTCATGCATTTAGGAGCACCTGAGTTGAATTCCTGGTCTGGTGATACAAGTTTCACTTTCCCATGGTTTTCCCAAATCTCTCGAGGCTGTTGCCACGGAGCAGAGTGCCCAATACCCATGCTGCATTAGGGTTTCGGCTTACATGATAGTATGACAAATTGCAAGACTCGCTCGGTAGTCATTTCTTTATTATTCATATTTATTTTATTATTCTTAGTATTGGCAGTGTTTATCATGTTTTGCATCGAAACTATTGCATATTGACATGTATAAACATATACTTTGTTTTTCAGAATAATTGTTATGCATATGATTTGTACAGAAAAAATTTCTGCATTAATAAATATTTTTAAAGAATTAAGTCATTTCAAACCAAACTTGGACCAAAAATCTATAATGTAGTAAGCCTCGACCTTAAACCATGCTAAAATGTAATGTGAATAGAGATATTCATTGTAACACGAATAAAGTCGAAACTTTTACCAAGTTATGCATCACTATGTTACAGTGGATGTGATGTTAAAGAGACATCGCTTGCTGTAACAGTTCCACCTTTTTTTTTTTTTTTACAGAAATCATGTATCTAGCCATGTTTTTACTCTGTAAAATAATTGTACTAAATATTACAATTAAGTTATTCACCCTTGGGTAAATACTGAAATTATTTTATGTCTTATAGTTGCAGTGATCAAGAGATGGAACATCTTCCCCCTGAAATAAAAATGGAAATAGATGATGATAATGAAGGAATGTGCACCCAATAAATTCACAAACTTTTATATTAAATTATTTTTTATAATTAAAGTATTAGAAAACTTATTTCAGTGGATAGTTATGATTTAAGAGGGAAAATTAAGAGGTACATATATTATATTACTAGCTAACTGGCCCGGCTTCACCCAGGTATATTTGAGTTTCACAGTGATGCACTAATAAATAAATTGGGTAAAGACAATTAATTTATGTGAAAACAGAATTTTTTAAATTATACTATGTTTACCTAGGTTTTAACTGATTACGGCAACCCAAAAGGAAAGAAGCATTTTTTACCTGATTGCCAAGTAGTAGCATAATATTTTTGGAGTATATCTGTGTAACATTCACGTAGTTACCACATTTCTGCTTTCCAGCGTCAATGAATGAAAATCAAAATGTGAGTTTCATCAAGTTGTAGCTTTAGAAAAAAGTGTACCTAGGTAAAACTTTATGGGCTTTACCGAGAGACCTTAATCCATCACCAAAGTTAAGCAACGTTCCCAGCTGCAAATACTTGGATGGATGACCGTTTAGTGGCATAACATCTGAGCGATTCCGGGTTTCGGAAGTCACAATAAATATTCGGTCCCAGTTGTTATCGATTGATAGCAGTCGTTAAGCTATTTCAGAGTTCCTTGAGCGGGCTGATAAACTCTGACGCCCGAGGAGAAAAAAATTTCGGTCATGTTCCCAGCCANTTTTTGGAGTATATCTGTGTAACATTCACGTAGTTACCACATTTCTGCTTTCCAGCGTCAATGAATGAAAATCAAAACGTGAGTTTCATCAAGTTGTAGCTTTAGAAAAAAGTGTACCTAGGTAAAACTTTATGTGCTTTACCGAGAGACCTTAATCCATCACCAAAGTTAAGCAACGTTCCCAGCTGCTTACATTTGGATGGATGACCGTTTAGTGGCATAACATCTGAGCGATTCCGGGTTTCGGAAGTCACAATAAATATTCGGTCCCAGTTGTTATCGATTGATAGCAGTCGTTAAGTCATTTCAGAGTTCCTTGAGCGGGCTGATAAACTCTGACACCCGAGGAGAAAAAAATTTCGGTCATGTTCCCAGCCGTTGCATTGTTACGTTTTGTTGTTATTCCACAGGAATCGTCAATTTTCCGGTATAAAAGTATCCGATATTTTATTCCAGGACCTGAAGTACCACCAGTGTGCATCTGGCCTCTTCGCGTCGTTCTTTTGTTAGATATGTAGCTCGTGGACACAGAGTTAACTTGTCAGCCTCTTAAGTTCCACCTTAAGAGGTCATCTTGAGCCTAGCCCAGTGGTGTCCGCGTTTAGTAGCTCCACAGCTCTTTAGGTACTCTGTCCATTTAGTTTAATTAACTTAGTTCAACACTCTGTTGCGACTCCACCACAACACCACTCTCCCGACCCTAGAAGAGAATGCGACACTGGCCACGGACGATGGTCTTCAGCATAATAAAAACCTCATAGCTACCATCCCCTCAAACATCCCGTACAGCCAAGTCCCTGCTAACAGCATTACATATACCTTACATCACTTACGGTACCACCACAGATTTTGACCTGCCGGGGGTTAGCAACTTAGCCATCATCCAAAAAGACCTGGAAGTGTGCGGTTATACAGTATCTGATGTATACCAGTTCCAGGCCCTCCGACCCAACAAGCTTCTGTCTGGAGATACTGAACCTATTCTGTATGACAGCCGCAATCAATGACACCATTCCCCCTCTTCTCTCTGTCGTCCTGCTGAATATGACTGTCATCCACCTGTGCCCATACAGATAGCAGCTGTGCGATGTAGCCCAGTGTCGCAACTGTAACGCCCTGGACCACACTAAGAATATGTGTAGTTTGCACCTAATCTGTTCTCACTGCGCTGGACCACACAGCCTTGATGTTTGTCAGCAATTAAACAAAACATACCCAATATGCTGTAATGGCGGGGGTAACCCATCTGGCGTCCTCTAAACAAGGCCCCAAGGTCCTGGAAATTACCCAGCGTCGGCAGGCAGCCACCGAATGTAAATTAACTACAAGGGCTCAGACACGCATTGAGGCACCTANTACAAGGGCTCAGACACGCATTGAGGCACCTACTTCCCCCGCCCCAGCAAAGGACTTGTCTCAATATACCAAAATACTGGACACCAGAAACCTTCCACCTACTCATTCTTACACACAAGCCACCAGGGCTCCTAACAGAACTTCTACAATACCCGCACAAACCCCTGTTTCAGGCACAACCTCACAGCCCCACCTCACAACCTTCACACATCCAGCCTACAATCCCAATGCACTGGCCGGAATGGGGTCATCGCTGCAAGACTTAATGTACCTCCTTAAGTTTATTCGGGAGGCGAACTTCAAGTCCACCATGGATCACTTCCAACCCCACATGATGGTAGCTAATAGCACCCCCGACCCGAAAACAAAATCCATGCTTCAGTTGGAGGCTCTGACCACGATCCAGGACGCATCCTAAATGGATCATGCCTCCCACCCCTCCAACACTTCGCTCCACAAATGAAATGTCCCGGTACCCTCTCGATCCTTTACTGTAACAATAACGGAGTGTTCAATCAGCTCTACGAACTAAAAAGATTACTGGGGACATATGGCATAGAAATAGCCAANGTAACAATAACGGAGTGTTCAATCAGCTCTACGAACTAAAAAGATTACTGGGGACATATGGCATAGAAATAGCCAATAACAAGAAACACTTTTAACCTAATGAAGGTGTTTCAGTTAAAATTACTTAACGTATCTGTCAAACCGCATCAAAAAGGGAAGAGGTGCTTTAATATTAGTACATAATAAACTATAACATCATGTAAATTCAAATCCTAACTGCGANAAAGGGAAGAGGTGCTTTAATATTAGTACATAATAAACTATAACATCATGTAAATTCAAATCCTAACTGCGAGAATATAGAATAAACTTCCATAAATATAAACACAAAACACGGACATTTAACAGTCACCTCAGCATATATCTCCCCTACAAGAGAGTAATAATAGCGGAGGATCTGTTTTATTGGTTGGCTGTGATAGGTATATATTAACGTCCTGGTCTGAACTCAAAACATACTGACTGGAACAGCAGAGTATCAAACAAAAAAGGCAGAACTTAATTTACGCACTCGAAAACCAATAANCAAAACATACTGACTGGAACAGCAGAGTATCAAACAAAAAAGGCAGAACTTAATTTACGCACTCGAAAACCAATAACTATATAATCTAANCATACTGACTGGAACAGCAGAGTATCAAACAAAAAAGGCAGAACTTAATTTACGCACTCGAAAACCAATAATTATATAATCTACTCCCCGGACCGCACAACACATTTTTCGACTCAATGTAGATACAAACCAGATGTTTTAGGTATCCTGCTGACAAATATTCCCAATCTAAAACTAGAATGGCGTCCCTTGGATGAATTAGACTCCGACCATTTACCTGTTTTTTGGTAAAATTAGCACCAATTTAGTAAAACATCCAAATAGAATACTTGTTCACAAAAGTTTAGCATATTCCCCTCTGCTCACAAAAAGGTTTCGCATATTTCCAATTCGCCAACGAATACGTAATATGTATGTTTGTAGTAGGAGTGGATCTTACCTACATTGTGTGAATCATGAAACATTGGCTTCTTCCCCTCCAGCGACAAGCGTATTGCACGTACACAAACACAGTAGGTTCAACAGCAGGCCTTATAAACAGCTGCAATTGTGGGCAAATTTGCCTCAGGAAATGCTTAATGATATTGTTCTGGCATGTGTCGTCCGACACAAGCGTGCCTCGGAAATCGTGGAGTTCATACACGTTATTGAAGTTTAGCAATGCATTTGAGAAGACCATTTCCTTTGTTATTGAAACTGATGAGATTTCTTTGTTTAAGTTTTTCTTAGCGTATGCCTTTTGTTTGTTTATTACTGGGATGATGTAAATGAGTTTTGTGTTTTTTCCACTTTATGTGATATTAGGAGGACAACATGAGATATAAACAATTTTTTCAATATAACAAGATGGATTCTGAAAAATCCAAAACTTTTTGTGAACAGTATAAAATTAAAGCATTCTTGTTTTTATTTACATTACCGTTCATAAAAGGGTTGGCAATAATTTTTTTTATGAATTATTAACTGTTATAAAGTAGTATTATATGTATCCTATGAATATCTGCCATTTTAAAGCGCAGACAATTTACATATTTTGTTGCAAACATTCAGATTTCTGTGTATTATAAATCAGCACGGATCTATTCCGATTCGTCTGCTCATTCCGCGTACGTGCGATCCGTGTCCGTTTTCTTACTCATCCGTGTATTTTATAACCCGTCTTCGACTCTCGTTAAACTTTGATACGTTTGTTTNTTCGACTCTCGTTAAACTTTGATATGTTTGTTATCTTCACATTTTTATAACCACTTGGCTTCAGATAAACGATTAGAGTAATGAGGTCTTAAAAATGTCTGTTTTTTTGCAATATTCGACATAGGTTTTAATTTTTACTGTTTGACAATTTTCTTCAGCACCTAATTTGTCTCAAATTTGCACAATACAAGCGAATTACGAAAAATCAAACCCGCCTTAACATAATTTAACCAAATAGGGCTCAGAAAAAATTGAACCTAACATATTATATAAAAATCTTAGTTAACCCACTACAGTCCAAATAAAATACCCAAATATGTGCAAAATAGCCTGTAAATAAGTACACACAAGTATTCGAAATATTTATCCAGCATCTAAATAGTGCATGTGTTGTTATATGTACATTTTCTTGCATGTTTATTTCTGAAGTTTGTACTTCATTTTACGTGTTTTAAACAACCAACCTTAGTATGCTGCACAGCTTAGCTTTAGTTACATTTGGTTGCAGTCTTAGTTAAATTAATTGTTTATTGAATTCCCCAAATTCTTTTAACTTCCCAGTGCATTACTAGCTGTTTGGAAACTTGCCAAATCCTGATATTCTAAACATGTATGTTTGTCTATAATTCACTGCTGCATCAAACAGTTCCGTGGTGGTGGGCCTTCGTTTCTGAAAACCACGCATGCTCATTCTACAATGACCGCCGTTTTTCGTCATTGCCGAAGTTCAGAGCGGGGGTATATCAGGCCCTGTAAGTGGCCCCATTACCACCCAATGGAGTTTCATATGACCTACAGTGAGATTAGGAAGAAGCAAGATTAGCCTCCTCCGAACTCCCTGCACCTTCCCAATCCATAGTTACGGAGATTACCCTCCACGGCTTACATTTAATGGGCCAACTGAGTTTCCCCAGTAAGGCCAGGTGACCAATAATATTCCTCTCTTCTGCCTCTGCTCCCTCAGAAAAAGAAGAGGGAGGCAGCACTGCCATGGTAAATGACTATACTTTATTTTCGTTGTTCGGTAAAAAACGGGAATTTAGAATATTGCAGGTTTTGTATAGTATTAAAAACGGGGGTTTAAAGAATAACGTTTGTTATAAAATTGTCTTAGATCGTAAGGGCATGTCCCGAGAAAAGTTTTGTAATCTAAAATAAGCGATTTCATAATCGATGATTTTGTTGTACAAAACGAGAATTTTGTATATTTCATGTTTTAAAGTGCTAAAAACGGATTTCAAATGTCAGTGTTTGTTATTGTTTTTGGCCGTAGGCTTTACGGTTGGCCACCTTACCCATCCCCCCTCTTCAAAACAAACAAAGTTTAAAATACGCCTATTTCCTCATGGTTGTATGCTAACGAGAGAAAGGTGTGTAAGAAACATGGTTTTAAAGTATTTCAAGTAATGAAAAAGACGCCGAGGGCGTGTAATTAATGATATAAAACAGTTTGTTAAACTATTTGTGCAATAATTCTTTGAAAAGATCGTTAGTTTTGTGAAAGAATACTTGAAAAACCAGCTGAGAGTTGTGCCGTTTGTTTCATGGGGTCGGAGGTATCTGATTTGCCGAGAGGTCGCACGGGAGGCGGGGACTTCCTCTGCCACTCGAGAGGTGGTCAACTTTTTACGTGAAGCGCATTTTAAAGTTGAGATTTGTGTCGGAAAAATTAAAAACCTTTTATTCAGGTTGTAATGTAACTAAAATAACTTATTTTAATATATTTAGAATAGGGAAGAAAATTTTCCTAATTTTTTTGCCCCATTTATAGGTTTTAATTTTCGGCTATGTTACTGTAGGTGAAGAATCTAAAGAGCTATATTTTAAGCATTACTTCTGCTTCCTTATAGATTCTGTGATCAGTTGTCACGACATGAATGCAACTGTTATTTCTGGGTAATTGTGTTGTAAAGCCGGTTTAGGAAATCAAGCTAAGTTTACCTACCAACTGTGAGTATTTTTAAATGTCAGGTACACTATACGGAAGTTGTAGGGTTTCTCCTGCTTGTTTGCATTGGCAAGCCACTGTGTGGGGGTTTGCGGGCGACCTGAAGGGCCAGGTGTTGCTTGGTTATTCCCATCTTGGATTTCCAGCAGTGGGTGAAACCGGTTTGACACCAGAATGTTCGGTGACGTCTCTAACGACGTCTGGCAGAGGCATTTGGTATCGCCGTGATATTCTTTCTGCCTTCTCTGGCTCTGCTGTTCATGCGTACTTGCTTACATTTCCATTTCAGGAAAATTTTGGGGTGGTTAATGGTGGTTATTATTTGCAATTAGTGCTGTTACAGCCACATGCTGTTTTGCAGTGCAGTCCCCATACACCGGGATTGCGCCAGACGGTTAGAATTTGTTACCAGCATACATTGTGCCCCCAGCCAGCTCCTTCCCCAAGGCCGTTAGATGGGATGGGGAGGGGGAAGTAGACCGGAGAAACTCTTGGAGTTCGTTGACTGTTATGATTAGTCTCGTTCAAACTTCTTAACCAAGTAAAACACAAGAAAAGGCGCCGCAGAATTCACTAACACCAAGCCAGAATGATTGCAGACACGACAGTATAATGGCGCGAAGACGCCACAAAACTGCTTGAGTATCAAAACATCGGATTAAGAATTATTGCAGCAAGTCGACGGGTCATTCACACAAGACGCCCGGCAACAGCGAAGATGCTGATCCAAGAACATTTCAGGGTAGCAACACAAAAACTGAAACAGCCTGCCTCCAAAGCACTAAGGGAAACAATCGGAGCAAAGTTCGTCAACGGTCACGTGGTGGGGCGAGAAGTTTGAAATAGACGTCAACTACCAGGACTGGCCTCGTCTACTACGAACATCAGACCAGACAGCGGCTGTTCCTTGGACTGCTTCCGCCAGAGGGTCTGGGTTCGAGGCTGGGGAGATTACTCATCATGACAAGGGCTGCATTGTTATGTGTNGACTGCTTCCGCCAGAGGGTCTGGGTTCGAGGCTGGGGAGATTACTCATCATAACAAGGGCTGCATTGTTATGTGTATTTTTCCCATATCTGTTCCACACATATTTTTCCATCACTTCCAGCAGCTATCCGATTTTCCGGTTTCATTCCGGCATTTACTGGTATGACGTTCACCAAGCCATCCTATACGAGGGATCCATACCAGTGATTTATAGTATTCCGTTGCAAATGCCACAGCCAACTTTCATAAAATAAACATGGGAGAACCACATGTGCCAGTTCAGTATTACACATTTATATAAAAATGCTAAAACATTAACAGCACAATCAACCATATCCAACACCTGGTAACCGAATACCACGCGGAAACTGAACCACAGATTCGCAAACATCGAGGTATCCAATTTATTGGCGACTTGTTTACATGGTGTTGCAATATGCTAACCAATAAAAACTTGGAAAAATTAATTTAAAATGACGAAATTCTCATGCAGAATGTTAATAATATCCAAAAGTCGGTGCATACATACAATCAGGACATCAAAGACATTATAAACAATGTGCAAAACAGAACGNTAATAATATCCAAAAGTCGGTGCATACATACAATCAGGACATCAAAGACATTATAAACAATGTGCAAAACAGAACGTCACAAATTGATGGTCGATTCCATTTAATTGCGGACACCATTAACAACATAACACTTTCGTTGAGACAACATGGCNGTCACAAATTGATGGTCGATTCCATTTAATTGCGGACACCATTAACAACATAACACTTTCGTTGAGACAACATGGCTCCTCATTTAACACAGAACATTTAGCACTAACGCAACAACTAACACTTTCCATTGTTTTTCACTTACTAAACATCCTCTTACAGGAACAGGAAATTTTAACAGACATCATGCAATGCAAAACGAAACGCTTTCCCATTAAACTCGTTCCGGAAGAGAAGTTTTAAAACGACCTTCACGATTTACAAAAAAATTTGGAATCCACAGAATTGAAGTTAGCAATATCGGCGACACATCACACTGTGTATTATCAGCTTCTCTTAACAGAATGTAGCATCAGTCCTTCTCAATTTGTTGTTAAAATCCAAATACCTCTTTTACAGAAAACATCAGATTGTCATGTTTATCACTTAATNGTCCTTCTCAATTTGTTGTTAAAATCCAAATACCTCTTTTACAGAAAACATCAGATTGTCATGTTTATCACTTAATACCGACTCCCTTTCAATCTCGTAATATATCGTGTTATTTGCACACTAGTAAAATAACTATAGCACTTGATTTTCTGACACAACAAATCGTTGAATTAAAGCACACAACAGAACACACGGATCATATTTACCGCATTCCGCTTTATCTACTTATATTATTGGTGCACCATGCATGAACGTATGGAANGAACACACGGATCATATTTACCGCATTCCGCTTTATCTACTTATATTATTGGTGCACCATGCATGAACGTATGGAAACGATACATCGTAGGAAACTAGTGGGGATATCGTTAACTGAGCCTATTATGTTAAAGTTTTATTAAATTTTAAGTANACGATACATCGTAGGAAACTAGTGGGGATATCGTTAACTGAGCCTATTATGTTAAAGTTTTATTAAATTTTAAGTATTATTTTAATTTCTGCCGGCAGTTTAAATAGTCTCATTTAACGGATAGGATGTGATTTGCAGGTTTTGGTAGTGAGGAACGTGCACGTATGTTGAGTTGAGCNAATAGTCTCATTTAACGGATAGGATGTGATTTGCAGGTTTTGGTAGTGAGGAACGTGCACGTATGTTGAGTTGAGCGCTTTGTACGGTAAACAGATTGAAGCACATTATATTTCTTCGGAAGGCAACTGAAAATTTTACACTGCCGCTTCGCGACAGTGTGCTGTGCAGCGGTTGGCCGACGTGATGTATCAGACCACCCACGGATGCTGAAGGTATCTGCTGAGATGACATCCGGTGGTGTCCTTTTCAACTTCCCACTGCATCCTGTGCCGGAGGAGCGAATCTCCTCTTCCCAGCGCGCCAGTACACTGGAGTCCTGCATCCGGCCAAGATTGCTGTGCGGTAAAAACGGGTCCGTTTCTGAAGACTGTCGGTTCGTTCCTGTTGAAAGTCTCCATTGCGACGTGTCTCTGCTGCGCTGTGCGTTATGCGTAATGGGAAATGGGAAGAGAATGAGATTGAAGAGGCAGTTAAGGAAGAGATTACTGGTAGACATATTCACTGGCTTATGTATTATGATTCGTGCGGGCCAACTGTGTTTGCCGTAAAATCAGCGCCATCTGACAGATTCGAAAATAGATGAAAATACATACTCCTATTAGTATTGCAATAACTGTCGTTATGAAATAGGGATATTGTGGTAGTGTAATCATGGGCGTGAATACGTAGTTGTACTCGTCGGGAAACTCAATTTTATCCTGGTTTAAAACGGTGTTGACTTGATCCAACTTAGAGTGACTGTGCCAGTCTGTGTGTAGCAAGTGAGAGATGTTTGAGACGTGCAGTTGGTCTGGTTGGAAATAAGTGTTGCGGAGCCAGTGTATTTGGATGCCAATATTTACTTGCGATGTGTTCATTGCTCGTGTGTCTCAAATGTGTGTTTTCTGAATAATCACGTGATGTGCCATTCTTAATTCGCAGTGACATGGCAGATTTAATTCTATTGTCCCTATGAATTCACGATTGAACTCGTTTATCGTGCCATTTAAGCAGTCTATATTTATCGGTGAAGGTATATTACTGATTAAAAACTGGTTCGGGAAAAATTCCGTGATTTTTAAAAGTGGGTCGTTCGTACATTGAAACTGACATCGTAGGTAGACATCACCGACAAGTGCACGCTTTTTGTAAAGAAAGAAACAGAGAATATTTTTGGTCACCAGTCTTGCACGCGGAATGCGGTAAATGTGATCCGTGTGTTCTGCTGTGGGTTTTAATTCAACGATTGGTTTTGTCAGAAAATCAAGTGCTATAGTTATTTCACTAGTCTGCAAATAACACGATCTATTGCGAGATTGAAAATGAGTCGGTATTAAGTGATAAACATGTNAGTTATTTCACTAGTCTGCAAATAACACGATCTATTGCGAGATTGAAAATGAGTCGGTATTAAGTGATAAACATGTCAATCTGATGTTTTCTGCAAAAGAGGTATTTGGATTTTAACAACAAATTGAGTAGGAATGATGCTACATTCTGTTAAGAGANTGATGTTTTCTGCAAAAGAGGTATTTGGATTTTAACAACAAATTGAGTAGGAATGATGCTACATTCTGTTAAGAGATGCTGATAATACACAGTGTGATGTGTCGCCGATATTGCTAACTTCAATTCTGTGGATTCCAAATTTTTTTCAAAGTNAGCTGATAATACACAGTGTGATGTGTCGCCGATATTGCTAACTTCAATTCTGTGGATTCCAAATTTTTTTCAAAGTAGTGAAGATCTTTTAAAAACTTCTCTTCCGGAATGAGTTTAATCGGAAAATGATTCGTTTTGCACTGTGTAATGTGTGTTAAAATTTCCTGTTCCTGTAAGAGGATATTTAGTAAGTGTAAAACAATGGAAAGTGTTAGTTGTTGCATTAGTGCTAAAAGTTCTGTGTTAAATGAGGTGCCATGTTGTCTCAACGAAAGTGTTATGTTGTTGATGGTTTCCGCAACTAAACGTAATCGACCATCAACGTTGTTTGCACATTGTTTATAATGTCTTTAATGGCCTGATTGTTTGAATGCACCGACTTTTGGATATTATTTACATTCTGTATAATAATTTCGTCATTTTAAATTAATTTTTCCAAGTTTTTATTGGTTAGCGTATTGCAATACCATGTAAACAAGTCGCCAATAAATTGGATACCTCGACGTTTGTGAATCTGCGGTTCAGTTTCCACGTGGTATTCGGTTACCAGGTGTTGTTGGATATTTTTGATTGAGCGTATTAAAGTTTTTGAATTTTCACTTAAGTATGTAACGTTGAGTTGGCACATGTGGTTTTCCCATGTTTACGTAATAACAGTTGGCTGTGGCATTTGCAACGGAATACTATAAATGACCGGTACGGATTCCTCGTATATTATGGCCTGTTGTATATCATACCAGTAAACGCCTGAGTGTATTCTGAAAATTGGATAACTGCTGGTTGTGGAGGAAAGAGATGGTGGGATAAGGAATGGTAAAATCACACATACCAATGCAGCCCTTTCCATGCTGGACATTCCACCCTGAAAACAACGTTATAAGTGAGTCCCACTTATTGTTAATAATTTATAGTTTACTTATGAAGTGAACATTTTTGTATGTGTGAAATTGTACGTTCTGCGACCTGGCGTGAGTATTTATTTGTCCGACAACAGTGACGAGTGTTATTTGTACGTTTGCCATAGGAGATATAGACAGAAGTGTGGGTTGAGCCTTGTTTATAACTTGTGAATGGCTGTTGTGTGTGTTTACTGCCGTATGATGAGGTNGTTGAGCCTTGTTTATAACTTGTGAATGGCTGTTGTGTGTGTTTACTGCCGTATGATGAGGTTTTCTAGTATTACAGAAATAGGCAGGCTTAATATTACGTGTATTCACTGTATCGTGATATTTCGTCCCACCTTGTCTCATTTCTATGATTACCGTGTTTTTAGAGGGTACCTTAAGTATTTTATATGGACCGATAAATTTAAATGATAGGACTTTCCTCCGTGCGTAGTTTTTCAGCCACACCCATTGGTTTTCCTGGTACTGAGAGGGATGAAACCTCTTATTAAAATATTTAGCTTNGCGTAGTTTTTCAGCCACACCCATTGGTTTTCCTGGTACTGAGAGGGATGAAACCTCTTATTAAAATATTTAGCTTGGACCCGTTGATCTTTACCGATATTCTTCGCAGCTGTAGCTAGTACATTTTCTAAAGTCTGTGCCCAGTCGGCGGTNGGACCCGTTGATCTTTACCGATATTCTTCGCAGCTGTAGCTAGTACATTTTCTAAAGTCTGTGCCCAGTCGGCGGTTCTTATGTCTGGTTTGTTAAGAACTACATGTGAAGGTTGGCTTGCATGNTTTCTAAAGTCTGTGCCCAGTCGGCGGTTCTTATGTCTGGTTTGTTAAGAACTACATGTGAAGGTTGGCTTGCATGTACTCTGTGGATGACATAAAACTGTGTGAATCCCGTTGTTGTATTAACGGTAGTGTAATAATTGAAGTTAATAAATTCTAAATATTTGTCCCAATTCATTTGGTCGGACTCCGCGTACATTGTTAGATGTTGGCCTATGACCTTATTCCTGGCCTCAGTTAAACCATTAGCCTGCGGATTATAAGCCGTAGTGCATTTGTGAAACGACTTCATTTTGGAATGACGTGCCACGATCAGATAACAAAAATTTTGGACACCCAAATCTAAGTACTATTGTTTTAATAAATACTGCACACGTCTTAGCATCTATGCTTTTGACTGGTGTAGCCATGACATAGCGTGTAGCATGTTCGGTCATAACTAAAATGTACTTATTACCATCTTTCGTGGTCGGAAGTGGTCCTTTGGCATCGATCGACCACATTGAAAATATAGGAGGAGGGGGAATGGGCTGCAACTCTCCTGCCGGTTTACTATTAGCACGTTTAGCGCGTTGGTAAGTCTGACACGTTTTAATATATTCCTTGACATCCTTTTGTATTGTTTCCAAGGTATACGCATGTTTTATTTTATCTACAGTTTTACGAACTCCAAAATGTCTGCCTCCAACTAACTAGTCGTGATGGGCCATTATAATCTTTGGCACATAATGCTGTGGTACCACTGTTAGATGATGTTCGCCTGATGGCTTATGTACTTTATAATATATTTCGCCGTTAGCTTTTACCCCCATACCTGCGAGATAAACGACGAATTTCTGGTGAANGTATGTACTTTATAATATATTTCGCCGTTAGCTTTTACCCCCATACCTGCGAGATAAACGACGAATTTCTGGTGAAACACTATCGGGTTGTCTAAGAGCTTGTTTTAATTGTTAAATAAATGGGTCCTTATAATACTCTCCCTGAAATGGAGACGTGTTTGCCGAAATATGCTGAAGTGGGAATAAAAATAGTTCGCTTTCTGGTTCAATTGATTCAGTCACATTTNAGACGTGTTTGCCGAAATATGCTGAAGTGGGAATAAAAATAGTTCGCTTTCTGGTTCAATTGATTCAGTCACATTTTTAATCACTGGGGTGAAGTGTACTTTCTCATGACTGGACTGTGCATACAACGCAACATTAGCTACCGGCCGATCACNTTAATCACTGGGGTGAAGTGTACTTTCTCATGACTGGACTGTGCATACAACGCAACATTAGCTACCGGCCGATCACACTGAACAGATTGTCTTTGAGCCTTTTCCTCTGACACTATATGAATATTGATCTGATAGTAAGTTGATACTGTGTGTAGTATTAATTGAACTGGAAGGTTATGTAGTTCGTTTTGAGTTTTTATCTTAGATATATTATCCAATCTCTTTCCCACGATACACCAAGTATGGCTATATTCTTCCCAATTTTGGAAGATAAACTTCATGATTGTACTCTTGACCTCTTCAGTTTTTTCTTTGCAAAAAAATATCACTATTGATAGTGCCTCAAAAATATTATCTGCGTGCGGGGAAATATTAAGTAATGTATAACTTTTATTATTTATTCGCTTCTGGTACATATTTGCGACTTCAGAGTGTGGTACACGAGATAAATAATCAGCTATGATATTATTCCGTCCCTTAACAATTTTAGTTTCAAATGAAAAGTCGCTTAAGGCAGTTGCAAATTTCTGGATACGGTTGTTGTGCTCAGCCATAGATGTGAAATATCTTAGTGATGCGTGATCTGTTTCAACTATAAATTTTCTCCCGTATAAATTAACGGCTTTCATACATGTTTTTATAAATTGGCGAGGATCATCTCTTTCTGTCGTCGACCAACTTCTGAGCAAGACACGGTCACTAAAACTGCGTATTCGATATTGTTTGGCAGGACCCTGGTGGTCTTCCTGTAAGAGTGCTCCACCAACAGCTGTTTTGGACGCATCAAAAACTGAAATTGTTTTCCTGTTGTCTATAAAGGGTGCTAGTACCGGAGGTGAAGTTATAGCTTTCTTTAAATGTANAAAACTGAAATTGTTTTCCTGTTGTCTATAAAGGGTGCTAGTACCGGAGGTGAAGTTATAGCTTTCTTTAAATGTATAAATGCGGGCTGTGGTGGAATATCCCAGTAGAATTTTGTGCCTTTATTTGTTAATGTTCGAATAGTCAACAATAAATTTTCTTAAGTAATAAGTGAGCCCCAGAAAGGATCGTAATTGTTTTACGTTTATGGGTGGCGGTGTGTTAACTATTATTTGAATTTTCTCTGGATCTGGTGCTAGACCCTTAGGCGTTAGTTGATGCCCTAGTATTTTTAGTTCCTGGGATGCAAATTTACTTTTTCGTGGATTAAGTTTGATCCCAAATTCTCTCATGCGGACAAGTAGTTTTTCAAGATTACGAATGTGTTCATGAAAATAATTTCCTATTACATATATATCGTCCGCGTAACATATTACTGACTGCCATCTAAGGTCCCCTAACAGTGTGTCGACAAATTCCTGAAAAAACTTTCGGCTGCTTTTTAATCCCATGGGTAATCTACGTTATTGAAACAATCCTATTTGGTCTATAGCAAACGCCAATTTATATAGATCTTCAGGCTTAATGGGAATCGCATAAAATCCGTAAGCATATCTAAACTAGTAATATACTTCGTATTTTGGAGGATTTGCAAAATATCGTCGTTTCATGGCAGTGGATAATTTTGGTCTGGAATGAAATTATTAAGTCTCCTGAAATCGGTTACCTTCTGTATGGTCCTGTCCTTTTTCGGTACGACTAGACACGAAGCGGCATAAGGACTTGTTGATTTTTATATTTTGTTAGTATCTAACATATCTTGGATTTGTATTTGAATAGCTTCTCTCCTTGAAGGGGCTATTCTGTACGGTTTACAATGTACGGGTTTGGTGGTTGTTAAATCAATTTTAATGTGATATTTTCGTGTTTCAGTTAATTCTGTAATCTTAAACGCGCATATGTCTTCATATTTCTGTAATAGTGTTTGAATTTCCTCTTTTTCCTCTGGGTGTAAAGCTGGATTTATGTTTTCATATGGTAGTTGGTGGTCGTCAGGCTCTAAATTTTGCATTTGTTGGATTGTGTTGAAAAAGACAACACTATTTTCGTCATCCAGATCAATAAATGGAACTGTAATGATTTTATCATACGTATGTCTAAGTGCTGCGACTCTCGCATACATATCTGGGATTAAACTGTGTTTCCGAATAAAGTCACACCCTATTATGGCGTCAGCTTGAAGGCTTTTAATGACTAGAAACTCATGTGTGTATGTGTGCCCTTCAATGTGGAAAGTTAAATTTATATAGTAACGAGGGGATTGCAGTTCGTCTGTCGCTGCCATTATTTTAAAGGGTTGTGAAAGTGGTTTTAGTTTATGACTTCCTACCATGGTTGTGGCTATGCATGACTTGGAACATCCTGTATCAATTAAAGATAAAAACGTGTTGTCTTTCGTGTTAATGATGATTTTCGGTGTGGCGCCTACGTTCACTGTGATTTTCATGATTTCTACGTGGACTGGCTTTTTTGCCTTGTAGCTGGCCTGTTTTGTTGCTTTGTGGAAGTTTTTCACCCTCAGCATCGGTATCTTAGGTTCTCTAACTTTGCTGTGGTTTGCGTATGCCTGCTTACCTACAGTGCATGAACTATGTTGTGTAGTAACTGTATGTTTGCGTTGAAAACTTTTAAACCTACCACGCATGTCCGTTTGCCACTCTATATCTTTCTTGGGAAACATTGGGCAGACGGTGGAACAATGTCCCTCGTAGCAACATAATGCGCAGGTATGTGCGAATTCGTGCTGTGGCCCGTATTTTACCGCGGCATATTGCCGTACTACTTTCTGCGCTGGACCTTGTTGTATTACATTTTCTATGTGCTCCGGATTACTTTGCCTTCTGTTAGATATTTCCCTAGTTGGAACAGTACGAGGGGGGTACGGAGCCGGTTTACCGGCCTGTTTTGTCAACGTCTCTTCTTTTGTTAAATACATGGGGTACCTGCTTTCGGTTGTTAGTTTGATACTGTTGCGAATACCGCCTTCTTTCAAACTCTATTGTACATGGCTATCGTGGTGTGATAGCCCGGCTTGCATACCTGTTACCTATCAGTGTTCGTATACACGGCTTCTGTTGCGGTCTGACTGATAAACATGTGGCACTAGGCTTACAAAATTGACTTGCTATGTTCGCATATGTGTGCCTGGGCTTGTCCCCTTGTTTGGGTTGAAGGGTGCAAGGTGTATAGGGGAAAACTACATCCTGTACTCCCCGTTTTTTGAATTATTAAATGTTTTTGCATGAGGCGTGGGATACGATCGATTCATGATTGGTTGGGAGCAATAGTATGGGTATGGCGGTGCTCTTGACACCTTGCCCATGCCAGGAACTTGAAACATGGAAGGCGCATTCATCGCAGGCGCACTGTATGTATGAAAACGTCACCCAAAAGACTTTAAACTAAGAGCACAAACGGCAAGCTCAACTTGATTGTTTTGTTGGGCACGGGGTTGTTCCTTTACCTTAACGTTATCTCGGGACACTGATAGTTTACTGATTTATTCCTTCAGTTCCCTAATCTGNGGGGTTGTTCCTTTACCTTAACGTTATCTCGGGACACTGATAGTTTACTGATTTATTCCTTCAGTTCCCTAATCTGAGTTGCCATGAAACTGTTAGAGTTTTGCGTATTGTGTTGTAGATTTTGCTTATACTTATAAATACCGGCTTNATCTGAGTTGCCATGAAACTGTTAGAGTTTTGCGTATTGTGTTGTAGATTTTGCTTATACTTATAAATACCGGCTTCAATATGTCTGATATTAGCTTTCATTTCTGCTAGTGTGTTACTGCTCATGACTATAAGTTTATCGACTGCTGTCGGCGCTAACGATTTCCAGAGAATTTCTATGATTTCCGCCTCTGGCAGGTTGTGTTGAACCTTATTTGCTAGAAAATTAATTTCTTGTACATGTACAGTTGCGGATTCATTAGGCTCCTGTCGCTTGCTGTACAATTGTCTTTTATAATTAGCAATGGTTTCGTCAGTGGCAAAAATATTAATAAGGTCATGCGTAACATTTTCCCATGTGAGTAGATGTGGCTGAATGTTATTTATAATGTTTTCGTACACCCTTTTAGGTGCGTCCACTGGATATATTGGTAGCCTTTTAATTTTCGTTTCCTCGTCCCACTGGTTGATTTCCGCCCCTATGTCAAATTGCTTTANCAAAAATATTAATAAGGTCATGCGTAACATTTTCCCATGTGAGTAGATGTGGCTGAATGTTATTTATAATGTTTTCATACAGCCTTTTAGGTGCGTCCACTAGATATATTGGTAGCCTTTTAATTTTCGTTTCCTCGTCCCACTGGTTTATTTCCGCCCCTATGTCAAATTGCTTTAAGAAGTCCGAAATGTCTTCTTCCTGACTACCATGAAATTTCTCTACCGGCACCGGTTGTTGTACTACAATATTAAATTTCGGCATTTCCTCCATGTTTGTAAGCGGTTGAGTTTTCAACGTACCTGTATCGATAGGTTGTGTGGATTGAGACTGGGCTGGTAGGCACAGTGTGTCTATATTCTGATAACTATTTTCGCCTATATGTTGACAAGGTAGTTCGTAGCCATCAGGATCCATAGGGCCTAGAAACCCTTGCTTATCCAGTTGTTAGAACTGCAGACTCTGAAAGTACGATCTGGTACAGGGCCTATTACTGCC
The DNA here is from genome assembly GCA_002778355.1 of Clitarchus hookeri. NCBI lineage: Eukaryota > Metazoa > Arthropoda > Insecta > Phasmatodea > Phasmatidae > Clitarchus > Clitarchus hookeri. The sequence goes on along the minus strand of NQII01003520.1, from coordinate 33,476 downwards.
GTATATAGGTTCCGGTTGTGTGTCACTATTGCCGATTGCCTCCGTATCCCTCGCTCTCGGGTTAGCTGTTTCTACAACTAAAAATCGTTTTAACAGAGATTGCCTTTTCGGAGAACAAGCCATTTAATAAGGTGGTATCATGTTGCATTGTGTATCTAAGATACACCTTCCNATTGCCTTTTCGGAGAACAAGCCATTTAATAAGGTGGTATCATGTTGCATTGTGTATCTAAGATACACCTTCCCCACTTATGATAGTTAAGCAGAATAAGCAATTAATCTCCAAGCACATGCAATTACTAAACCCAACTACTGGTTAGTACANATTTAATAAGGTGGTATCATGTTGCATTGTGTATCTAAGATACACCTTCCCCAATTATGATAGTTAAGCAGAATAAGCAATTAATCTCCAAGCACATGCAATTACTAAACCCAACTACTGGTTAGTNTTTCACACCGGGACTCAACTGTAACAGCGTGCAAGACCGGTAACCAAAACTATTCTGTTTCAAAGAAATGTTTTTCGCACGTCAACAGCCACTAAAGATGGATGCATGTCAATTTCAATGTACGAACGACTCACATTTAAAAATCAGGGAATTTTTCCCGAACCAGTTTTTAATCAGTAATATACCTTCACCGATATATATAGACTGCTTAAATGACACAATACACAAATTCAATCATGAGTCCATAGGGACAATAGAATTAAATCTTTCATGACACTGCGAATTAAGAACGGCACATAACGTGATTATTCAGAAAACACACATTTGCGACACACGAGTAACGAACACATCACAAGTAAATATTGTCGTCCCAATTCACTGGCTCTGCAACACTTATTTCCAACCTGACCAACTGCAAATATATATGGGAATACACGTTTCGAACATATCCCACTTGTTACACACGGACTGGCGCATACACTCCCATTGGGATCAAGTCAACACCATTTTAAACCATGATAGAATTTGACGTAAACCGCACGTTTACGAGTCCTTTATGCCCACTGTGACCGCCACAGATATGTCCACAAACCAGACACACCACACAGACGAGTGGTTATGTGCATGAGTGAGGGTGTGCATAAGTGTTTCTAATTTATTCCATGTCAGTGTATTTCATCAGTATATCATCATCAGTGTATTTATTATAGTGTCAGAAGATAGTTACTATTAGTTGTTTTGTCACCATCAGAGACAGTCTGCACAGCCACAGCCAGAGACATGTGACATTTTACATTTGGCAGTACTGTGGCTGGTACAATAGAAACATTTGGAATAAGTATTATCATTTTCATTGTGTATTGTTTTAGGGAAAATTATGTAATCTTAGTTTAAGTTAATTCATGTCCCTTTTCATATAATTATCATTTTTAGTGTATATTGTGTTTCATCGCTTCACAGCGTGGCATTGGCTGCGCTCAGGTAGCTTAAGCCGGCGCAAGCTTCCCCCCAGTACTCGTCAGCACTTCAATGGACCCGGACGCGTAAACTCTCTCGCTCCGCAGAAGCCCTAGCAAAGACATCATCATTTGAATTTGTATCCAGTCACATCCATCGTATATTGAATCATTATTTACGTCTGTTTCATTATTTGACTTGCATACAGCCAAGGGGAGAGCGACGTTATTGTTTATCGNGCGTAAGCTCTCTCGCTCCGCAGAAGCCCTAGCAAAGACATCATCAGTTGAATTTGTATCCAGTCACATCCATCGTATTTTGAATCATTATTTACGTCTGTTTCATTATTTGACTTGCATACAGCCAAGGGGAGAGCGACGTTATTGTTTATCGGGAATTGTTAAGTGCATCGGAGTTTTACATTGTAAAGACCATGTGGTCGCTCGCAGTGTCCGGGCCATTCAGGCCACGTGTCTTGTGTTATAGTTGTGTGTACAGTAGCGAGTCTCAGGTAATAAATACCTCAAACACGCATCGTTTGTTTTATTTATAATTAATTAAGGCATGCGAGGTGGCCCACAGCCTCGCTATCGTATGTGACAGAGTGTTCACCAGAGCCCCCTAGACTGTTGACCCGAAGCGGCCCTCATCTCATCAGCTCACCGCAGAGCTGTGGAGCCGGGCACATACATATCACTTCACAACTCTGGGAACACCGCGGGTCAAGTTGGCTTTTTCACCGTAGCCAAGCTTGGCCACGTCAAATTGAGTTTCACGACGAGTACAATTACGTATTCACGCCCATGATTACACTACCACAATATACCTATTTCATAACGACAGTTATTGCAATACTAATAGGGGTATGTNATTCACGCCCATGATTACACTACCACAATATACCTATTTCATAACGACAGTTATTGCAATACTAATAGGGGTATGTATTTTCCTATATTGCCGAATTTGTCAGATGGCACTGATTTTACGGCAAACATAGTTAACCCTCACGAATCATAATACATAAGCCACTACTGAAGTGAATATGTCTACCAGTCGTCTCTTCCCTAATTGTCTCTTAAATCTCATTCTCTTCCCTTTATCCTATTACGCATAACGCACTGCGCCACAGCACCACGTCGAACCAAGGAAACTGAAACAAGATCGAGTCGCCCGACGCCTGCAATGGAACAGTTTTCCGTCATAGTGTCTTCCTCTTCGTGCGGTAAGCACTGAGACTCCGAACCCGTATGACTGCCAGAATGGACTAACATGAACTGACGCTCATGGTAGAGCTGCAGTTGGAAGCTGAAAAGGANCAACCCGTATGACTGCCAGAATGGACTAACATGAACTGACGCTCATGGTAGAGCTGCAGTTGGAAGCTGAAAAGGACACCGGATGTCATATCAGCGCATCTCTCGGATCCGTGAGTGGCACGATACTGCACGCTCACCAACTTCTTCTAAAGTAAAACAAACTGCTGCTTCACGGNCTCTCGGATCCGTGAGTGGCACGATACTGCACGCTCACCAACTTCTTCTAAAGTAAAACAAACTGCTGCTTCACGGTGGTAAAATATCTGATTTAAGGCATTAACAAATATAGCAACAATTAAGTTTTCAAGACAGGTAACATGTACAATAATACTTAGCAGTAGATGAATAAATTATTTTTAAAATAGTAAGAAACAACATTTTTAAAAGCAATTTGATACATACTTTGTGAAGCATTATCTAATACAGATGCCACTTTGTGTACAAGTCAATACGCAGTCTTAACCTGATAGGTTATGAACCAAACTCAAGTATCGGTGAAGCAAGTCAGTGTCACAGTGTCCTAAAAGGATGATTCGGATATATAAAGGAACGATCCGTACAGCGTGATAAGTACTGAAGTGCGTGGACGCTTTTATTCATGGAAATGGTGTTTATACTTTCAATCAGAAGAAACAGTTACTTTTCCCTAGATGATCAACCCATTAACATGTCATAGTTATACCAAAATGTATATTTTTTTTTTAATAGCCGTAGTAGGAATTATGTATTCAGATGCTTGTACACTTCTGTACAATTGTTATGAAACCACATTGTGAGTAGTTGTGTGCACCTTAGTGCGAACACAGCAGGAGACTGTTCTCAGTGCACACATGAGCTGCCTTCTGGAGATTTTTTTTAAATAACTCACCANCATGTCATAGTTATACCAAAATGTATATATTTTTTTAAATAGCCGTAGTAGGAATTATGTATTCAGATGCTTGTACACTTCTGTACAATTGTTATGAAACTACATTGTGAGTAGTTGTGTGCACCTTAATGCGAACACAGCAGGAGACTGTTCTCAGTGCACACATGAGCTGCCTTCTGGAGATTTTTTTTAAATAACTCACCANATGCGAACACAGCAGGAGACTGTTCTCAGTGCACACATGAGCTGCCTTCTGGAGATTTTTTTTAAATAACTCACCAAGGTTGTAAACTTTATACTGTTCAAAGTCGGGCAGCAGGTTTTCACGGCCGTTTGTACTTACCCGAGAGTGTTTGTTCAACATTACGATATGAAACAGTAAAATGTAAAGACAGTCAAATAGTATGTTTGTCTAGTCACTTTTACTCATGTTCATTTTAAACTAATATTCTGTCTATATTGTATTTTATATGANAATAGTATGTTTGTCTAGTCACTTTTACTCATGTTCATTTTAAACTAATATTCTGTCTATATTGTATTTTATATGACATGATGCCTATGTACGATGACGGAAAAGTGTCTGGTAATGTATGTATACAATAATATACGTCCAACATCTGTTCGCCATCCCTACCCCTTCCTTTCACCACGGTCACGCCTCGCACAAGACAGCGGATGGAGGANCGTCCAACATCTGTTCGCCATCCCTACCCCTTCCTTTCACCACGGTCACGCCTCGCACAAGACAGCGGATGGAGGAGCCCGATGTCACCGGTCAGCAATGTCACTGCCAGCCCCCCACGTGTGCGCAGAGTCCACCAGATGGCGGCGAACCATCAGTGTGACTAACATATCTTTTATGCCATTCTCCAAAACACTTATTACGTGTAACTCTTCTATAATAATTACAGAGCGATTCTCAAATCTCTAACAACCTTCCTTAAGTACTTCCTTTTCACTTCCGTTGGACTTAACTTTAATTGGATATCACTGTATACTCTTCCAACTTTAGAGCAAGTAAAGTCTTTATTAATCATTTCAACCAATCCTTTTAATTATCTTAGCTTATTCTGTTTTCCTTAAACTTAACCTTTCCTAAGAGTGTTATGAGCCACCCAGGCTCATAACAGTTTGTTTATCGTGCAGTGTGCCTACAGATTATTTTTAGACGGTGCAGTTTACTGTAACCGCTGACCTACTAGAGGCTAGGCTCGAGATAACCAGTTTCCTGCCTGGCTCCAGTATCCAGGAATGTGTGCCGCGATTGACAAAGCTACGAGGCGTAGTTGAAGAGGCGAGTTCCTCGTCATAGGTGTTGTCGATTCACAAGCTGCGACGCGAATGCGAATTGTTCGACGATGAAATTCATTCCGTATTTCAATTTAAAGAATACTCTTTCTGGAGAGCACTCTTTCGCACAACCTGGCGAGAGCACTGCTTCGCGCTCTCTCACGTTCTCGCTATGTGGAACTGAGTCAAACACACTCTCGTTTCTCTCCGACGACATATAGACAGTTAATGCCGAAATGCAGGAAATCATGTTAAGCTAAAATCGTAATCATAGCTATTGTAAATAACATACATGTGTTCAAAATAATTCACAAATAATTATAACACTACCAGAATAACTATTAGTGCATAAAATACTATATTTTGGTTTTTCATATTACCGACATGTTGCAGCAAAGTGACAAAAAAAACGAGACTTTGTTAGAAACCCGTATTTATATTTTTATAAATACGTGTTAAATAAGTTTTTACGTTGTTAAAAACAATTCAAATTATCCTCTTACAGGTAAAATGCGACGAGGTTTCGGCTCAGAAAGGTACTATAACCTTATTGAAACATGAAAATAATATAAACAAATATGGTGCGTGGTCAGAGAGTGCGAGAGAGCGCCTGCGAGGACACAACTTCGTGCTCTCTGTCTTTGTGCTCTCATTTTTTCGCACTCTCTCCTAAGAATTGAGACGACCAGAGAGCATTCTATCTGACGTCATAATTACGTGGTCCCGAGAGCGAGAGCACGAGAGAACGCTCTCTGGGCAATTGAGACACGGCCTCAATTGGTGTTGCATTGTCATAGGACAGGACGAAAATATATTTCTGAATATCATTTTGACTGAACAGCTGACTTGAATTATATTCGAGGAATTTTGACACATACAATTATAAAGCTCAAAGCATGAAAATAGCTAGACGAAACTCCCATTATAAAATGTTAGGAATACATCATAATACTTGATTTAAAATATAACTAACGAGAACATACAGGATTATATTGGTTTTTGTTAAAAAAAAAAAAAAAAAAAAAAAAAGTAGTTTGGTAGCATTCACACTTTTTTTGTTTCTCTTGCCTTTTTTTAACGATTGTATATTTTAGCCAAATAATGTTTTGTGAACCACAATTAATGCTACAGTAGAGAAATAAATGTCTACACAAGGGAAGCGTAAGTTACTACTACTACAACAACACTGTGGTTCAGATGTCTATTACAAAACAAGTGCATNTAAATGAGAATGGTTTGCCACGACACCACAGTTTTGTATAAATAATTAATGTGGAAAAAAATGGTCGAAAGGCATATTTTAATTTCGGGAAATCGCGTATGAATAAATTCACAATAATTTTTGCAAATGTTGCTACATGATGTTTTCTGATCGCTGTAGTTTTTGAAATATGTATTTTTAGTTAATTACTGTGGTGCTAGGGAGGCTGGCCCTACATGCTAATATTCGAGTAATTGATTCATGTACATTCTACCGAACAAAACCCCTAACTATTGCACTAACCTACTATTATATGATTGATAAAGTAGACATCTGTAAAGTAATTTACTGCAGTTTTCAAAATTTTTGTAAACCCCCTCTCACAACGCCTAATGAAACTTCAAAAACTTCATCCTTCACCAAGAGCATTGACACAGGTTTCAAAGGGAAGTATGACTGACAATATCACAAACCATTTTTAGGGCTATTTAACACGTCAAGTGTTTGTTTTTTTATTTAGTTGAGTTTTAATATTAAAATATAACTAACGAGAACATACAGAATTATATTGGTTTTGAAAAAAAAAAAAAAAAAGTAGTTTGGTAGCATTCACACTTTTTTTGTTTCTCTTGCCTTTTTTTAACGATTGTATATTTTAGCCAAATAATGTTTTGTGAACCACAATTAATGCTACAGTAGAGAAATAAATGTCTACACAAGGGAAACGTAAGTTACTACTACTACTACAAAAACACGAAACTAAATCCTTGTAGAGCCAAGGCCAAGACAGCCTAAATATTCACTGTGGTGCAGATGTCTATTACAAAACAAGTGCAATAAATAGTAACAATCGCGATGCAGCGAGAGGCAAGCGAAAGCAGAACGACGAAAGCTGTATGGCCTGTGTGAAAATTTCATTTTTAAACAGTTGCAGTTTTGAGCAGACTATGCCTTTTGGTAGTATACTACTTTTAACTATTAAAAACCCACTTTAATTAAGGTTTTAGTCATTGCAAACAAAAGAATTCACGATGTGTGCTACACTTANTTAACTATTAAAAACCCACTTTAATTAAGGTTTTAGTCATTGCAAACAAAAGAATTCACGATGTGTGCTACACTTAAGTCGACACGACATTTGCTTCGTTATCACAGCCTATGAGCTGTAGGCTATATGCTAGGCTACAGTTATATGAACCTATTANACGACATTTGCTTCGTTATCACAGCCTATGAGCTGTAGGCTATATGCTAGGCTACAGTTATATGAACCTATTATGACCTAGAACAGTAAAACTGTTTGCGAATCACAAACCCACAGATAAGATCATTGGTCATTGAGCTTCGCAGTGTGAAGTACACGCCAAAAATTACCCCATGTGCATAATGTACACAATTGTGTATGCTGCACCTGATTGGGCAAATAACATTAAAAGAAGATAATTTTTAACGTTTACAAACTAATTTAATTATTTGCTGTACATAAGTTATTTTTCCAACATTGGTATAACAATTCTACTCTATCCCTATATTATAGTGGTTCCAATTCCCTTATTATANTCCAACATTGGTATAACAATTCTACTCTATCCCTATATTATAGTGGTTCCAATTCCCTTATTATATTTTCGCCCCCCAGAGGCGATGTTCCATAAAGTTACTCTGCGAGTTAACTTAATAGTGCTTTCCTCAACTGTTACTCTGTGTTACTTTGCTCTACTCTCGGAGTAAGGTTTTGGAANCGAGTTAACTTAATAGTGCTTTCCTCAACTGTTACTCTGTGTTACTTTGCTCTACTCTCGGAGTAAGGTTTTGGAACGCCATCCTGTATGTGTTGGAGTGGACATCCCCTAGACATGGTTGGGGTGTGCTGTAGTGCAAGCCAATTCCACGAAAAGTTGAGTTGCTCAGCAGAGTTGTTTACTCATCGTCAGGCCACTGTGATGGTTACGAAATGTGGTAGCATGTTTAAATAATATTTTTGTCGTATGGCTTGTTACCTGCTCCGTTTTTACGCTAAACTGCTTATCGGGAAACGACATACACACAAATTAATGCAAAAAAATATATGCATGAAGTGTGGCACGAATCCATGACATATGTATTTTCAGAAAATTAAATTGACTACTACATCTTATCCATATATGTTTGTANGTGTGGCACGAATCCATGACATATGTATTTTCAGAAAATTAAATTGACTACTACATCTTATCCATATATGTTTGTAGAGTGGTTTTAATTTGTAATTGGTTCAAATCATATGGCATGTGAGTTGCCAAAGTACTGCAAAATTGAATTTCTTGCGGCAAAGATATTATTATTAATTCTTTCAGCCTTGGTTTTGTGTTGTATTGCACAGAATGAACAAAACCGTTTTCGCGGTGCATAGGGAATTCGTATGCACACCACATCAAATTCCCAATACTGATATGTTTGCAACTATTAGTTGGATTTAAATTGCTGTTAGCTGACATGACATTCCATACTGACACGAACCTTATTTTCTTGCAAAATGCATATAGTAATATGATTTTCCCCTTGGGATATGCAAATAATGCACCAGATTGTCGTTACAACTTATGTAGACTTTATGTTTGTCTTTAGCTTACTTTGTTTTAAAAGCTGTCGCATAATGGAACTCTATTTATTTTTTCTTTTTATAAATGTGGTTTAAATATATCTCACATTAATAGTATTCTCTCGCATGTTATTTATGAATTCAGATAACATACTCGGGGAAATTANGTTTAAATATATCTCACATTAATAGTATTCTCTCGCATGTTATTTATGAATTCAGATAACATACTCGGGGAAATTAAAAAAATATATATCTAAGAACATGAAGACAGAAACCAGAATGAATTGGGGGTCTCCATTTATAGACTTCTCGCATTATGGAATTTCTGGTGTTTAATCCCGGTCCAGCTACCCTGAATTATGGGATGTGTGACTTAAACAAGCTATTGCCGATTTCATCTGGTTTCCTGATATAATTAGTATTACTTGCGCCTCAAATTACCTCGCTGTCGACGAGACGTTTAGTCTAACCCAATGTTAAAAAAAAAAAATTTGGAAAACCGAAATAATATTTTTTTAACCAAATTATAACTCAATGTCACTCAACACCCTTGCCTTTTTTCTTTAATGCCGCAATTTTCTTTAATAGTAACAATTAAAGAACCACATGTTCCAAATAATTTAGGCAACTCAAGAAATTATTATAGACAAAAATCTACATTCTAGAATAACTTTTAAGTTTTCATTATATATTCGTAATTTATAGCACACATGTTCATGTCANACAAAAATCTACATTCTAGAATAACTTTTAAGTTTTCATTATATATTCGTAATTTATAGCACACATGTTCATGTCAAAGTGAGAATTGTTTGCTACAAATGAGTGTATTCTTCAAAATGGATATTAATATAAAAAATAATTAATTAATGAAAATACCCAGTGTCAGTGAAACATTTTGACAGAGCTAAACAGCTGAGGTCTTCAGCACCGATGAGTGTTACGTGAGGTGCAAATGGAACAGCGATGGAATGCAATGGTGTGAGAAATGGGAGTACCCCGATAAAAAACCCGGACAGTGGCAACGACCCTTGCGTATTCCACTGGTGAAAAATCGGGGTGTGCCCGCCAGGAATCAAANAAAAAACCCGGACAGTGGCAACGACCCTTGCGTATTCCACTGGTGAAAAATCGGGGTGTGCCCGCCAGGAATCAAACCCGATTCACAATGGTAGGAGGCAAGTAAAGTACCTTAGTACTAGGCTTATTATAATACACNCCGCCAGGAATCAAACCCGATTCACAATGGTAGGAGGCAAGTAAAGTACCTTAGTACTAGGCTTATTATAATACACAGAAGTTTTCTATATAGACATAGCCAAGACTGCTCGTTTTATTTGCAAGTTAAACATGTGTATTCAGACTTGAGATATAGATAAAATAACTTCTGGTTCGGAAAAGTGTTACNTTTTATTTGCAAGTTAAACATGTGTATTCAGACTTGAGATATAGATAAAATAACTTCTGGTTCGGAAAAGTGTTACGGTGAGCTCTGTTTAAGTTAAAGTGTGGTAGCTTGCAAGAGTTTTAATAATAGATTTGTTAAGCAGATTTTATCAANGGTGAGCTCTGTTTAAGTTAAAGTGTGGTAGCTTGCAAGAGTTTTAATAATAGATTTGTTAAGCAGATTTTATCAAAATAAATCATATTTTCCTTATAAATTATTATTTTACAAAAGTAACCTTATTTTTGCTATATAATAGTTTACTGAAATTAAAACAATTTTTAGTCTTTCGGTTTATATGTGAATGGTTANAACCTTATTTTTGCTATATAATAGTTTACTGAAATTAAAACAATTTTTAGTCTTTCGGTTTATATGTGAATGGTTATTTAACAGGACGACATGTCACAAACACTCTTGGGGAGCAGAATCGCTTTTTTTTTACATAATTAATTATTTTCTCCAACATGTAAATAGTCATCAGCGCTTTAGAATTATTGTATTACTCGGTTTTTACAGATACATTTAAAATTCAAACTTTCTTTTCTGATTGGCCGGAAGCGAGGTCTTCTCAGAAACCGAAGGCTCTCACATGAGTGTGTAAATAGGAAGTGTGTACGAGGGTCTTTGATCCATATGTAGACGACCAACTGCAAACACACCACGAGTAACGACAATCGACAAGATCACTTCCTGATGTCATCCAGCTGCACTAAGAGTTTGAATCCCTAACGTCGTTATGACGACTCGTTCAGAAAATTATGGAATTTGTCCACTGGGCTGGATGTGTTCCTTAAACCGTCCCTACATGACACCCCATTTCTGCTACTTTCTGTTATACCTTTGGGAGCAACAGAAGGCACACAATTTTCTATAGCAGGTGTAGAATAGAAATAATGCATCCGTTAATACCCACACATTATCTAAAGTGCTAACATAATATTTTAAATTGCAGGAAAAAACAACTCGCAAATGGCAAATATTCCACAATTGGCAGGGGTACAAATGCAATCAAATATTATATGTAGGTGTTTTGTGGTACATTCAAAAAGTATTAAGATAGCTTTTTTTCCCTGAAGAAACACTGCATTCATTTAAGTTCCTGTGCACGAGTAGTAGATTACTAATGTATGGAAAATTATGTTAGTAACTTCACTGCTTATGTATAATAAGAAGTTACTGTATTCACAATTATATACAATGGTCANTAGTGATTTACGCAACTAATTAAAACACTATTAAATTATTTAAATAATTAACTTTAACAAGCATAATAATCAATCTTGTGNCGCAACTAATTAAAACACTATTAAATTATTTAAATAATTAACTTTAACAAGCATAATATTCAATCTTGTGCTTTGCATAATTAAACAAGATTTTACTGTTAGAAGGCCAAAAGAAGGCAAAAATATCTCAATACCAGAAATATGCCTTTTGTTTGTATGGGTTAACATCATTCATGCTACACAGCTCAAATTACCTAATGAGATACACGAACAACGATCTCAGTTATGGCGTTTTATTGTATATACCAAAAAAACTATAGTTATCACATATTTTTTAAGTTGTGTTGATTGTTTTATTATGATCATGGGATTAAATCGAAATATTTCTCGTTACTTAAGCATGCATTAAGTTTCATTTGTACATAAATACGTTTTAAGAAACCCGCAATCTTTCCTAAACGGATTTAGACAACTTGAGGTTGTTACTCGGGTGTACGCCATCTTGTCTGTCATGGCTCTGTGGGTATAGCGGAAATTATGCGGGTGCATCAATAGGAACAGTGTCGTTTCCCCTCTGACAGGAGGTTCTATTGCTTCTTAAAATACTTGAAAATATAAGGCAGGGTTTTTGTTTACAAACCAGTGACACACATGCCATTTTGTAAGTGTACTGCACAGCACTACGTACAAGAAACACATAGTGTTGAAGAAGCCTAACTTTAAATGCTTTCGATCACCTGAGGATCCGGAAGGATGAATCGGCGAATCGATCTATAAACTGACCGAATGTCCAACTGACCGAATGTGAAACTGATTGAATGGACGTGGACCACTCTGCGTTGTCTGGCACGTTGACTGTCATCACCTCATCGGCCCAAAGTCGCTGCATCAGTGTGGCCAGCAGAACATGCACTTCGTGTGTCCCGATGTGTATTCACATCGTTCACTTGGGAACTGGTTATGATCCGATACTGAGTGATCCAACCCAGTGCCTATGGTTTCCGTGGAGAGATCTGTGTAATTAGAATAGGAATTAAAAGTTAGAACGTGTAATAAATAGCATTCGAATTTATCGCCCTTGGGAAAGTGTTCGAGAATTTGGCCCTTAGTAGATTATAAAGTATTCTCAGAATAAATGCACGCCACATGCATATCTAATGAGGTGTAAAGTAGCAAGGCTAGGGTATTTGAAGTTTTCTGTATAATTTTCCCAGAACAATTCTAATCAAGCCAATTAGTGATGTGGTAATTAATTAGTATTTCTTTCAACCTGACTGTTCCGGTCGTAGAGTGCCCCAAATCTTCACAAGCCGAATTTTCGCCTGTGCTCAACAAAGCATCACATAATCATGTGTGGCATTGATATTAGTGCTGAAGTCAGAACTCGTAACTCAACAGGTTTTTAGAAAACTAGCTCACAACATTTCAGTGTTTTATGTGTATATGTTTCACGTTCTATGTTAATGATGTCAGTTAATTAAATTACCTCGCAGAGTGGAGCGAGCTCTCTGCAACGACGCCGCTCGCCCGCGCGATCTCCGANTTGCATCGTGGAGGCCTTTCAAACTTTATTCTGAACACTTAACTGCGATAAGTTAACGTATTTTACTGGAAATTTTATTTAGTTTACTAACAGTCTTCCCCACATTCGCAGCAAACCTCCATCAGATCATTTTACCGACCCCGGAGGTTTTCTTACCGAAAATTGTGAGTTCTGATTTCGGGTCCTTGCCCTATCTGGGCAGTCATCAATGCCTTAAGGAGGCATCCTTCATTTATAAGGTGAAAGGTAATATTAAGGTGTTCTGGGGAGCTTGAATACCCCGGCTATATACTATGTTTTCCTGTAAATTTCTACAGCCACATGGTTGTTCGCTCCATGATCTTGAAAATGGTGACTTCATGCTTACCAAGTGAGCTGGTGCCCATTCTACCAGAAATAAAAAAATTGTGTAATATTCTGTTTTTTTTTTTTTAACATTGTCGCCAGACGACATCCGCATAACTATCCCTGACCTCTCTGGTAATGTTTACTTTCTTTCTGTCCACCTCGGCGAGAGCAGTGCTACTGCCACACGAAAAACATACCCAAAAGTTCTTCCGGTAATACGAACAGAAGAGAGTGTGAAAAGAGCAGAAATAGTAGGACGAACACACCACGTAAACAAACATTTAGTATTACATTTTTCAGCATGGTACGTAGGGTAACTGAAAATGGCAGGAAGGTTAGTCGTAATAAACAAACTGATAGGAAATGTCAACATTCTGGTTACAGATACACACAGGAAGATTACAAATGACGAGGTTAAAATTAGTATTCTTATATTAAAGTTAACTTGTTAATTTTTGAATTTTCGTTGTATTGTTTATGATTAGTTTATGGTAAGTAAAGCGGTATATGAATATAATTTTTTTTTTTAAATAAAGAATTATTTAAGGAAAGTGATAAATATCTTACGGATTTTAAGTGTGTTGATTCATCAGTATATATTTGTAACCACAGCATGGTATCCCTACAAACTAATGCCTGGTGCATATGGGATGATTTTTCTTGCAAGTTTCACTAAGATAGTATTTAAGAGCTAGGCAAAAAGATATGTAACTTGATTACTTGCAAGGTCCATCACTGGTTTTCCCGACATGGTACATGTTTTCTTGCGAGATATTCGGTCAACTTGTAACATGGACGGCATACAATTTTTAATTGCTGGCGATAATAATATACAATGAACTCTGTATGGTGAAGAAACATAGCTGTTATTACACTTATTTCAATTTTGGATCGTGAAAAAAAAAATTATATTTATAATAAACGATTGAGGACAAGATAATCTTTAACCTGAAGGAACGAAAACTGGCAGTATTTTTAATAGAATTCGGTTGAGTACACAGACAACCTCAAACCTGTTTAATAACATATTTCTTATTTGCAGTAGTTAACACTGCCCAAACAATCATGTTGCAATTTAAATATAGACACGTAACATATTTCCTTGCTCTTGTTAGCTGAGACCGGAAACTAGTAAATAACCATGAAGGGAAAATAGAACCATTCCAATCACCGAAAATAGTAGACTAGCCAGCAAAACTGCATGTAGGCATGACTATTTCCTTAGGAAGCGCTTGTTCAGCACCAAGCAAGACTCAACACATGCCTTATCGTACTGAATATCGTTCTGTGTTTGGCGGACATGATGGTGTGGTTTATGTCTTTTTCGCCGTCTGCGAATGTACTCAACATTGAATTACACAAAACAACCAACTGTGAATGTTACATGGTCACCAGTAATGAAATGTTTGGTTATTTCTTAATTTTTAAATTACAAGCACTATTATATGCATAGAATATNAACACTGTTATTTGCATAAAATATTTTTCCCAAATGAAATTGAAGCAAACTGAATTACAAATCGGTGCGAGGAAGTATGCATACTTTTCAGCGCAAATGTTTATATATATCTGTATACTAAATTAAAATCCTGGCCGTGTAGTTTTCGCTAGACGTTTTGGCAGAAAATCTGTTCAGTTGCGTTACACGGAGATTGTTTGAGTGCAGCCATCGAGATCTGTAAATCTCATCTTTTTTCCATGGTATTTAATCATGAATATTTTAAAATGATGGTTTTGTTTTTTTTTTCATCTGTTTCACTACTCTCTTAGTAATGTTTTCGAATGTTGCCTCTGCTCTGACGTGATCTTCCGGATATCTTGGGGGCGGCCAATAAAAACACAGAAGTTCGGTGTTTTTGGCGGGAAAGGTTTATTTACCATTTTATAAACATTAGAAATATTAAAAAGGTATGAGTATGCTCATGTGTATGAAAATGTATGTTAAGAGAAATAATCTTCTCTGCTAGAAAATACCTATTTTGAATAATAATCACTTTAATATGGTTTTGTTACACGAAGTTAGCTTAGCAAGAAGTGAACAGGGCAGACTTGTCACAAGTTTCATTGACTGAACTTAAGAATTATGTGAATTATAAATTGCAAATCTATTAGATTTAATTCCGTTTGCAAGAACCTTTATTACGGCATAAAAATGTAATGGCTCCTGGATTTTCGCTCGTGGGAATTGTGCTGGTCGATTCCGTTGTTCGGCAGGTTATCCCTGGATCTGCCGTTTCCCCCGCCTTTGCATTACGACGCTGCTCTATACTCACATTGCTTCACCCTAATGTATCCTCAAGGCTTCGTTAAGAGCTGGTAAATCTTCCCACTCTACTGCATAAAGCTGATTTCACAATAGCCAGTGGAAGTAAGTTTTATATTTTATTCAGTTTTCACAATACTCCGACGAAATCTGCCAGACAAGCGAGGTAGTTGACTGATAGAAAATCCTAAAACGGCAAGTTATGCATATAATATCCAATATTTACTTTCAATAAATGCACAATAAAGTGAATTATGATTTTGCTTTTGACATTATTGGCTTTCATATGAGAGAAAAAAGTATTTAGGTCTAGAAACAAACTGGAATGTTATTTTGTTGCCAAGTTTTATTTACGACTGTATTGAAATACGCTCAAAATTTTTGTTTTGTAATGGTCTATTTACATTCTTTGCACATCACAACGAGCCTGACATGATGGAAAGTCGGCCTGTTGGGGCTGTGATTTTGTTGGACTGACACACAGTGACCTTGCTTCTCAAGTCTGCTACTCAGATGTTTTTGTGGCAGGGCTGTTGTGTCAAGTTCATCTGGGTATTGTGACTCCAGAATAATTCTTAATGCCGGTAATTATTAAGTTTAGGGGCTTTTATGAAAAACACAATAAAAATTTGGTAATTTTCTAGTTTAGGGTTTTTCTGAAAATAATAAATAAAACTCCAGAAAGTGGTATATTTCGACTCTACTAATAACGTAGAACACGAATATACTAGGGGCATTAACGTACGACGAATTTCCTAACATGTACCCACCTAACCTAACAGAACCTAACTCCACAATGGGTGAATCACTATTTTACGTTTTTAAACTAACCTAGGATTGTACGGCTCTAAACTAACCTAGGATTGTAAGGTTGTACAGTAATATAAGATTATACAATAGTAAAAAAATCTCTGATCAACACCCTACAATCACAGACTACATGGGAACCCTATAATCCTATGTTATTTTAAATAACTACAATCCTAGGTTAGTTAAAATCGCTACAATCCTAGGTTAGTTTAAAAATGTAAAATAGTGATTCACCCATCGTGGGGTTAGGTTCTGTTCGGTTAGGTGGGCACATATTATACAATTAGTCATACGTTAACTACGCTACTATAGTCGTGTTCTGCGTTACCTACGAATAATCCAAGGTTAGTATAGAAAGAATGTGAAATTGTGCTGTATAAACGTCCGGAAAAAGCCTTGTTTGACTTACGTAATATAACTACATTTGCACGTTAAGCTACCGGATAGGATTTGTGGGTTTCACACTAAACTACGAATTTAGGATTTTAGGGATTTAAAGGAACGTAAAACCCACACAAATAATATAAATGCACTCACCAATGTAGGCGGGTTGTACATACTCTTGTCAATGGCCCATTCAACGTCAGATCACTCGATGAAATCACAGTTTTCACGAAGCACCACATACGCGAATATAACGCACTGAAACACTCATTTACAGCCGAATATATATACAGAAGCACTCGTTAATAGGCTAATATAACGCAGAAATGTAGTCTTGCTTGCTTTTTTTCCGTCTTAAATCACGAACGTAGCACCATCGAACTGACCACAATTGCTGCCTGCATGCATACTAACGTATGACCCGTGATGTTTTATGCGCCCGGTAGATTGCGTGAACATGCAATTCGCAGCCATTATTAATGGCGGCAGACGTTAATAGGCGTAAACATCAACTTTCGCGATTTCTTTAAATATGTTCTACTTATTTTAACATTACGCCGTCTTGAATATCAACAAGGTAAGCTATGCAGAACCCGTTAATGCAACTTTTGTTGGCATAAAACGTTTCGTTCAAAACGTAAACAAACTGTCAGAAACAGTCACCTCACAAACTTGTTCAATTTTTTAAAATATGTTGTACTTATTTTAAAGCTATGCCCCCAATATATTCGTGTTCTACGTTATTAGTAGAGTCGAAATATACCACTTTCTGGAGTTTTTTTTTATTATTTTCAGAAAAGCCCCTAAACTAGAAAATTACCAAAAATTCAAAATTGTGATATATTTCTACTCTACTAATGATGCAGAACACGAATATACTAGGGGCATTAACGTCCGACTAAGTTCGTAATATATGCCCACCTAACCTAACAGAACCTAACCCCACGATGGGTGAATCACTATATTACATTTTTAAACTAACCTAGGATTGTTGGGTTTTACACTAACCTACGATGTTTGGGTTTTACACTAACCTACGATGTTTGGGTTTTACACTAACCTATGATGTTTGGGTTTTACACTAACCTAGGATGTTTGGGTTTTACACTAAAGTACGAATGTAGGATTGTAGGGATTTAAAGAAACGTAAAACACACCAAAATAATGTAAATTGACTCACCTAGGTAGGGGGCTGGTATAATTTCTCTGATGTCAATAGATGTAAACAAACATATTTCGCAAGTTTTTAAAATGTGTTCTACATTACGCCCTCTTGAATATGAACAAGGTAAGCTGTNAACATATTTCGCAAGTTTTTAAAATGTGTTCTACATTACGCCCTCTTGAATATGAACAAGGCAAGCTGTGCATAACCCATTAATGCAACTTTTTTTGGTCTAGGACGTTTCGTTCAGAAACGAAAACAAACTTGCTATACTGTTCATTTCACAATTTTGTTAAATTTTTTAAAATATGTTGTACTTATTTTANTAGGACGTTTCGTTCAGAAACGAAAACAAACTTGCTATACTGTTCATTTCACAATTTTGTTAAATTTTTTAAAATATGTTGTACTTATTTTAAAGCTACGCCCCTAGTATATTCGCGTTCTACGTGATTAGTAGAGTAGAAATATATCATAATTTTGAATTTTTATTGTGTTTTTCAGAAAAGCCCCCAAACTTAATAATTACCGACATCTTTATTTACACAAGTTGCTCAGAAACTTGCCTTTTGAAATTATGATTTTTGTAGTAGATTGCTGCGTCTGAATATTGCTACAAATAATTGCTTGTAAATGCACAATGTTGGGTGGTACTTTCGTTGTGCAGAGTTTCTTTAACACGGTTTTGATCAGTGCGAAGGCATTTTTCCGTGTGGATTTTGTTACCCACGTGCGGTGCTAAAGTTAAAATAACAGTAACCACAACANATGATTTTTGTAGTAGATTGCTGCGTCTGAATATTGCTACAAATAATTGCTTGTAAATGCACAATGTTGGGTGGTAGTTTCGTTGTGTAGAGTTTCTTTAACACGGTTTTGATCTGTGCGAAGGCATTTTTCCGTGTGGATTTTGTTACCCACGTGCGGTGCTAAAGTTAAAATAACAGTAACCACAACAACAGTAAGTGTTTAATACTTTTATTTTAGTCACACACAACATAACAGCTGTTTCTGATGTCTAATAGAATAGTCTTGTTTTGGGGGAATTGTTTACTTTGTCTAGGTCCTATGCACCTGCAATCGCAACTAGGTATCCCAAATAAGTAATTACATTTTGTCAGTTCTACTTTCATACATGTAGGTTGACGTCCCATAAACAGATATCCATCTATTCTATGTTCCTATATTTTAAATATAACTAGAATGAACTTAGGCCTACATTTGTGCCTCCTATTTTGAAATTTAAGTACACATATAAGAATGTTAGAAATGCATTAGAAAGACTGATTTGAATGACAAATTAATCAATATTGTATGTAGCATGTGATTTCCTGATAATGTTACTTAAAGCAAATCTCTTTTGGGCATGCATTCCACCTATATTGATGTTAATAAGGCAATTTTATTATGGCAGTTGTATTTGTCTGTTGTATTGATTTTGCCAATGGATATTTCTATTGTAGCACTTTATTTACTGATGTAGAATGTTACCACACTCTACAGGCAANAGTGGCAATATGTAGATTTTCATCAGAATACTGAAAATATGACAAACACCGCATCTTCCAATCAACACCAATTATTTTTACTTATACCTTATCAGTGGCATGAAACTGTGTTGTTCGTTTTTGAATTACATGAGTTTCAGTGTTAATGATTTACAGTGTTTATATTTTAAAGTTTGATGTTAAGTATACCTATTTAAATAATTATTTGCAAATTAAGTTGTCAGTGGATTTGCAGTGGCAAATATATTACACACATTAACACGTTCAATGTCCACAGTTGCAAGAGAAACAATACACTTTAAAGCAATGTTTCTGCTGTAGTGAAACTAATCCAGTAAAATTAAGATATGCTGTGGCTTCAATCACATGTACGGATATATTCAGTTAATTCCTTCTCCCCTGCAACATTATCATATTTAATTAGGTTGCTTATAAATCACATTTTATTCCCAGTAATGTTTGAATATTTATGAAGTGTTTATGTAGTTCTAGATTTTTCTAGAGTGCTACAAATAGTATATTCATAAATACAGATGTAACACCGTTTCACTTACCATGGTTTGCAACGAAATCTGAATAATAATTATTTGCTTTTATCAAGTGGAGTTTCCTGAGTCATGCAAAGAGAAAGTACTGTAGCTGCAATCATAATAATCAAATAATCATATCACACTAAAATAACTAATGCCAACTAAATATAATTGTAATGAGTAAGTTTCCTGAGTGAGAACTGTATTTTTTATGCAGCTCACATCACAGCTGATGTGACACTGACTACGACAAAATGGTTGACAATGTTTCGACCACAATCACTATGCCTGGAATACTCAAATACTTTGTAGAAATGAAATTGACCCATGATGAATACACCGCAAGCACTAAGACTTGTGTTCAAAATATTTTTTCTGAAAATATAGTTAGCAATGTGATGTAAAATCTAAATATTGCATCAGTAACTTGTACTAGTACACTAATGACTTGAAGTGATCTTGCGGTACTTAGAAAAAAATTTGATACCTTTGATCAGCTATATGATTTACAACACTCAGCTAATGAAAAAGGATTAGTAGGAATATTTCTAAGATTTGATTCACGTGGTCACAGATTTGAATATTTCGAATNATTTGATTCACGTGGTCAGAGATGTGAATATTTCGAACACAAGCTAGATTCGTAAAATGCAAATTTTGAAAACAAATTTGAGGCAGTAAAAAAAGAAGTTGGATTCACAACACGTAAATTTTTATAACAAATTTGAGGCAGTGGATCACAAGCTGGATTGGAAAACACAATTTTTGGAGAACAAACTTGAGGCAGTAAATTAATAATTTAGATTCACAAAAAAACATACTTTTCTGAAATGAAAGCAGAAATCACTTCCAGCATACACACTTTGCAGGCGAAGTTTGAAAGCACACAAGCCACAGTTATTGTCACAACGTTGTGTTGCAAGGAGAACTGAGGAAGTCGTTAGTCTCCTCCCAAGCCAAGTGCATACGTACATGCTGACGGTATGGTGTACGTCCTGCCTAACTACAACAAGACCAGCCAGAGCAGACTGGCTCCACCCTCTNTGAGGAAGTTGTCTGTCTCCTCCCAAGCCAAGTGCATACGTACATGCTGACGGTATGGTGTACGTCCTGCCTAACTACAACAAGACCAGCCAGAGCAGACCGGCTCCACCCTCCGCTAAGAATCTCGCTACCAATAATCAAAATTGTTGGCTGGTACAACCAATAACTAGTAGTGCCAATAACTACAACCACGCAAAGCTACCAAAATAACCGGAGATCTATGCAAGAGTGGCACAATGGTCCTACTGGTAATGCACTTCAACCAATCTTAAGTAAATATGCAGTATTTTCAGCTGGGCAGGAATAGTAAAAATACTCAGGGCTATTTCCAGCGGAATGAATCATTGAATCCGTTGGCACCACCTGGCTGAACGAGTACATTCCCTACTGATCCAGGTGGAAATGCATCCGCANACACATTAACACGTTCAATGTCCACAGTTGCAAGAGAAACAATACACTTTAAAGCAATGTTTCTGCTGTAGTGAAAATAATGCAATAAAATTAAGATATGCTGTGACTTCAATCACATGTACAGATATATTCAGTTAATTCCTTCTCCCCTGCCACATTATCATATTTAATTAGGTTGCTTATAAATCACATTTTATTCCCAGTAATGTTTGAATATTTATGAAGTGTTTATGCAGTTATAGATTTTTCTAGAGTGCTACAAATAGTATATTCATAAATAAATATGTAACACCGTTTCACTTACCATGGTTTGCAACAAAATTTGAATAATAATTATTTGCTTTTATCATGTGGTGTTTCCTGAAAGATTTTCTCATTTGTTGAGTTTTGGGTTTGCCAGTGTTGAAAAGCCAAGCCACTTGAGTCATGCAAAGAGAAAGTACTATAGCTGCAATCATAATAATCAAATAATCATATCACACTAAAATAACTAATGCCAACTAAATATAATTGTAATGAGTAAGTTTCCTGAGTGAGAACTGTATTTTTTATGCAGCTCACATCACAGCTGATGTGACACTGACTACGACAAAATGGTTGACAATGTTTCGACCACAATCACTATACCTGGAATACTCAAATACTTTGTAGAAATGAAATTGACCCATGATGAATACACCGCAAGCACTAAGGCTTGTGTTCAAAATATTTTTTCTGAAAATATAGTTAGCAATGTGATGTAAAATCTAAATATTGCATCAGTAACTTGTACTAGTACACTAATGACTAGAAGTGATCTTGCGGTACTTAGAAAAAATTTGATACCTTTGATCAGCTATATGATTTGCAACACTCAGCTAATGAAAAAGGATTAGTAGGAATATTTCTAAGATTTGATTCACGTGGTCAGAGATGTGAATATTTCGAACACAAGCTAGATTCGTAAAATGCAAATTTTGAAAACAAATTTGAGGCAGTAAAAAAAGAAGTTGGATTCACAACACGTAAATTTTTATAACAAATTTGAGGCAGTGGATCACAAGCTGTATTGGAAAACATGATNGATACCTTTGATCAGCTGTATGATTTACAACACTCAGCTAATGAAAAAGGATTAGTAGGAATATTTCTAAGATTTGATTCACGTGGTCACAGATTTAATATTTCGAACACAAGCTGGATTTGCAAAATGCAAATTTTGAAAACAAATTTGAGGCAGTAAAAAAAGAAGTTGGATTCACAACACGTAAATTTTTATAACAAATTTGAGGCAGTGGATCACAAGCTGGATTGGAAAACACAATTTTTGGAGAACAAACTTGAGGCAGTAAATTAATAATTTAGATTCACAAAAAAACATATTTTTCATAAATGAAAACAGAAATCACTTCCAGCATACACACTTTGCAGGCGAAGTTTGAAAGCCCCCAAGTCACAGTTATTGTAACAACGTTGTGTTGCAAGGAGAACTGAGGAAGTTGTCTGTCTCCTCCCAAGCCAAGTGCATACGTACATGCTGACGGTATGGTGTACGTCCTGCCTAACTACAACAAGACCAGCCAGAGCAGACCGGCTCCACCCTCCGCTAAGAATCTCGCTACCAATAATCAAAATTGTTAGCTGGTACAACCAATAACTAGTAGTGCCAATAACTACAACCACGCAAAGCTACCAAAATAACCGGAGATCTATGCAAGAGTGGCACAATGGTCCTACTGGTAATGCACTTCAACCAATCTTAAGTAAATATGCAGTATTTTCAGCTGGGCAGGAATAGTAATAATACTCAGAGCTATTACTTTACTTTTCGATAACATGACTTATTGCCTCCCGTCCTGTACTATAAATAACTTGGTTCTTTTGAGGCAACGTTTTATATTCCTGAGGACGTATAACTATGAAAATAGAAGAACAATTACAGAAGACTCTTTCACAGTAAACTGTCAGGGAAAGCCCACTAACTAACCAACATCTCCAACAGACAGGACAGACTTAAGATATTACAGCAACTCATCCCCAATCTACTTCCGTACACACCACAAAACCTTTGGATACAGATGATGAATTCATTCAACAAAACCACTATAGATTCATGTATCATCCCTACAACAAATACTAGACTTCATCCTACTACTTCTGGAGAGGATTCCAANTCCAACAGACAGGACAGACTTAAGATATTACAGCAACTCATCCCCAATCTACTTCCATACACACCACAAAACCTTTGGATACAGATGATGAATTCATTCAACAAAACCACTACGGATTCAGGTATCATCCCTACAACAAATACTAGACTTCATCCTACTACTTCTGGACAGGATTCCAAGAGTAAACCTATGTCCTGTGACATCACCATCATGGGGTGAAAAACTTCCACTAATCATAAATCACGTTTGCCCTCACCATCTAAATCCGAACATCAATTCTACACTTGTGTCTTCCAGTGATCAGACCAAGACTGGCAACACATCCGAGCCAAACAAGCATCCAAACAGAAAACGCCCTCGTTTGCTGTCGCCTACCACGACACACACCTCCACTTCGTTGTCCAGTACACCCCAACCATCATCTCCAGAACAATCCGACGAATCACTAATTAAACCCAAGACCCACAACCCTGACGTCCACTACGTCCAGGGTTGGAGAGCTTAGTCCCACACAGTAAACCCGAGGAAGACCCGGAGAAGATACGTCAAGATATTGAAGATTTAGTGAAGAGGCGTCTTTATACATCTGCAGAGAACCACAAGAAACATCAGAAAATGAGCAATATGAATACGTTTAAAATTAACAATTTGGTTCTACACAGAACTAACCCGATCATATAGTTTTAGGAGTAAGTCCACGCAAGCTTTTTTTGTTATTTGAAGGACTTAGTTGGCAAATATATTACTAAGTTGAAACCATATCATGAACCCCGTTTGAATGTCTAATCAACAGCAGGCAACAGTTGAATTAAAAAAGTCTTTAACTGCAGCTAAATGTGCTTGTCGATGGCTTGTACTGGGATTATAAAAATTAATCTAGATATTGCAAGTGTTTTAACGCTATATTTAAGTCCTGCAAAGTTTTGAGTCATGAGTTTTAAATATATTTATGTAAACCTAGTTTTATTGTCTAGTTTAAAGTGTTAATTTTAGGGTACTATGTTATATGCTAATTGTTACGACTAAAGTGAAGACTAGTTGTATTGCAGCATATATATAAGACTCAGTTACTCATTTAATTAAGCATAGGACTTATATGCTTCATCGCTCCTGATGTTTACACGTCACCAGAGCTAAGCTGTAGTTGCTGTTTGCTTTCGAATTTGATTGATGGTTGTTGCAAAGTTATTGAATTTCAAGACTTTAGGGGGGCATATCTTTTAAAGCTATGAAGGCGCTGAACATGATATTAAGCCACAGAATAATGGTAGCATTGCTTCTTCCATGGCTGATGCTTGCAAGAGATAATAAAGGTTGAACAGCGGCAATATTACACAGGTTAATAACCTGCCTACACATGTGACACATTAAACACACTTGTAACCTTGCCTGCGTATTGTATTTGTGGCACTCACAATTTTAATGTTGTATCCCATATGGAAACAGAGGTGAAATAATTTATTTTATGTTACTTTCTGGCTGAAATCCTCTCATCTTTCTTCTGTAGTTGTGTTCTTTCATATGCGACACCTTACCTGATGTGATTTTACAGTGGTATTGTTTTTAATTTTAATGTGTGTATGTTATGTGAAGTGTATTATGTTGCTATTTGTAAATATTCTTCATGCATTATTTAATGATAATTATTTAGAATCAAAGAATGAACCATTGAATTTTAAGGGTTAGAAGATTAATGCCTGTCTTTATTAGATAATGAAGCTGAGTACCCTGAAGTTAATCTTTTAGAGATGTGATAGGACAATGGAGCATTCCGTTCTGACCACAGTCTTTTCCCGTTACAGTCGTTGAGTCTTTACTATTTGAAACTAATAGGGTTGTTGTTTGTTAAGACAATGTGCTCAGAGAGATTATACATTGCCTAATCAGCTTTACTTTTACAAATATGTGAATGGTAAATATTCAAGTACTTCAGTGAACTTTAGTTTTCATCAAGAGAATAATTAAGTGCAGATATGTGAAGTTTCATTGAAAGACATTACAGTGAAAATAAAGACTAGCAAAATTAAAAATTGCATTACTAGGGTAAAACCGTTAGGATACCTTGAACACTACTTGCTAGGGCTCAAGTAAGTTCACATTAATACTAAATGTTTAAGCATGAAATTACCTCCCTAAGCCTGTAACATGGCACAAAAGATGCTTTGCTGTGATGAGTGCATGTTAACAGTGTTTTATTCATTGTGCTAAATCATTTTTCACCAAAGAAGAATAAAGAAGACGGCATCGAGAACTACAGTGTGATGTAAGACGCAAACTACGAGTATCATTCCTGAGCCCGACAGTTGGTTGCTTTCTTACGTAATACTTGAAATTGTTTGTTTAAGACATTGCTAATTGAGTTTTTTTAATGTACCAACGTGATTGATTCATGTATTATCCATTCTTGAGTGTTTTATAATGTGACTAGCGAACTGGCCCGGCTTCGCCCGGGTACAATTGAGTTTTATAGTAATACACTAATAAATAAATTGGGTAAAGTCAATTCATTTATGCGAAAACAGAAATTATTTAATTATTTTATTTTGGCCTAACTGATTACCTCAACCTAAAAGGAATGAATCATTTTTTACACTATAGCCAAGAAGTAGGGTATTGTTTTTGGAGTGTATCTGTGCAACTATCGCGTAGTTACCACATTTCTGCTTTCCAGCGTCGATGCATGAAAATCAAAACATGACCTTCATCAAGTTGTAGCCTTAGAAATAAGTTTACCTATGTACTACTTTTTGCGCTTGGCTGAGGGATCTTAATTGATCACAAAGTTATGCAACGTTCCCAGTGGCACACATTTGGATAGGTGACAGTTTAATTGCATAACATCTGTGCTCTTCTGGGCTTCGGAGGGCACATTAAATATTCTATCCCGGTTGTTATCGATTCATAGCAGTCGTTAAGCCATTTAATATGTCCTTGGTCTGCCTGATAAACTGGGACACCAGAGTAAAAAATATTTCGGTCACGTTCCCAACCGTTGCAGAATTAAGTTTTGTTGATATTCCACAGGAACCTAAAAAATTTCCGGGATAAAAAGTATCCTTTGTCCTATTCCAGGATCTAAAGTACCTACATACCAAATTTCATCATAATCCTTTCAGCCGTTATGGAGCTGAGTGGTAACAAACATACACACACACACAGACTTTCTCATTTTTAATATTAAAGTAGGATTAATTGTTTCAAGTAATTTAAAGAAAACAACTTTTTGCTGCAACATTTGGCTAAATTGAACTTTGAAATATTGGTTCCTACATTAATGAACACTTAGCATCCCACACTGACGAGTCGCTCTTCTTTAACATGCAATGTGAATTTATATTCTGTTATCCAGTTTGTATTTACTAACTTGTAAACTTAATTTGTTTGTAGGGAACAGTGTCTCAGTAGTTAACAGGGTTGCTGAATATAAGGTAGGTTTTGGTTTGGTATAGGTTCCTTCGAAATCTCTCCCAAACAGTTTGGGGTAATGTAATAATGCAGTTATTACTGATTTAATCGGGATATTAAGTTAATTTTCCTTTTTTTTTGGCAAGGAAATGTTATTCTTCAGTATTTCAGACTTTGGGCCTTGTTAGTATGTGTATTTGTCATTGGTTTGTTTTTTCTAAAGTCGTAGTTAAGGTAGCATCAACGATTAGAAATAAGAGCTATTAAAATGTCCCTTTTGGGTATGTTCTGGAAACTCAGTTGTTTAACTTCGGCGTAGTTTGGCTCAAGTGGTTGCAGCAGGGTTTGCACCAGTGTTCAATGGGATTCTGTACTGCACGATGCCCTTCTTTGGTTAGGTTTTTGGCACCATGATGTTAGTAGAGGGGTAGAGTATGGTCGTGATTTGAGCTGTGAGCGCCCTCTCCCATTCCCCCATTTTTCATTAATATC
>NQII01003519.1:203766-259942 GCA_002778355.1 Clitarchus hookeri | reverse complement strand
GCTTCCACGATATGCCAGCTCTTACTTGGCACAACCTTGACACATGTAACTTAGTATCCGTCCTCTGGGTTGACCGGCCCTGACTGTCCACGTGTCCTGCAATGCGTGTCAACTTGTTGGTGCTTGTGGGGAGGATAAAATAGAGGGGGGTGCCAGCGAGATTTCTACTTCCAATATACATTTCACAGCAACTCNCTTCCAATATACATTTCACAGCAACTTCACCCTGGCTCTGCGAGCTGACCCACATGTGCCAAAATTTCGGTTTCAGTTGCATCTCTTTCTTTGGTTCTCATTCTGTGACTGTCGCCTCTCTATGCAGCACGCTCACTTCCTATATGGTTTATCACCTGGTGTGACAACTGAGACCTCCCTCCACTTCGACTCTTCTCCTTCCTCTTGTCCCCTCCCTCTTGCTAATCAAGGACACGCGCCCTTCAGTTCATATCTAGCTGGCCTACTGTTTGCAAGAAGTGTCTAACTAACACTCGGGCTCTGCTTACACGTTTTGCTAAAGGCTGATTACTTTACAATTTACATATTATGTTTTAACACATCGCAGGCCGATATACATTTAAACTAGCTGAACAAACATAAACCTGGTACCACCTAGTTCGGACTCCGTACAGTACTTAACCACTTTCTTACAGGGTTACAAACTTTTTTTACATTATTACACAACTATACACATGCCCTAAATTGATCGTTCCAGATCACTTAACTTCTAACTTAGTGGCTCCTCTGTGCTTCAGTCCCCTGGTAAGGCGGAGACAATCTTGTTATATATGCAAACAGTTGAGATGGCAGATGGCTGGTAGTTTTAGCATAGTTGACTGACAACATTTACATTTTGGTGACATAGTTCATTTTTACTGTTATGTAGGCGCATAGGNTGTTTTAGCATAGTTGACTGACAACATTTACATTTTGGTGACATAGTTCATTTTTACTGTTATGTAGGCGCATAGGCAGTGAAAATAAAACAACACTCTTATCTGCTAGGCTTGAACGTCTGTCCTCGTTAATGTTTGGCACACTGCCATTTTTACAAAGGTTTTTCCAGCAGGCGAAAGCAACACACATTTAATATATCACAAACTTATACATGGTATGTTGTACTGTTACGATGGCTCACACACCATTGAAAGAAACCACACTCTTATCTGACTATCTCTGCCGCCTTTTCCTTTTACATACGGTCTTGGAAAACAAACATATTTTATACTCTGGGAATATACGCACTATATTCTTACCTTATACAGTTAGTAAACTCAGATATAGGCGTCTGGCCATTTTCCGGCTTTGGGACATCCTGCCCTTATTACTCGCCACACAGATGTTCGGGATTCTCACTCATTCTAAGGTAACACAGGTAAAAAATTAAAAACAGTTAGTCGTACTTCAGTTCCAGGGTGGGGTTTCAGTTCTAGGGTTAGGTAGTGCACGCCACCCTACCTTTCTCTCACAGAGAGTGACATGAGTAAACCGGCTTACCTCATGTCACTGCCTTCTCGTTGTGTAATTGTAACTGACTGTCTGGTGACTGACTGACTAACTCGCATCTCAGCGTGGTGATACTGGTCGTCCGACGTAACTCTGGTAACTTTCTAACTGATTGTGCTGTGACCCGAACCCCTGCGGCCTCTCGACATCCCGACAGACTTCCTTTCACGTAACTGCGCGATTCAACTGACTGACTGACTGATGCGACAAACTTGCTTGGCCTGGGTCCGATATCCCTGGCCTCGGTATACTGACTGACTTCCTATCTTGGTGCGCGATTCTAATTGACTGGGTTAACTGCTTTCCGAATGGATTGATTGAACTGAATCCCACCCTCCCAGCAAAGAGGCTTATATCCGCTCGTGGCTCCCTCCCTAAAAATGTACACATGCCTTCCCTTGCCGTGGGGAGGGGTTTGGAGGAGTGTGCAGGACAAAGAATACTTCATACATGTGCCATGGTTCTTGTTGGTGGAAGGGGGCTGTTGGTCGGCGGCCCCTGGCGGCACGTGTCCAGGTGCTTCTGCATTTTGTTAGGGGAAGGTGGGAAGCACTGGTGACACCAACTTTCAAACTGATCAGCCCTTCCTCGTTGCGTATCTCACCTTCCAGGTGGGTAGGCACAGGATGTGAGGATCTTGAGGCGGTGTGTATTTAAACACTGTCTGAAGTTAAGCGCATGGTCCGAGGACCTAGCTACAGGTGTCAGATTTACAAACATAATATACACATATCATGTGTTTGATGTGAGGACTATCTATCACACTGTCTAAATACAAGCTTTGAAGATCAGCTCGCATTTAGACAACCTACCTAGCTTATGCACACTATACAAACATAAACATGTTGATGTGAGGACTTCTTTTACACGGTTATTGTGTTAAGTTTTGAATTTTACAAGATAATCTGAGGACTAAAAACTAATATTTTGTTATGGTCATTACACTAACACTTCCTGTACAAGTACATCGGCCTATTTGATCAACAACCCTTATCCGGTTTTGGTTTACAATCCTTATAGGGATCAGGACCATTTGAAATAATAGGGTCTACTTATGTTTTGTGTACAACCATTACAGGGTGAAATTTCTTTATTGCAGTTTGCAATGCCAATGTCCTGCTGTAGTTATGAGCCGCGGTAGTGTAGCGGTTAGACTACTAGCCTCGCGCCTTGGCGAACTGGTTTTGATTCCCGGCAGAATCGTTCCCAGATTTTAAGGTGTGAGAATCGTGCTGGACAATGCTGCTGGTCAGCAGGTTTTCTCTGGGATTTCCTGTTTCCCCCACCCTTTCATTCAGGTGTTGCTACATACTCCACACACTTTAGACTCATTGGCTCTTAAGACCTTTATGTTAAGAGCCGTCCAAATCTCATCACTCGCTCAGTCTTGCTGTAAATAAAATTTATAATTTTAATGATTGGAAATTCGGTAAGAGACATTCATTTAGAAGTTTTCTGCAGTGCACTTATCGTGGTCAATAAATAGCAATTAATTTAAAGAGAATACTTTTTAAACCAAAGGCTATTTTTCCAATGCTACTTGAGATGAAAAAATATATATTCAGGACTACTGAGTGGAAATCTCAATGAGAGCTCTTAGTTAACAGTCCAGTAAAATATTGATGCTGTTTCCCACCTGTGGGTCCTAGGGTCCCCAGTTAATATTATATGGCACAGACTTTAAGAGGCCTTGAAGGTTGAGGGTATATCAATAAAGCAGTCTTTCGGTGTTTCATTTTACTAGTTGGTTATATTGTCTCGAGTTTAAATATACAGAAACATTTCCGAGGTGTGGTACTCTTTATAACTAACTCGGATTGACTGTGGGCGACAACATGGGAAAGGGAGGGAGGGCTTCTTTGGCCAACAACTTGATACTTAGCTCTGCTTGTAGTGCTTTGTATGTGTTGGCTGGGTGAGATCTGGCGATGAGGGCGGCCTTGAAAATGCTCATGTTTGGTGCCATCTCCCCTCGACTGTTGCTGGGTTAGCTCCTCTATGCTCTTCTCCCAGCTCAGACACCCTCTCGTTATTCCCGATGCAAGTGACTCTCTCAGTATGGTGATAAAAACTGACCGCTCTTCTCTCTTTTATATGCTTATATTCACTCTTAACTCCCTCCCTAAGTTTCTAGATGTGTCTCCCTTGTTGACGGAGGGAGGCGGGAGGAGGGCGCAGTACAAAGTACACTTCAGACAAGCGTTATGGTTCTTGAATGTGGAAGGAGGGGTGACCTGCACCATAAAACTTACTCTGTCAGCTCTCCTTCCACAGTGCGAGTCCCAGTTGACCTGCGGTTTGGCTAAGGGAGGGGGGAGTGCTCGGTGCACCCCTTCAAAGCTTGTCAGCTGTTTTCTCTTGTGTAACTAGAGGTGAGTGTTGATGCCACTCTAGCTTGGCTCTGCATTTTCGCCTGCTTTCCTACGTATTTACATAGCGCCTTCCAGGTGCTTCCACGATATGCCAGCTCTTACTTGGCACAACCTTGACACATGTAACTTAGTATCCGTCCTCTGGGTTGACCTGCCCTGACTGTCCACGTGTCCTGCAATGCGTGTCAACTTGTTGGTGCTTGTGGGGAGGATAAAATAGAGGGGGGTGCCAGCGAGATTTCTACTTCCAATATACATTTCACAGCAACTTCACCCTGGCTCTGCGAGCTGACCCACATGTGCCAAAATTTCGGTTTCAGTTGCATCTCTTTCTTTGGTTCTCATTCTGTGACTGTCGCCTCTCTATGCAGCACGCTCACTTCCTATATGGTTTATCACCTGGTGTGACAACTGAGACCTCCCTCCACTTCGACTCTTCTCCTTCCTCTTGTCCCCTCCCTCTTGCTAATCAAGGACACGCGCCCTTCAGTTCATATCTAGCTGGCCTACTGTTTGCAAGAAGTGTCTAACTAACACTCGGGCTCTGCTTACACGTTTTGCTAAAGGCTGATTACTTTACAATTTACATATTATGTTTTAACACATCGCAGGCCGATATACATTTAAACTAGCTGAACAAACATAAACCTGGTACCACCTAGTTCGGACTCCGTACAGTACTTAACCACTTTCTTACAGGGTTACAAACTTTTTTTACATTATTACACAACTATACACATGCCCTAAATTGATCTTTCCAGATCACTTAACTTCTAACTTAGTGGCTCCTCTGTGCTTCAGTCCCCTGGTAAGGCGGAGACAATCTTGTTATATATGCAAACAGTTGAGATGGCAGATGGCTGGTTGTTTTAGCATAGTTGACTGACAACATTTACATTTTGGTGACATAGTTCATTTTTACTGTTATGTAGGCGCATAGGCAGTGAAAATAAAACAACACTCTTATCTGCTAGGCTTGAACGTCTGTCCTCGTTAATGTTTGGCACACTGCCATTTTTACAAAGGTTTTTCCAGCAGGCGAAAGCAACACACATTTAATATATCACAAACTTATACATGGTATGTTGTACTGTTACGATGGCTCACACACCATTGAAAGAAACCACACTCTTATCTGACTATCTCTGCCGCCTTTTCCTTTTACATACGGTCTTGGAAAACAAACATATTTTATACTCTGGGAATATACGCACTATATTCTTACCTTATACAGTTAGTAAACTCAGATATAGGCGTCTGGCCATTTTCCGGCTTTGGGACATCCTGCCCTTATTACTCGCCACACAGATGTTCGGGATTCTCACTCATTCTAAGGTAACACAGGTAAAAAATTAAAAACAGTTAGTCGTACTTCAGTTCCAGGGTGGGGTTTCAGTTCTAGGGTTAAGTAGTGCACGCCACCCTACCTTTCTCTCACAGAGAGTGACATGAGTAAACCGGCTTACCTCATGTCACAGAGTCTGTTATTGGGGTGTTCGGCTAGGTTCACGCGTTCTGTACTTGCGAAGGTCCTGGTAGAAACCACTTTCTTCTTGGCCTCTGCAAATGCATAAAGGTTGCTCTCGCCTGGCTTCGATCCCCGTCGGACTAGTAGGCATTTTTCCCCGCACTGCATCTCGTCTGCATTGCCATCGTCTGGTCGGGGGGCCCTGAAGCCCTCTCCAGGCTGCTGCTGCATCTCGTCCTCGGGGCGGCTGCTGTTATCTGGAACATCCTCGCCTCTCAGATTTTTTCTCGCCCTCGTCGCTCTCGAAAGTACTTAGGTAGAGGGAGTGCATATCATTACAAAGTTAATGGTACCAGCGATAAGAAGTGCCCTTCGACATCCGCCAGCGACGGGCATAGAGGAGGTGGCAGAGTTCGATTACGAAGAACAGGAGAAAACAAACATTCCGACCCGCCTGCCATCCATCCATGTGGCGCGAACGGCAGAGAATAACAGACCCACTAGAAGCGCAGAGAGAGAATCCTTGCCTCCGAAGTGTTGGTATTTCCCCAAGAGACACCAGCACTGTGACTGTCTCACAGTGAGGAGCCAAATTGCAGCCACTAAGGAAAAAGACACCATGGCTGGCCCCTTTCGACATAGGGAAGGGGAACCATCAGCATGGGAAGATGGTGTCGGGAAATGCCGCCGCCGGGACACAGAGTCGCCCGTCAGTCCCGGCATAAGACAAAGGGTGGAACCAATTTTAATGTTAAGTGACCTGAGGTCGGGAACACACGCCCCTCGGATAGGATTCCGCATAAATAACAAGGATCTTAAGGCACTACTGGACACGACCCCAACGGGCAATTTCATTAAAAGCCAGCTGCTAACTCCCGAACAGAAAAAACAGATAAAGAAAAGAATCAGAATAATTCAAATTACACAGTCTGAGTCACAACTAACCCTATACGGAATTATTACACTGCCAGCATACACGGAGGTAGAAACAGTCCAAACGGAATTTTTTTGCGCACTGCATTTAGTGAAGGAGATTATTCTCGGGCAACATTGGCTAACAAGACAAAATTGCATAATCGACTGTGGAAAACAGCGCCTATATTTAGACAAACATGATAGGATGGCGATAAACTGGGAAGCCCCTACAAACTGGCAAAAATTACAAGAAATCCGTACTGAAGAGGTAAACCTCGAACTCGGGGCTGACCAACTGAGGACATTATTGCGGTAATCAACACTCATGTTGCCATATTCGAGCATACCGGCAGATTAAATCAGACCAAGACCATTTAACATGATGAAATCTGGGTAAAAGATGCTCGCCCCATATACTGCAGATCAGGAAACCTGTCCGCCCACCATGCGCAAATAATATTAGACCAGGTAGCCGCGATGAAATCGCAAGGAATAGTAGAGTCAACTGACTGACAATATAATGCCAGAGTGGTACTTGTGCCAAAGAAAGATGAAGAACTTCGTTTTTGTGTCAACTGACAGGCCTTAAACAATATCACATATCCTATAGCACCCCCAAATGTAAACCTGGCTAATATGCTCCGAGACCTAGGGGACGCATGTATATTCTCCACTCTAGACATGCGAAGTGGATACTGGAAAATCCCTTTACACACAGGATCCAGGAAATATATGGCATTAACAACACCATAAGTTAAAACCCTGCTGTTTTGTGTAACACCCTTCGGGTTGAAGAATGCACCCCCTACTTTCCAACGACCGATGTCAGCAGTAGTTTTGACAGTCTATAGCGACCAGTTTTGCCTAGCGTACCTGGACGATGTCATTGTATATTCGCGCACATGGGAAGAACACCAGGTGCACTTGCAAAATGTCCTGGAGCACTTTGAACTTCATGGACTCACATGCCGACTGGAGAAGTGTCACATTGGGAAGACCCAAGTAGAATACTTAGGGCACATAATTACCCTAGACGGGAATTATCCAAAGCCCGATAAAGTGAGAGATATTGAGGAGGCTAGAGTACCAACTATCATGAGACAGTTGAAATGTTTTCTGGGGTTATGTAATTTGCTCAGAGAGTTTAAAGCAGATGTCGCCCCTATTATGGCCCCCTCAATAAACTCCTACTCAAAACCAATCGCTGGAAGTGGACAGACAGTCACGAAGAAGCATTCCGAATATTAAAAGCCCGATTTGGTGACATAACCATCCTATACCGGCCTATGCCAGAATTATCCCTAATTTTACGGACTGATGCAAGAACAGCCGGAATGGGAGCTGTCCTATACCAGGAGCAGTCACAGAATCAGCCACGAATTATAACATATGGTATTACCATGCTAAACGAGACCCAATATCGCTACCACAGTAATGAGCAGGAGTGCTTGACGGTTATTTGGGCAGTCCACAAAAACCACTATTACCTTCACGACCGACCATTCATTCTCAGAACGGGTAATAAGGCCCTTACATGGCTGGAAACCAAGAGTGACGATAAAGCGAAATTGGGTAGGTGGGCCTTATGTAAATGGAATTCTCCTTCAACATCGATCATTGCCCGGGCTCAAACAACGAGCTGCCCAAGGCCTTATCTCGCAGACCACAGATGCCCAACAAAGAGATAGGAACCGACGACTGGGAGCGAATGCTGCTCCCCTCTCCCCCAAAACTCCCACTGCCGTATGACGTGGGACTACAGCTAGTAAAGATCGACGAAAACAAAAATCTGTTATGGGACCAATAGCAGGCCGACTCCAAATTACAGGAGTTAATGAGGAGATATCTATACCGGTACAAGGGAAGAGATGGAAAAATCTGGATGAGACCACACCCACAAACAGATCAATGGAAAATCTGGGCCCCCCACGAGCTACAGACAGTATCTGTGAACACCACCATCATCACCCCCATGCAGGATATCCAGGCTTTCATGAGACCTTAAGATCCAGGACCAACATATATACATGCCAAGGAATTAGTCGAGATGTGAGGGCATACATCGCCAGGTCCCAGAATTGTTATGAAAACAGGACCTACCCTACACCAAATATGCGATACATACCCCATCGGCTGAAAACACCATGGACACACATCGCCGTCGATATCATGGGGCCCTACCCACACACACACCAAGGAAAGAGATACCTCCTAGTCGTGGCCTACCAATTCTCCAGGTAGACAGAGGCATTCCCGTTACCCAATCAGGAGGCCAACACAATCATCCGGCAAATAGAACAAGAGGTATTTCCACGGTGGGGGTACCCGAAATGTGTGTTAACCGACAATGGAACCCAGTTTACGGGAGTAAAATGGATGATGGCCTGCAAGACATGGTGGGTGGGGGAGGGTGGAAAACTGGACGACTCCAGTTTACCACCCACAGGCCAACTCTACCGAACGCCAGAATAACGAATTAAAGAAGAGTATGCGATTAAGTATGGGCACAAATCATACTCAATGGGACATACCGCTACCTGATTTCATGTACACACTGCGACTTCGGCACAATTATGCCATTGAAACTTCTCCCAGCCACCTAATACTGGGATACAATCTCCGCAGACATGGAGAATGGCAGTGGGAAACAGAACTTACAGAACTTCCCGCCTACGAAGAAATACAAAGAGAGGCGATATGGAGAACTGGGGCAGCTCAGAGAAACTAACAACTATATATCCGGCGGAAATATCCAGAACAAGCCACCGCTGGACACCATTTGCCTGAGGGTAGTCACATATTAATACACAACCATCCTTTAAGCCAAGCAAATGAAAAATTCGGTGCGGGATTTCGCCTAAGTGGCATCTGCTGTATGTAGTAGTCGAGAGACAGGGATGTGTGTATTGCGTCGATGATGAGAGGGGCACTATGCGGAAGGTGCCATGGAACCAGATATGCCCTATCCCTTAACGCCACACCCATGGTACCACACTAATTACAAGGGACAGCTGAGAGGAAACCCGCAGTGGGTCACTACGTCGCTGGACGATGGACAGGGTCGCAGGAGGAGAGAATTAAAACTATCCCAGTTAATATTAAATGGCACAGACTATAAGGTGCCTTGAAGTTTGAGGGTATAAAAATAAGGCACTCTTTCGGTGATTCACTTTACTGGTTGGTTATATTGTCTGTAGTTTATATATACAGAAACACTTCCGAGGTGTGGTATTCTATTTAACTTACTCGGATCAACTGAGGGCGAAGTTGAGGGGGAGGGGAGTCCTCTTTGGCCGACGACTTGATACTTAACTCTGCTTGTAGTGCTTGGTATGTGTTGGTTGGATGAGATCCGGCGATGTGGGCGGCCTTGAAAAGGCCCCCGCTGTTGGTGCCGTCATCCCTCGACTGCTGCTCTGGGTTCTCTCCGTAACGCTCTTCTCCCAGCCCTGGTGTCCTCTCGCGATTCCCGAGGCAACTGACTCTCTCGGAGCAGTGATAAAATATCACCCCTTTTTCTCTCGTAAATTCGCTTATATACACTCTTGACTCCCTCCCGAAGATCCTACACGTGTCTCTCTTGTTGGCGGTACGAGGTGTGAAGAGGGTGCCGTACAAAGTACACTTCAGACACGCACAATGGTTCTTGAAGGTGGAAAAAGGGGAGACCTGCACCCTAAAACTTACTTTGTCAGCTCACCTTCCGCAGCACGTGTCCCAGTTTCCCCGTGGTTTTGGAAAAGGAGGGGGGGGGGAGTTCTCGGGGCTCCACTTCCAAGCTTGTCAGCCTTTTTTTCTTGTGTAACTAGTGGTTCATGTTGATTCCACTCTAGCTTGGCTCTGCATTTTCTCCCGCTTTCCTACATATTTACGTAGCACCTTCCGGGTGCTTCGGCGATATGCCAGCTCTTACTCAGCACAATTTTGACACATGTAACTGAGTATCTGTCCTCTGGGTTGACCTGTCCTGGCTGTCCACGTGTCCCGCAATGAGTGTCAACTTGTTGGCGCTCGTGGAGAACATAAAAAATTGAGGGGTGTAGCGATATTTCTATTTCCATTATGTTTTATACATCAATCTAAATTACCATACTATGTTACTATGCAGTAACACGATTTACGGGTAAGGTACACTCAATATTACAGTAATTCATTTACATATGCAGTATATGTGTGCATACATATATGTAGACGTAAATAACTGTACATGCATAAAGCTTTATACTTCATTCTGATGCAAACATCTGGGTGGTATGTGTAAAAATGTGTATCTGGCCATTTTAAGATGAAGCGATTTGTTTCTTTCAGCATCCACGACACGGCACCTGCAAAGCTACAAGTGTTCAGGAGTTAATTTATTTTCCAATTTTGACGAAAGTTACTGATATTAACGACATCTAACACCACATAATAAAAAAAGACATAGATAACGGTATACTACTGATAAAAATAGCATTGCATCTTTATTCAAAACTCCAGTGTCAAGAAATCAACACTTATTTCGAAACAGGAAGAACAGACCACACATATTTTAATTGATATTTCGA
Organism: Clitarchus hookeri; assembly: GCA_002778355.1. Taxonomy (NCBI): domain Eukaryota; kingdom Metazoa; phylum Arthropoda; class Insecta; order Phasmatodea; family Phasmatidae; genus Clitarchus; species Clitarchus hookeri. Next base: position 249,137 of record NQII01003519.1, on the reverse strand, counting down.
GTGTGCTGACTCAAGTCCGTTGTTGTCTGACAAACGGTGAAAAGTGAACACATTGGGACATCCCAATTAACGAGGTACACCACACGGTGACGGCATTGTGTCGTATCGTTTAGAAATTGTTGTAGGAAAATTAACAGCAGCAACCCACAGCGATTTTCGTCCGTATTGTAGGGACTGTGAAGGCATCCACTAACCTTTTTCAACTGCGAGCACAGCTTCATGTATGACGTCTGGATTTCCCTTGACTTGCAGTAAACTTTGTTGTTGGTGTGTGTAATTTTACCGGATTGTTTAACCTTTTGTTTTTTAATACACTTATGAATGGGTGATATGAAGTCTCCTAAAATAAACATTTTATTGTAGGAGATTCACTGAAAAGAGTCGGATGCGTTTAAATCGGTTGAATGAGTACAAGTGTTTCATGTGGGTGGGTATCCCTGAAATCATAGTAGAAGGGCTGTTGGAAGCAAACTGTTTGGCAGAATTTTTTTAATTTTATGGAAAACATTGTAATGAGGTATGTTGGAACTCATCTTATTGAGTGTCGAACCTATATGCAAAGAGAGTAAAAGTGTATTTCTGTATACTTCTTTTCTCTCTTTATATTTTCTGATACCCGGGATTTTTGTCTGACCGTGAGCATGGATGGAGACAGCATGTTTTAATCAGGACTTAGGGATGGGCAAAACGATACATTATAAACAGCAATTTGTCCTTTTTCTGCCTACGTTTAACAATGTTGGTGGAATACACGCACCGTGTTTGTTTTTGAAATATCTGCTTAGGATCTATTTTTATGTACATATGTAAAAATCGGCGTTGTCTGGACCACAACACTTTACTAATGTATAAGTCAAATTTAACTAGGAAAATGGTATTCTTGTGTATATGTTGCTTACGTGTTTACTCGTATACTTACGCGCATAAAATAAATAAAAAAATCACTTTCGGCTGATTGAAATGTTACACTTGTGATTCGACGTTGAAATATGGAACTATTTATCTAAGCTCTACAGAGAGCATCCCAGTCACAATGTTTCTTCTTAAATATAGTGCAATTAAGGACAGAGAATTTTTTTTCAACAGTGATTACTTTACCGTTAAAACTATCACTTAATATTACTTTTCAGTTACATTTACATTACAATGGTTTTTGTTTCACTCGTTAACTCGCTAGTTATAACTTGATGTTCACATGCCTTGCCTGGTCCTAACTAAAGAAATTGGTAAATTTGTTGGCCCTGTTATGAATGACCTTGGTGTACCACTGCGATATTGCACGAATAAACTACAATACAACCCGGGTAAGAAATACAAACATATACAACACCCGCAATAAGGTTTAAACTCTTCTCTGTGTGTTTGTGAGTGTGTGCGTATACACGCTAACGTGAATGCTGAATGCACCATTTCCCACGCCCTTTTTCCTCTCTCTTTCTCCAGCACACGCGCACGCACACAAACACACAATTTTTTAAAATATTTGTGTACAATAACAAGTATTATGTTGTGCTTTACCGTTGTTTTTTTAGGATATTTAGATTTAAGCCAGATCTAGTTTCCTTTTTTCTTGAAGGAAAACCTCGTGCTATTTTAGACTGGACGCTTCTCGTGTACCCACATTATTTTACTTGATCTCACAGCCACTGTCGAGCCTCCAAGCACTTGATCGCATCACACCTGGAAGCCATGCATTTGAACCGGCCTGCAGAACGAGTAGTGAGACATGTGCTGGCCAGACTAATCAGTGTGCGTAACCCCTTTCCAGTCCCCACCGCCTAGTAACACAGTACAGTAAAATTCAAATGTTTTCCCGACAATTTCGTACAGTCAGGCTGTTCATGCGGACTTTTCGAAGTATTTTCTTCCAGTGGACAAAAGAATGAAGATCGAAATGATAATAACTAATATTTAGTTTCTCTTTGAACAGAGTATTTACATATTTGGTCACTTTATATTCTTCAAAACATTTTCTTAAGAAGTAAATAGTAACATCTATTTTCATACATAAAAAAAGGATATTTGAAGTTATTTTAAATTATGGCATATAACAAATAAAAATTCAAAATTTTACAAAATTATTTGTCAAATCAGATATATAATATGTTTACAATACATTCAGGCTATAATATTATGACTTTAATTAAATACGTACATTAATCGATCACATATCATACAATCAATTAAAGAAATACAACTCATTTCCTTTAAATTATGAAAGCAAATCTAGTATAATTTGGTAGGCTATGCTTTTTTTGTGCAGTTAGTTGCAGCTCTATGAAGAAAGCGAGTTTAATGAAGACGTACAGAACATTATTTTTTTTTCCACATATTGCGTAAACCAGTGGTTCCCAAAGTTGACTGGGCTGCGACTCATCTGATATAAGTTTACAAACTCGGGACCCACCTCTAGGAAATTTAAGCGTTAGCAATATGAATAAAGGACTTTTGAAATAACAAACTATTCTAATACAATCTTTTATTACTTAATTATATAAATTTAATGGGAAGTATGAAATTGTTTCCTATGTTTCGCCATTACAGTTTTGACATCAACTTCAACTTTAGTTACATTTAATCGCAGTGAGTTTGATATGTCCAATTTATTTCGGTATTTAGTTTTAATGTTCACCATATTCGAAAACCCAGCCTCACATAAGTATGAGGTAGTAAAGGGAAGGAGGACTTTCATAGCTTCATCAAACAGGCATGGATAACTACCAGCAACCGAGAGCCAGAATTTCGTTAATTGCTTACGATTGAAACTATTTTTTTGTGACGAATCTTCTGATAAATCAATTAGTTCTTCACTTGCTTTTGTTGACATACCAGTTGGTAGCGGGTCTTGAAAAGGGTTACAAATCCAATTCAACAAGTCGAGCTTTTTCATCTCCTCGCCGAAATAGTCGTCAAAGTTTTTTTTTAACAATGATAAATGGGCAGAAATTGCTAATACTACGTTCATCTTTGGCTGCACTTGGTTTTCAACAATAAACGTTTCAAGTGTTTCAAAACAATCGTACTTCCCATCCTCAATACAACTTTTCCACAGCAAAAGCTTTTTCATAAACGCCCGAATTTTATCGTGAACCGCAAAAATGTCTGACCCGTTTGAACCTTGCAAATACAAATTGAGTTTATTTAACTTCGAAAAAATATCCGCTACATATGTGAGCTTGAGAATAAATTCTTCGTCCATTAGATGTTCAGTATATTCAGTTTTTCCTTCCAAGTAAATTAGAACTTCATGGCGTAATTCCACTAATCGTGTCAGTACTTTTCCTCTGGATAACCAACGAACTTCGGTATGCAACAGGAGAGATGTATGAAGACTACCCATTTCTTCACACAGCTTTTGAAATAAGCGAGCTTGCAAGGGTCTTGTTTTAATATAATTAACAATTTTAACAGCTGTATTTAGAACTGTTTTGAAATCATCAGGCAATGCTTTGGAAACCAGTGCTTCTCTATGAAGGCTACAGTGTGTCCACGAAGCATAGGGACTTTGTTCAAGAATTCTTGTAACCACGCTGCTATTTTTCCCGCACATTGCCCGCGCACCGTCAGTACATATACCGACGCAGTTCTTCCACTGTATACCTTTTCCTTTTATATAGGAATCAATTACGTTGAAAATTACCTCAGCTGTTCCACGAATAATTGGCTTGCAAAACAAAATGTCTTCATGCACGTCTTCTTGCCATATATAACGCACAAAAACAATTAATTGAGATAGGCCTTGCACGTCGGTAGACTCATCTAGTTGCAGAGCATAATATTTACTATTAATTAATCGCTGGATTAATTCATCTTCTGTCCATTCAGCCATTTCGTCAATTCTTCGCGCAACAGTATTATTCGATAGTGGTATGCGCTCGATTTCTTTTACTTCTTTTTCTCCAAACATAGCTCCAACAGCATCTTTAATCGATGGTAATACTAAGTCTTCGCCAATAGTATGAGGCTTACCTGCTCTAGCGATTCTTAAGCTAATAAGGTATGATGCATATACAGCATTTTCATTGATATTAATGAAATGAGAAACAATATTTTTAGAAGACTTCATTTCTAACATTTTTTTTTGAAAAAAGTCTACTGGCTTGTTTACAGAATGGGAATGCTTTGTTTCTATATGACGTGTCAGCTTACTTGGACGCATACTTTCGTTCGCTAATATTTCGTAGCAAATCACACATTGAGGACGCGGATCTGTCGTATCATGATTCCAAGTAAATCCTAGTTTCAGATATTCCGGGTCATATTTTCTCACCACTTTCCGACGTTTCGTTGACTCGACGCGACTTGTTGAAGGCATTTGAAAGTCATACTCAGTGCCACTTTTGTCACTCAAAAGATCATCTGTATTTTCACTTCTATTTTCGCAATCAACTGGCGGCGGCGAGGTAGTTTTTGCTACCCGTTTTAACCACTTTTCCATTATTATCTTCAAACGTAACTAAATGAGATTACAATAACGCTCGAAATGAACTTCGTAAAACAAAAGACTCGTGAAATGCGTTCGTTCGCCTCCCGCCCGTCTCGCTCCCCTCAGCACGCCGATCGCCTCGCCGATCGCGCGTCGCCAGGTCAGTCGTCAGTCACCCGCCGCCCGGCCGCTGGCTCGGACGGTTGGTATAGGCAGGGCCCACTCAATATTCGCTCGCGACCCACCAGTGGGTCGCGACCCATAGTTTGGGAAACCCGGCTCTAGGGAATAAGTGAACAATATGTTACACCCTCTAATAACAAACTAAATATAACCTACAAATGATCAATATGTCAACAAATGAGTAATATAACAAACAATTATTCTGTACTTCGTTTAAATCAGATAATAAAGCTTAATTTGGCCATTATATTAAATTAGTTATAATTGACAACACAGCGAAATAATCTGCAACCATCGATATAAATATAATACCTGCCAAACCGCAAAACAAAAGATAAATATAAAATCTGGAAAACGGCAACGTTACATAACACCCCCCCCCCGCCTTTTTTCCATCCCTTAAAAATTGTGGAATAAATTTTATGGATTTGGTACAAACCGAAACTAACTAACTTTTGATTCACTACGATTGCTGCAACATGTTTTTATACTTAGTTTCATGAAAAATCACAATAGTTATATATACGTTAAAATATCACAACAGGATACAAGAGTGATTGGGAGCTGGAACCCTGGTTAGTTAACAAACATCAATACACACAAACATAGCATGACATTCAAATTAACTTAGCATAAAATCTAATTCTGCTATCTTTATGGTTCAAATTGCATTTAAAGAATACAGTTCAATTTTAACCAATGCTAAATATTCTTAACGAAATAATTTTTTTCCGCAGTAATATTGAAAATTATACTTTAAAAAAACTCTTAGATCCGCTAATTAATATTTGTTCTCCTAAACAAATTTTCCGAAGCAATTTCCTTTCTAAGAAACAGTGAACCTTCATATATGGTTTTTAATGATCCCATAAGAAATTATTAATAAAAGTTCGGGGCAAGAAGTGGTATCGCTTGTAATGTTTTTTAAACCATTTTTATATTTGGTCGTATCATATAAAGTTAGAAAATTGGAAGGGCAAAATTTTGAAATATTTTCTTATATTACTCACCATTTTAACATGGTTTGGGTTTCATGAAGTTAGGGTGAATAGTTTTCGAAGGACAATTGAACTACAGGAATAATCGTAAATTTAGCTTAGGATGTGCTGCTGTTGATGTGTGGTGGCGTATTCTGCAACTACTAGCAGTGGGCACCTACAATGAATGGAAACTTGCCAATTATGTAGACTAAGTGGTGCCCAGAATCTATCTGATGATTGAGAGCACGAAAGAAAAAGACAACAAATGGAAATTGTTTCCGAAGAACAAGACGCGCCAGAATTCTCTGAGGAAGAACTAACGGCAATCATCTATAAGATGAAAAATGGAAAAGCCCCTGGGTTGGACGGAATCACCTCAGAAATTCTTAAAAGCTGCTACTCTCGGATGAAGAAAATTCTTCTCGGAATATATAATGATTGTCTGAAAGATGGAGTGTTCCCTTCCCCTNGTGCTACTCTCGGATGAAGAAAATTCTTCTCGGAATATATAATGATTGTCTGAAAGATGGAGTGTTCCCTTCCCCTTGGAAACTTGGGTGCTTGAGAGTGCTATATAAAGGTTTGTTATTCTTTGAACTTGACCCTAAATCATATCGTCCTTTGACATTGCTTCCGGTGCTGGGCAAAGTGTATGAAAAATTAATCAACAGAAGATTGATAATGGCCCTAGAAGCTGAGGGCACATTAAGCGAAAAGCAATACGGCTTCAGGAAAGGAACTGGTACCGACTTCGCCCTTCATGACGTAATGAAGGCTATTAGGGAGAATCCTGAAAAGTACGTCATGGGGGTGTTCTTGGACATCTCGGGAGCCTTCGACAATGCCTGGTGGCCGGAGGTGATGTGGCAATTGAAAAGGAAAAAATGTCCAGCTAATTTGTATAGGGTCATTCAAGATTTCTTCAATAACAGGTGGAGTTTGTACTCGGCAAAGACTATGCAGGTAAAAAAGCGCCTGACGAAGGGATGCCCGCAGGGGTCGGTCCTCGGACCGATCCTGTGGAACGTCCTGTTCGACGGGTTCTTGGAACTGGGTCTCCCACCGGGGTGCACTGTATTTGGATATGCAGATGACGGACTTGTCCNTGTTCGACGGGTTCTTGGAACTGGGTCTCCCACCGGGGTGCACTGTATTTGGATATGCAGATGACGGACTTGTCCTTATATCTGGGAAGTCTAGAAGAGTACTGGAAGAGAAAGCCTCAGAAATCATGGAAAAGATTAACAACTGGGCAAAAACGGTCAAACTGAAATTTTCAGCAGAAAAAACCAAGACTATGCTTCTGAAGGGAAGGCTTCAGAGACCACCGACAGTGCGCTTCGGGGGGTGTCCGGTTGGAAATGTGCACGAATTCAAGTACCTGGGAGTCATCATGGATGAGAATATGAGCTTCCTTAAGCATATTGAGTATGTTTCCAGAAAGGCCATAGTGGTATTCCTGAAACTCAAACGCATTGGCAACACTAGCTGGGGACTGAGCTACTCGACTGAGTCTTGATAAATGTCTCGGTGAAACGAAGCAATTGTCACATACGGTGCTGTGATGTGGTACCACAGGGCCGAACTGACCCGACATAAAAGGAGGCTCATAAGTGCTCAAAGGGCGGCACTGCTGACCGTTGCAAAAGCATACAAAACAGTCTCAAATGAGTCGCTCCCAGTGTTGGTTGGAGTACTGCCAATCGACTTATTGGTAAAGTACAGGGGTCTAGCAGTGGAGAGATCACGAGTCACGAGGCTCACCAAAGATTCAAAGGACACACTCATGGACGAAATCATGGAACAGTGGCAGCACAGATGGGATTCATCGGAGAAGNGCTCCCAGTGTTGGTTGGAGTACTGCCAATCGACTTATTGGTAAAGTACAGGGGTCTAGCAGTGGAGAGATCACGAATCACGAGGCTGACCAAAGATTCAAAGGACACACTCATGGTGCTTTAGTACCTTGTCACCGTCGTGTCTACCCTAACATCGGAGAAGGGCCGGTATACCTACGAGTTGATCCCTAATATAACAACAAGAATGGACTGCAAATGGATCTCCATGAATCACTACAGTACGCAACTGTATACCGGTCATGGAAATTTCAAAGCGAAACTGTACAGCTTTAGACTCGTGGAATCTCCGCTGTGTGACGTCTGCGGAGTCGATGACTCAGTCCAGCATGTTATAATGGATTGTCTGAAGATAGAAGACATCAGGAGATGGCTGGAAGACGAGATGGAAGAAAAGGGCATTCACTTAGAAATGGAAAATGTACTGTCGAACAAAGATCTCAACAAACTGTGGAATAAGTTCGCCACAAGAGTTGGAAAAAGACTAGAGGAGTATGATATTTGGCAAAGAGAACAAATTTCTGATGACCCATAAAGGGGTACTCAGGTAAAGGCTTCATAAAAAGTAAGTCGGAGTACTTCTGATTGGCGAGGAGGACAGGTTTTAAGAGAAAACCGGTAGAAAAACCGAGTTACGGCAACAAGAAATGTGAATGGCCCGAAGAAAACAAGAGGAGAAAGTGCCGTGCACTGTCTTACTCATCCGAGTACAGTTGCAGTGCGGGAGGATGGAGGGTGTGTTGGCCTTCGGGCCTTAAAACCTGATGATTGAGAACCAGAGAATGATGATGGCTACATAAACAGTACTGTGTAAAGCAGCATTTTTGTAGCATTATCTTCGCATTGCTATGTATTTACGTACCAGCAGTCATACAAAATACATAGGTTCGTGGCATATAAGACTGCTTTCGAAACCAATTACTACAACAAATTTATATCCCCGACAAATTCATATTTTGATACCAGATGGTGCTGCATGCGAAAGGATTATAACAATTGCTATATTACCGAAATACCTCAACTTGAACACGAATATGTAACCCGTTTATACACGGGAACAATTTTTAAATTGTTGTTTATTAAAGCTTATGTTACATGTTAACTGTCGTGCAAAGGAGAGAAGATCTGCATATAAATAAAAATAACCTAACTTTATGATAGAAAATGGTACAGTCACGTATTATTTGGGATAATAACATAGGACGTTTTGTACTGTAAGGTCACGCCCAACTATGCTGCCCATAGAAATTCACTGCAACAGAATAATATTGTCAAATATGTCGATCTAGATGTTTATCATCTTACGTGCCCTGGTGCCTAGAAAATCAGTTGAATATGTTTTTATATGTAATGTATATATACAAACACACACACATATATAAATATTTATATATGTATGTGTGTGTGTGTGTGTGTGTGTGAAATATGTTCGAGTTAATTTGCGGAAAGTTCGAAAACTTATATTAATGTTGCATTGAAATGATGAATTGAAATGTTTACAAGAACCCAGTAGTTGATAAATTGTTGAATATAATTCAATAATCGCATTTGGATAACACAACTTTGTAAATACTTCGTTGGTAAATATGCAATATAAATAATTCTGTGTTAACTGAACTACTTCCTTTGTTTTTATTAACATAAGTGTATATTTAAAATTTATAGTTTGATAGTTTTAACACTGGGAATGTAAATATTGATAGACAGTTCACTTTTACAACATGGACATTTTTTGCAAACCATTTCACTGTAAGCTTTTTCAGTTTCAATTATTTTTGTTGGATATTTTCTTTTAAGCTATATATGGCACCTGACGTATACCGCTCATGTATGCTAAAATTTTGTTTTCAATGCACACTAAGAATTACGTTTCAATATGTAGGATTATATATTCTCCGATGTAGCAATCAGTGAGGAACAAACTTGAAAACTGCTGAAATAAATACTCAGTTTTCATAAAAATAGGTATGACTGGTGTTCAACACGGTGAATATTGTAGGACTGGTATGACTGCTAAGCTTCTTAGAACAACACGGGAGGTTAGGCAGAGCAAGGCCGTGTGAGTAATGCCTAGTTGTACAAGGAGGGATGAGCGCGGACGTCACAAGTTCCGTATTTCTGGAGACCGCTGCTAGCGCTTCCTGCGAATAGGCAGCCGACCTCCGCTGTGTTCAGTTGGCTCGCGTCGTGTACATTTTTTCTTAAGTGATTAATTAATCGTGTTGTAGTCACGTAATCTGGAAAAGTCTCTCATGCCTCTCCAGTGATAGGAACTGTGTTAAATAATGAGATTATATATATATATATATATATAAGTAAATACAATTGATCTCGCTAACATGAGTGGAAAGAGAGGCCGCGGAATTATAGTGGCCAGCCTAAATATTACGTCTCCCTTCACCCGGTTGGTTTTCTAGGGGTGCTTCCGTTTCTACCAACACTACATTTTGTCGCTGCTCCATATTCATCTCACTACACCCTCANGTTTCTACCAACACTACATTTTGTCGCTGCTCCATATTCATCTCACTACACCCTCATCAGCGCTGCCGACCTGGTCTGGGGTGCGGGAGGTTCTGGGTTCGAATACTATGTAAAGCGCGGGTGTTAGTTAAGTTAGGTGATAAATTAGTTTGTAAGCTGTCCAATGATAAGCATTCTGACATATCACCGGAGGACGTTAATAAGTGCTTTAAAATCAATCAACCTCATCAGTGCTGAAAACCTNTCAATCAATCTCATCAGTGCTGAAAACCTCAGCCGTTAAGCACCGCCCATAACTTTCACTATCACTACGAGTTGGAATATATTTTGAGGAAATATCTGACGAATACGTCTTTAAATTTAAACCGACACATGGGGCGCCAGGACGGAAACGGCGTTGTAATATTTGCAGGGTAATGGATTCCGACACACTAATTAAGTGGTCTTGGTGACTAATAACATGGTGGCAATAAATACGTTCTTCTTTAAACGGGTATACGATAACGCAGCTAGCATCTTAGGTGGGGGCCCGCGGCGACTAGCGGTCGTTTTGGGCTTGGGAAAACATTTCCGGCCAGTATTTCACATTTCTCAACTCCGATGTGACAGTATACTGATTTAGCTGCCAAACAAAAATATGTCGTTTATATCTGTTAACTTAAGCCATAAAATACAATTATCGATTTCAGCACTTTTATTTTATTCCCATGTCACAAAGAAAATATGATTCGCTAACAAAACTTATTCACCTATAACTCATGGGCGTGTTCCCGAAACAGCCACACGCCAATATTTTTTCTCCGAGAAAAATACTCCCCACCCTTCCTGAAACTTACATCTGGATCCATGCTTGGTGGCGTTGCTGCAATTATGCTACTGATGTTAGACACTGCAACACTTATTATACTCTTTCGTTTTTTGTAGGATTTAGCATCATATATATATATAAATCACTCTAACTGTCACAGGTAACAAATAGTGGTTGGGGGTAATGGGCGGTTACCCATACAGTTTTAGCTAGCAGGGGTGTTGCCCATTCCACCCTCCCGGGTGGTCCGCCACAAGTTTAGTTTGTAATAAGTTAAATTTTCGGTAAGTTATTGCCTCATTACTTTCCAAACATTATGTTTTTTTAATGTGTTAATTTATTTGGTTTTGTTGAAATTTTTAAAATGTATAAGATTCAGAATGCTAAGTTTTTTTAAGGTGCTTTTCAATTCGCATTTACTTTTCAATCAGAAATTAAGTACTCTATTTTCTTAGGGCCTTTTTCATAGTTTGATCATAATACAACGATTTTCCAGATATCATCCCCCTCGGAGTTAGTCTGAGGTTGGTCTGCACTAAGTGTGGACTAACTTTATCGTATTCATAAACGCCTACGAGAATGGGACTAACTGTAGTCGAGGTTTCATCGAAGTACTCTGTTGACAGGTGTACAGCACATGCGCATTTCAGATTTGGGTATCAAATAAAAAATTTTCTAAGAAAGGAAATTTACATTTGAGACGACACGCACATTGAAANCATAGTTTGATCATAATACAACGATTTTCCAGATATCATCCCCCTCGGAGTTAGTCTGAGGTTGGTCTGCACTAAGGGTGGACTAACTTTATCGTATTCATAAACGCCTACGAGAATGGGACTAACTGTAGTCGAGGTTTCATCGAAGTACTCTGTTGACAGGTGTACAGCACATGCGTATTTCAGATTTGGGTATCAAATAAAAAATTTTCTAAGAAAGGAAATTTACATTTGAGACGACACGCACATTGAAAATGGCATAAATAATGTCAAATAGAGATTGTTCGTTTACCTATTGACGAAATTTTCTGTAGATACAATTTGCTTAATATTTAATTTATGATTTAATGGTCAGTAATAATTTGATTTGTGAAGTCAAAAACATCCATGACTGTGTAGAGCAGCCAATAATGTTCTTACTTTGAAAATGCGAACTGCAGGTTCGAATGTCATTTGTTCCCTTTAAGTTTTGAATGTTATTATTTCATTTAATGGCAAATTCATGTTAACGAAATTAATTATTTCCTCTACTTAATTTTTATAAATGCGAAAAAAATATCTTTAACATTTTTTATAATTTTGATATTTGACTCTTTACTGTAATACCTTAGGATGGAGGACAAAAATTTTTTTTTCCATGTTGAATTGTTTTTTTTTTGTAACGCACCCATATGCACTGGTATTATGGGCTGGTTTCCTTTTAATGTCAATACTGCCTCTATAATGATTATAAATTTATATTTTGCATTAAATACATAACAAAAATACATTATAAAATAATTAAAGAAAGCTTTACCCAACGAGATTCACATATGCACCCTAGTGCCATTCATTCCACGATGTTACCATTGAGCTCCCGATACCATTATCAAAATGAAATACTTAATGTATAAATTGTAAAAAATATTTCTCTAAAAATTATTTTTGAAGTATAAATATCACGTTTGGTAAAAATATCTTTTCAGAGAAGACATTTAATTGAAAAAGAAATCCGGAAGGCATTGCTGTATCTTAAAACTGCTCTATTGTGATTATATTTACATTTTAAATATTATTCAAAGGACATTTAATCCATTAAATCGACATATTGTTGCTTCAAAAGATTGACAGAATCGGCATTTAACGTATTTTTTGTGTTTCGTAAACTTATAATCTAGCATTCTCTTCCATTCAATATTAAAAAACTGTCTTATTTTAAATTCGCTATATTTATTTTTCATTTTAAAACGTTGTTAGCCGTACCTTTAATCCGGACTAATCGCTAGTCCGTACTAAAGCAAGATTATTCCCGTGATAGTAATAACTAGACTCTCTGAATACGAAAATATTTGCTCGGAAAATGATTTTTTCTTTGTCCGGACTAAAATCGACTATTAAAAAGGTCCTTAAATACTTGTAAGTTTTGTTTTTAGAACCTTGTAATAACAGGGAAAATGTTACATTTGTGCATAACTTCTCGCAAAAACATACAACTGTTTAAAACATTAAAATTAGCATGGGCGTGTGGTTATAGAATAATCGAACCTCCATCCTTCCCTCTCTTCCGCCAATTCTTGGGAAATTAAAATTCGGTGTATGATGAATGGGGACAGTTAATGTATGGCTAATTTTTATTTAACACACGGGTATACTTATTACAAGTAAACAATACCGATGTTGGATTTTGTCTTACCTCACTCAAATATCCCTGTTATTATAAGTTGATGTATCCCAGATATTCATCTAAAAAAAATTTATGCTCTTATTGTCACCCTTGTCATCTGCGTTGGTGGCGGTTGTACAACTAACGCCTTTCCGACGCATAATTTGGCTCCTGTCGCTCCTGTACATTATTCTACTTCTAACAGCCTGTGCTAATTAGCGGTTCTTTGCAGGTGCTCAAAATGTGTTTTCTGGGGCACAATTATAATTCACTTTTCTGCTTATCGGAAACCGCTTTACGCCTTGGAAACAATAAGCGAGGTGGAAGTCACCATGGCATGAAGTGTAGTGATCAGATGCTTATTATAATATCGTAAATTTCACTTTAATATTAGCTTTCGCATTCGCGTTGTATAAAAACTCAAACTTGATTTTCTTAATTTTATACTTCTAACGTTGTCATCAGCAAAATTTGGTTACAGAGGTCTGCAACTGAACAAACTAAATTTTCTGGAAATTGACACTGAGGTGGCAAAAGTCACGGCATAGCAATATGCAAATATACAGATCACAGTAGTATCGCGTACAAAATGTATAAATGGGCAGTGCATTGGTTGGGCTTTCTTTGTAGTCAAGTGATTCATGTGAAAAGGTTTCTCACATGATCATGGCCGCACGACGGGAATTATCAGACTTTGAACGCGGAATGGTAGTTGGAGCTAGACACATGGGACATTCCATCTCGGAAATGGTTCAGGAATTCAACATTCCTAGATCCACAGTGTCAAAAGTGTGCCGAGAATACCTAACTGCAGGCATAACCTCCCACCATGGACAACGCAGTGGCCGACCGCCTGCACTTAATGACCGAGACCAACGACGTGTGCGCAGAATGGTCAGTGTTTACAGACATCAACATTGCATGAAATAACCGCAGAAAACAACGTGGGGTGTACGACAGACGTGTCCGTTAGGACAGTGCGGTGAACATTGGATGTACTGGGCTAAGCCAGCAGAAGACCGACTCGAGTGCCTTTACTAACAGCATGACATCGCCTGCAGCGCCTCTCCTGGGCTCGTGACCACATCGGTTGGACCCTAGACGACTGGAAAACCGTGGCTTGGTCAGATGAGTCCCGATTTCAGTTGTTAAGAACTGATGGTATGGTTCGAGTGTGGCGCAGACCCCACGAATCCATGGACCCAAGTTGTCAACAACGAACTGTGCAAGCTGGTGGTATCTCCATAATAGTGTGCGCCGTTTTTACATGGAATGGACTGGGCCCTCAGGTTCNCGAACTGTGCAAGCTGGTGGTATCTCCATAATAGTGTGCGCCGTTTTTACATGGAATGGACTGGGCCCTCAGGTTCAACTCAACCGATCATTGACTGGAAAGGGTTATGTTCAGCTACTTGGAAACCACTGGCAGCCATTCATGGACTTCATGTACCTAAAGAACGATGGAATTTTTATGCATGACAATGCACCATGTCACTGGGCCACAACTGTTCACGATTGGTTTGAAGAACATTCTGGNATGGAATTTTTATGCATGACAATGCACCATGTCACTGGGCCACAACTGTTCACGATTGGTTTGAAGAACATTCTGGGCAATTCCAGCGAATGATTTGGCCACCAAGATCGCTCGTCATGAATGCCATCACAGATTTATGGGACATAATTGAGAAGTCAGTTCGTGCAAAAATTCCTGCACAGGCAACATTTTTCCAATTATGGACGTCCATAGAGTTAGCATGGCTCAATATTTCTGCCGGGAACTTCCAACGACTTGTTGAATNTAAAGGGTTACAGTCGTATCGCTTATCGCCCATTTTTTGAACTATAATAAAGATTTTTGGCTCTAAAATTAATTTCTACTTCCGAATAACCTCCGTTATATGAAATACGAGGAACCAGCAAATATTTGTGAAATATTCATCAGACATGCGAAAGGATGCAAACCTCTTCTGCTGTACTGCTGCTCTAGAAAATCCAGTACACAGCCACGACTGTGTGGAAATTCCAGGAGGCGATAAGCTGCTGAGTGACAGTAATTATCCCCGGGGCACCTGGCTCACGCTCCTTACCAATCTCCTTCCCTTCCTAAAGAAGCACATAACTGTCGGAGAAACCACTGGTTGTCTACCTACAGGCGTAACACTTTGTGTAGCTGACACAAGCAATGCTATCTCTGGAGGCAGAATCACACTTTCCCTTTCATTCAACAATAAACAGAACATTGGCTTACAATATTTTTCACATGACTCATTAAATTACTTTCCCTTTAGCAAAATCTTTTTTATCAACAATTTCCAGTAATTCTCTATTTTACAACAACACAACAGCCCATTAAAGTTAAAACAAAATATTGTCTTACCATATTTTCCGTACGACTTAAACAATTTTCTTTGTTTCATTGAAAATAATCCTTAAAAGTCTTTTTCATTAGTAATTCACTTATTTCTGTTTATATACAAGAAAAAAAATATGTTCTTAACAAGTTAGTTTTACATAATTTGTATCTGTCTACCGGCACAACACATCATATAATTATTTTATCTAACCTAAGAACAATAAAATTTACATGGATACAATTTAATAATAATTATATTTTAATAGCTGTCAGCAAACAGTTCTTTCTCATATAATGTTATTTAATTTTTGAGTGCTTATTCAAAATTATTTACATTTCAATAAACAAAAATTGTTATCGCCATTATAATAATAAATGGTTTTTCAGTATTAAATTTATATATGTTTATACCGTTGAATACCACAATAATTTCTTTTCAACATTTAAATTCACGTTTTATGTGACTTTTTCTTTAATAAGTTCTCTATGGTTATTTGACTCTAAATTCTCTACTACCTCTTGTTATATAGAATCATTTATTTATCTCTTAATTATACTGTTTTGCTTCTAAGTAAGGCATTTATTAAGAGTATGTACATCATAATATTCCCCTACATAAAAAATACCTCTATTATGTTACTATTTTTCAACTTCCTTAAATAAAATAATTACTTTAACATATTGTTATTTTACAATTTCATATAAATTGAAATAGTTGTCTCTCTTATATTATATANTAAAATAATTACTTTAACATATTGTTATTTTACAATTTCATATAAATTGAAATAGTTGTCTCTCTTATATTATATAAAAAAAAAAAATTTCCTATCCTAATTTCTGTATTGGCTCTCTTTAATTATTAAGTTAATTTTTCCATTTACATCCTGCCCTTCTCATTTTTTGTTCTCNTATTTCTGTATTGGCTCTCTTTAATTATTAAGTTAATTTTTCCATTTACATCCTGCCCTTCTCATTTTTTGTTCTCTTTTCCTTCTTTTTATCTGCACTATCTTCCTCACCCAGTACTTCATCTTTTTTCTTTTCACTACTGCCTTAACTTTATCCCTCTTTATTCATTTTCTTTTCCTCAAAATTGTCCTGTAATTTTGTGTCACAGCAAAAATTCGAAATGTTTGAATATGTTGTTTATCTAAACACCCCCTTACCGTTCCTTTCCTTTTCCCCCCTACAATTTTTATTTGTGTGCATTTGTAACGTTGTCAATCCCATTTAATTCCATCTTACCTTAGTTTTGAATATTTTACTCAGTTTTTTTCTATCCCCAATAATGATTTTTTAAATTTTCTTTTATTCCATTGCTCTTCTTAGCTAATGTGCATTTTATCAATGTTTACCCATCCTCTTTTCGTACATTTGGCACTAATTTTGATGTTGTCCCAGTGGTTTATTTAACCCCACCCCCCCTTCCCTTTCTCGATAAACCTTTGGAGAGTGCAACAATACTTTACCCTCTTGCATGTATTGTATTGGTCCCCTATTATATACGAGGAAATTTCATTACCCGTTCCAAAACAAGATTCTCATTTACATACAAAATATCATGATCCTTTAGTGCTACATAACCCTATTTGTAAATTACATCATCCGGTTGTTTGTATCATTCCTCTCTGTGNCCCTATTATATACGAGGAAATTTCATTACCCGTTCCAAAACAAGATTCTCATTTACATACAAAATATCATGATCCTTTAGTGCTACATAACCCTATTTGTAAATTACATCATCCGGTTGTTTGTATCATTCCTCTCTGTGAGTTTCATTTATTTCAACTCCATTATGTTTATAAACTATTACTTCCTTTAACTTTTGCTGCTACTCGCTATGATTTTGTTTACAAATTTCAAATTCTTTACCCAAATTATTAAAACCCAATTTTATTTCCTTTCGTATGACATCGCTACCTTTCTGTATGGACACAATTTTTTGAGGTAATGAATCAAAATTTTTCTCTCTACTAGGTGTTTGACTCTCTACTTTTGTCTCAGGTATTATAGTGTCCACAAACTCTACAAAATTTGGTTTTTTCCCTTACCAACACTCACTTTAAATATGATTTTTTTCACGAATAGGAAGGCCTTCTGATATGCATGTTTTCTTGGCAGATTAAGGTAAAGGCCAAGTGGGAGGTACTGTGATACTCCGTCGCCCAGAGCGCTCTGCCAACTGATTTGTAAATACTTCCAAACCGTCCACTAGATGGCACCATAGTCGTTTTCACCCCCACCCCCCTTATAAACCCTTTTCTTACTCAGACAGCCTGTAATCCATTCTCAGAATCACGGAGTGTCAGTGAGCAGGCCAGATCATCCGCCCGACTCACTAATGACACGTCGCCTATAGCAGATTACTCTCTGCGATAAAAACAATGTGTTTGAGGGCTACCAGTAAGACTGCTAGCAAAGGGAGGTTGGCCCGAGCGAGCCGGTGTGAGTAACGGTGCATTGAGTGGTGCCCGCTTACATCATTTTGTCGCAGCGACTCGCAAGTCGAGAACGCAGCTAAAACTAAAACTTATATCTAGTACTCGTTTGCACGTTGGTACTACTGTTTTGCAGTATATATCAAACATATTATTTTCTTTGATATATTTATATTACTGTCATGAAAGAGATTTACATAAAAATAAAATCAACATTAGCTTATGCAAGAAAAAGGTAGATTAACATCGCGTTTCATGCACATGGAATAATTACACACTACCCTTCAGGAATTAGCTGAAGATAACTGATAAATATTAGACAGACCTAATAAAACAAATATACTCAAATTAATAATGGGCCCAGTTTTTATAAACTATGGGAATAAATCCTCTAGCGGGTTGTTCCGATACTTCCATTCCGGTAAAAAGTGTTGCGATGCCAAAATATGAATTATTTTAGACGACTAGTACTCTTGAAATAAATATATACAATTTTTGAAGAATCTATATTACAACTTGGCATCGTGGCATTTCGTGTGTCATCACCGAAGATGAACCAATCATCTTAAATCTGCTGTAGTAGGAAATTTGGTTTAAAACACATGAATATATATTTTATTTATTTGTAGATAATCCGGTATAAGTAATTGCAACTCCCTTAAAAACAAACTGTCTACATTGGCGAAGAAACTATTAACTGATATATTATTAATAATGAAGTCAGACATTGGTAATCCACAGGAACACTTATTTTTCATGTAGATTAGTTTTTTTCCTTAAAAGAACTTGTATTGATGTAATTACGCTAATATTTGCCAATAAAATAACTTAGCACATGAAAGAACACGTTAAAGAGTTATATCATATTGCCGCTAGATGAAGGTTTTGTATTAATTAAGAATGCATTTAAGAAACTTTTATATTTAATAACTGTATCGTAACTTTATTCACGAAAGAACAGCAAAACGCTTTACCGTACTGTAACAAATGAAAAATGAAAATTAAAAAGCAACACTATAACAATTAATATTTTCCGGGTGTAAATATGCCATTACGAAATTTTTGCTAACATTCCGGGTCTGAATGTAAACTATAAAATATTTTTCATTAATGTTTGCATGTGTAAAACAAATTTATGACGTTTTGATTCACAGTACTAACTACGTTTCACAAATACAGCTTTTCTTGCAAAATTTATTTCGTAATGTATTTTATGTTTCAGCAGTTTC
Source organism: Clitarchus hookeri (assembly GCA_002778355.1). NCBI lineage: Eukaryota > Metazoa > Arthropoda > Insecta > Phasmatodea > Phasmatidae > Clitarchus > Clitarchus hookeri. The sequence goes on along the minus strand of NQII01003519.1, from coordinate 230,010 downwards.
GTATAACATTTACCATGATATTCTTAGCAATTCTATCAGTTTTCCCCTACCAAAATATCTTTGTTTACATGATTTTTTCATAGATATGTAAACGCCTTGATAATTTGATATTTGGTAAAAAATTTTACATTCCTTTGTTAATAAAATTTAATTTTAAACCAAGCGCGAGTGTATTTTTAAGTTTCCTACATCATACAAAGGATTATAGACAAATCTGTAGAGGAATAGCGATTCCGGCAGNTTTTTTCATAGATATGTAAACGCCTTGATAATTTGATATTTGGTAAAAAATTTTACATTCCTTTGTTAATAAAATTTCATTTTAAACCAAGCGCGAGTGTATTTTTAAGTTTCCTACATCATACAAAGGATTATAGACAAATCTGTAGAGGAATAGCGATTCCGGCACCTACTTAGCTGTCGGATTCATTTCGACACTTCATAGACAGATTCCGGTATAAAATTCCGCTATCGAGTATTCAGAAATTGGCTCTAGGCATTCCGATAGCGGAATGACGTCTTTCCTCCAGAGGAATAATTCCGATAGTTTCAATATTTGGGCCCCAGGTTGAGTTAAACCGCGGTCCGAAACTAGAAATAAATGACACACGGGTGGCCCCAAGACTCGGGGGAGCTTTGCGTCGCGGTGATGTAACGTGGTACCCTCCGGAGTACCATTACTCGAAACAGGCGAGAAAGCCCAAACTTCTGCTCTCGTGGTCCTGTGTTAGCAGTACTCCGCCCATGTGTATGACAACACACATGCCGGTATGGAAACTAGGCACACTGGAAAATCCAATATTTCATTTTTGTAAACCTTTCACTATTGAATTCATAGGTCGGAAGCATTTAAGATTCGCTATTTTACTTGTATATAAAATTATGGCAGTATCAATAAATAATGAAACCTATATTGACTGTAATTATTACCGGGATATTAACCTAGAATTCTGTAATTTTTTACAATGTTAGTGCATATTGTTTGCACCAAATATGTTGTTCCGTAATGATATAATGTTAGAAAAAATGTTTTAGTATTTACTAATGTAGTGAAAATGTTTTTAAAAAACATTGGCCCCAGTTTTTTCGTCTAATTATCTGCTGATAATGAAGCAATTTTAACGTTGTGGTAATATTTATTTTGGTAATATTTTGATATGCATTATACAGTGCATTTTCCGCAATATATTTTGTAACAACGAAAGATTTTATTTTATGAACTGTGTAAGTGACGAAAGAGCCCTACTGGACAAAATCGTGCACAAATAAAATTTAATTTATTGAACCTGCAAGTGTTACACTTGACGCCTCCAGCGTCCCTATATTTTATTCGTCAGAACACACGCTCTGGCGAAGCTCGCAGGCGGACAAAGAGAATAAAGATTAAGGGTTAGCGGACGTGCCGGAAGAGTGACGCCAGGAAGGCGCGACCGCGCCTCGCAGCTGCAAAGGCGTGCTACCAAAGGTTTCTGCACTTACAACTGTTCCTGCACGTGCAGACGACATCCGGAGACAACGGAAGGCACCAGGGTGCGGGCACAGCTGCATTTTGCAGCTGCCCAAGGGACACCCAAGAGTTCCCACACGTGCAGAACGGAACAATAAACTTCCAGGCCAGAATCAAGGAGCGATGTCAGGCCGACTGCGGACCACAGGAGCAGCAGCTACGTGTTTTACGACTCAGGGGGGTTGCAGCAAGCACTCCAGCCACGTACAGGGACGGTGCAAGTTGAATATGGCGATGGAGCCTACAAAACCACAAGAAGGAGGGAGGAACATATCAGTCAGTCAAGGATCGAGCATTCACGCAGTCAGTTGAAGACCTGAAGTGAGGCGTCCGGATCGAGAATGCATCACGACGTCGACCTCAGTCGGAGGCTGTCAAGCGGGACGTGCGGCGGGAAGAATCCGAGAAAAGTCAGTCAAACTTCGTCAAACGAGAAGGGTGGACCGGGAGCCGAGCGAAAACGAGTTTGCGAAATGCATCAAGACGTGGACCTCAGTTTGAGGCTGTCAAACGGGACGTACGGCGGGAAGAGTCCGAGAAAACGGCAGCCAGCTGTCGCCAAACGAAGAGTGCTGAGTGGACCCGGGAGGAGGAGTTCCGAGAGCAGGCGTCGGGACGCTCCACCAGGCGCCGGAGCAGTTCCTAGTCGCCAGCCGAGGGAAGACAGCGCCGCAGTGTCAGATAAGTAGTCCTACACCAGGTGTGAAGAATCCTGCCCATCCCCCCCTTGACGCCAACCGCGGCGTGAAACCATATGTAGCCTACATAGAAAAAGGGGAGGGGAGTTGTCTCGTGAGTTCATGTACCAGTTAACCTGTTCAAACAACAATAAAACTCGATTATGTAAACTCACAAATAAAGTGTAATTTATTAGTAAATTGGACCTAGAGACAACAGTGTCGACATATTTCTACGCCCTATCACTGAGGGCTAGCATCAAGTGCTGGCGCCTCAGGCCGCAGAGCAGATTCAATACCTACTTCCAAACTTCAGTATTGGCAGGTATCAATTTTGGCACCACAACGTAAGGGGCAAGCTGAAATCTGTATAGAAAGAGGCAAGGACAAGCTAAATTACCTGTGATTAGGGTACCTATGCCCCGACCGAGGTTGCCAGGCACATTCACGACTTCGGGGAGTCATAAATTAAACTCGTGGCATCCAATTTCCCGACAATATAGAACCAAGGAGGGAGCAAAGCAATAAACCAGACGAGAAAAGGGCAGGCGGCAGACGTGCGCGGAGTTTAGGAGGAAGGCGGAGAAGAATAGAAATCCCCAGTAGGTTACTAGGTCGCCAGACGGTGAACGATAACGAGCCAGCCAGGCTTAACATAGATGGTAGGGAGGCTATGACAAAACACCCTGTAGCATCCAGCAATATTACTTTAAGAAGTCCCAATTAACGAGGGAGAAATTAGCGAACGGGAGAGGAAACGCAGAGCGGATGCCAGACGCGGGCAGAAGGACGTATTGACGAAGAAAGGAAGTCACTTCTACTGGATGGTGGGAGTGATGTGGTGTCCGGCGGGCAGGTAACTAACTACCGCGCCGACACGAACGGGAGACGAGAGGAGATGCCAGAAGCGGTCAAGAGAGACAGATTAGAGAAGATAGGTCACTTTCACTGGATGGTGGGAGTGACGTGGTCTCAGGCAGACAGGTTAATAACCGTGCCGACAAAAGACGAGAAAAACGAGGGATAAATTAGCGAACAGGAGCGGAAACGTGGAGCGGATGCCAGTAGCGGGCAAGAGGACGTGCCAGGAACGGGCAAGAGGACGTATTACCGGAGAGTGGTCACTTTCACTTGATGGTGGGAGTGACGTGGTGTCAGGTGGACAGGACAAATACAGTGCCGACGAATTAAAGGAGGAAAAAGTAAGTACTAATGCCCTGGATGGGGAATAGGGACACTTTCCGAACAAGTAAACCAGTATTTCTGCCCACCATAAGTCCGCTCGGAGTGAGTGGCAGAGAATAGGCAAGTATACCAGTATTTCCGCCCGTCATAAGACAACTCGGATGAGCGGCAGAGAATGGGCAGAAAATGAGTGCACTGTATGGTACAGAGACTGCAAGGTAGGGGTAAATGCAAGACGCGAAACAAGCCCAGTGTTGTCACGCAGTCGGTGCCCGAAGATAAACAAAATTACAGTAACCGGAGCGCCGGGGAAANAAACCCAGTAATATCGCGCAGTCGGTGCCCGAAGATAAACAAAATTACAGTAACCGGAGCGCCGGGGAAATATTCCCTGGATGGGGAATAGCGACACTTTCAGAACAAGTATACCAGTATTTCCGCCCGCCATAAGACCACTCGGAGGAGCGGCAGAGAAAGGGCAGGAAAATAGTTCACTGTATGGTACAGAAACTGCGAGATAAGCGTAAAACCAAGCTGACAAATAAACCCAGTAAGATTGCGCAGTTGGTGCCCTAAGATAAACAAACCCGGGCGAGCGCACCGGAGTTAAAGCGCAAGCAGAAGCTTTGCGCACACGGGAATGACCGGGTGAAGCGGACAAGTGAAGAGAAACGCGAGAAGAAGTGGCCGCGGAGAAAATGAAGTAAGGAAGAAAGTGGACTGCATCGGCAAAGAGTTGAACCCAGACAACTTCAGCGAGGCGAGGCGGTACCATGCAGACCCAACCAATCGGCGGGACGAGACAAACGCCCGCAGACGTTAACTGGACGATTGATTGATGGGGGGGGGGAAATTCCCCACCCCCCAACAGGTGGTCCAAACCCACATTGCGGGGAGAGATGGGGAGGTCTCTTTCCAGCCAGCTGTAAGTAAGAAACCAACTGGACTTCTCCAGGCCCCGCCTATTCCAGGGGCCGTGAAGGCAGTCAGCACCAGGTAAAGTGTCTACCACACTACACCCCCCCCCCCTTCATAGAGCAACAAAGGTGTGACCATACAGAAGAAGATATTTTGATATTTTGTTTACCGAGTGAAAAGGGACCGATTAATTTTATTAATTTCAAAACCGGAAGTGCGAAGTGTGGAGGGGCCTTCAGCCAACTTATCAAGTCAATGTTGTAGTGTCATTATGTGTTCAAACATGCACAGTACAAAACCACGATGAAGAGGCAGGACATATGTCTCATTGCACCGAGCTAAATTCATCAGTAGCACTGTTTGCCAGTTACTGATTGTTTGCACTTGTGTGTCCCCAATTAATAGATGTTCACCGATGTTTGTATTTTGTTTACTTTTGTTTACCATTGTCAAGCATTGTTTATGAGTGTGTTAAAAGATAACCCAACAGATACCAGTAAGAAATGCCAGTAAAAATTACAACCTGTCACTACACAGATAGTGGCAATAATCTTAATACTTTTTAATCGCCAAAGTTTCGTTAAGTTGCTAAGTATTAATTTTCATATACCTGTTACTGGAGGTATATAGTATGTACAGTGTTACAGGAAAAAGCTGCCCACTAAGTATAGTGTAGAGAACCATATGTGAGTTATTTAATTTCTTAATTGTCATGGCTTATGACGTTGACAGCATTTGATAATACGTTTTTGTTGTATGAGTGGACCGCTTGTGATGAGTATACTTCGCGTAACGACGCTGAGGGCGAGAATCATGGTTTTAAATCAGCCATTTTTATATTTTGTTATGTATTACTACAGAAAAAGTCCGTAGGTTAGTAAATATCGCTTGAAAAACGAGTAAGAATAAGTAATTTTGAATCTACGAGGAGAGAGAGGAAGGAACGAGGCTCCGGCCAATGACGGGGCTCTCGCAGGCGGCGCGAATCGGCCGCGCGGGCGTGCGTGACACGTGACAGGTGGTGACTACAGGTATTGTGTCGGGAAAATTAAATGTTTTATTTCAATGGCGCGAGTTGAGTAGAACGAAAGGTTCTGTTATGTGAAAGGTCCGAGATAACTTGTNCACGTGACAGGTGGTGACTACAGGTATTGTGTCGGGAAAATTAAATGTTTTATTTCAATGGCGCGAGTTGAGTAGAAAGAAAGGTTCTGTTATGTGAAAGGTCCGAGATAACTTGGATTATTTTTAAGTGACCCATTTATAGGTTAACCAGTGATTTTAAAGTTCTGAAATAAAAATTTTTTGGAAAATTTCTATAAGTGGCAAAAATTTGTATGGTCTTTTGGAGTCTTTGGCTTAGAGTTTTAATAAGAAATTCTTAAGGTATGTAGTGGTTTTATGCGGTAAAGTGGCAGTGCCGCGGTAATTAAAATACGGTTAAATTCTCGAGAATTTAGCTGGTCAGAGTTGGTGTTATGTTTAACAAGGGTTGTGTGTAAGGTGAAATTCGAGAGTTAAGCCGCCAGCCGAGATAGGAATATGAGTTTTTTTACCGCCAGAGTCAGAGTGAGTAAAAGATCGCCAGGAAGGTTGTTTTTAGAGGCCTACCTGCCCTCATAAATAACGTGTGTTCACGTGACGGCCAGGGCCATGCATGGTGTTGTTAATCCTGAGAAATGCGCAATTATGTACCAGTCGTTTACCGCTAGGTTTGAGAGTGGTTATTATTGTTTACCGATGTTTCACTTCATCAGTCTCATTATGTAACAATGGTTATTTAGGGTTTACCGATGTTCGCTTATTTGATTACCGTTGGCAAGTTACGTGGATAAAAAGGTGTAACTATGTATTAGAATTCGAGATTTCGAGCCTCAGCCATTGTAAGTTGTTTCTTTCGGGTACGAGTCACGAGTCACAAGGTTGGAGGAGAAAACGATGTGTTTTTTTTTCGTGTTGAGAGGCCTACCAGCCCCCATCAACAAAGTGTGTTTTTTTTGCCATGAGGGTTAGTGTTGCTTACTCTCGTGTGGAGCGGCAGAGAGGCTCATAAGATAACAGGGTTTTTGTTCCTAAGTAGTAAGAGAAGCTTGCTCGCATAACCTGTTGGCTTCTGTTCAGTAAAAATTTACCCCGGCCTGGACGGGCCGGGTAGTGCGGAAGAATAGAGTGTGTAATGAACCAGTGTTATTAATTGTAAGGCTGTAAGAGGAGTGTGCAATGTGACCAGGGTTTATTTTGTTTGTACTTTTTGTCAATTTTCAAAGTGTGAGACAACNCCCTAGGGTTTGCGGGCCTGCGATGTTCTAAAATTGTAAGAGGGTGTGCCCCTCACAAACTGGTCTGTGACGCAGAAACCCTAACTTTCCCTCAGATGCACTGCTAGTGCCACGCGACCGAGTACGGAAGGGGATCACCCCTCTCTGCCCCTGACGAGGTCAGAAGCAGAAGACCGCCCAGCTGTTTTCGCTGCCTCCCGGCGATGCGGGAACAGCACCGAGCGAGCGCACAAAAACCACGGTTAGCCCAGAGGACAACCAGAAGAGGAAGAAATGCAGGAGTGTGCACTGACACAGAGAGCAGGGGGGAGTTGACCCCTCCGGCATTGCTATATTTAATTCGTCAGAACACACGCTCTGGTGAGGCTTGCAGGCAGACAAAGACAATAAAGATTAAGGGTTAGCGGACGTGCCGGAAGAGTGACGCCAGGAAGGCGCGACCGCGCCTCGCAGCTTCAAAGGTGTGCTACCAAAGGTTTCTGCACGTGCAACTGTTCCTGCACGTGCNCGCGTGCAGACGACATCTGGAGACAACGGAAGGCACCAGGGCATGGGCACAGCTGCATTTTGCAGCTGCCCAAGGGACACCGAGATCCCACCACCAGCTGCATCTGTCCCAGGCTTGTACCGCAATAAACCATAAGAGCTTTTAGCAGGCGTGCTGGAGAGAATAACGACACAATATCCGGAGGCATAAGTGCACAGAACCAAAGAGGCCACCAAAGAGATCCCGCACGTGCAGAACGGAACAATAAATTTCCAGGCCAGAATCAAGGTTCGATCCCAGGCCAACTGTGGACCACAGGAGCAGCAGCCACGTATTTTACGATCAGAGGGGACGTGGCAAGCACCATGGCCACGTGCAGGGACAGTGCAAGTTGAATATGGCGATGGAGCCTACAAAACCACGAGAAGGAGGGAGGAACGGATCAGTCAGTCGAGGATCGAGCAGTCAGGCAGTCATTTGAGGACCTGAAGTGAGGTGTCCGGATCGAGAATGCATCACGACGTCGACCTCAGTCGGAAGCCGTCAAGCGGGACATGCAGCGGGAAGAATCCGAGAAAAGTAAGTCAGACTTCGTCAAACGAGAAGGGTGGACCGGGAGCCGAGCGAAAACGAGTTCGCCAAATGCATCAAGACATGGACCTCAGTCAGAAGCTGTCAAACGGGACGTACGGCGGGAAGAGTCCGAGAAAACGGCAGCCGGCCATCGCCAAACGAAGAGTGCTGAGTGGACCCAGGAGGAGGAGTTCAAAGAGCAGGCGTCGGGACGCCCCACCAAGCGCCGGAGCAGTTCCAAGTCGCCAGCCGAGGGAAGACAGCGCCGCAGTGTCAGATAAGTAGTTCTACACCAGGTGTGAAGAATCCTGCCCCCCCCCCCCCCACGACGCCAGTCGCGGCGTCAAACCATACGTAGCCTACATAGAAAAAGGGGAGGGTAGTTGTCTCGTGAGTTCATGTACCAGTTAACCTGTTCAAGCAACATTAAAACACGATTATGTGAACTCGCAAATAAAGCGTAATTTATTAGTAAATTGGACCTAGAGACAACAGTGTCGACATATTCCTACGCCCTATCACTGAGCGCAAGCATCAAGTGCTGGCGCCTCACGCCGCAGAGCAGATTCAATACCTACTTCCAAACTTCAGCATTGGCAGGTATCACACTTTAAATTGCTAAGGGTATTTAACGAGGAACCTATGTTACTCGTGTTAGCTCAAACGTACGAACATAAACTGCCATATTTTAACTCTGTAAATGTATGAGTAAAATAGCATTATAATAAGGTTCAGAAAAATGTATCAAAACAAACTTCTTGAGGTTTTTGTATTGCTTAAGTGTAGGTAACACTTTGTTTTCTCTGTGCACAATAAATCGAAATTTTATATTGGGGCTTAAAAGTGTGTAAATAAGACAAAAGACTCATAAATAAATAGTATTCCTCGTAATTTTTGTTTACCACAAATAAAAAAAAATTGATTTCCTTGCCCCAGGCATAGGAATGAGTAACTAATGTAATGGGTTCTAATTTACAATGTACATATTTGGTGAAGTGCAAATGGAGCTCTTATACCTCAAAAAATACTTTAGACTTGAAAATAAAATTGTTATTAAGAAGAAACATGTAACGGGGCTACATTAAAGTACGTTAACATATTTTTTCAGTAAGTCAATTTTACATTATATGAAAAACAGGTGGTTATTTACTTAAACGGTTTAAAGAACAAAAATCTTTACAAAACTGTGGTAGACTGAAAATTTAAAAATTTGCTTATATCAGGCGACTCTTATAAATCAACTAAGTCACGTTTCCACTGCCTAGATAAAAGTGCATTTTTTTCTTGTTTCCACATTTTTAAAAAGTTTTAAATGGAATTTGGAAATACTTTGTGGAAGGATTTCGTTAGTAATTCGTGGTCGAGAACAATTATCTTCAGTTATGTAACGGGCGGGAAGAAGGAGTATTTTTATAGCATGTTAATTTTCCTCGCATACCTTACTCTTCTTGAAGAGTTAGTCTTATTTCATATGTGCATACTTATGTGTACTGTTATGTGTGTCAGGTGTGCGTGATACCAGTTTTTACCTTCATGGACGTATATTTGCATCTATACATAAGTATACCATGCATTCATGTATGTTTCCAACCAACAACATTTCCTACATAGCCATCTGACAACACCAAACAAGGTATAGAATCAGATGTAACATTTTCAGTCTTTCAAAGTTTTTAAATAAACCTAAAGACATTTTTTTAAATCGTTATATAGAAACATTTAAAACGTTTCTTGAATTTTGAACCTACGAAAAAAACTTTTGTTTGGAAGCAGGAAGTAAACGACTCTACATAATCTGGAGTTATAATTTTTCTCGCTGATTGTAAAATAGAAGCCGCCTGGTTCGAAAGTATTTTAATGTGAAATAAAAGAAAATATTACTTATTTTGTCGTTGAATAAAAATACAACTTAACAAGTTAATGAACCATTACGACTGTACATGACAAAAGATTTGATCCTTCTCTAGTAACTTTGTGGGCGGGTACTGTACAATAAAATCAGAGGGTGTGTTTGCTGAAGACAGTAAAAATGTTTTCAAAATTAACAATCATTAGGCGTACATGTAATGCTGAAAATAAAATATATACTTCGTGAAGCTTCCGTAAGGCACTAACAATTAAAAGAATATGGTCTGATGATCAGTTCGGTATTGTAACCATTAAAATATATTATCAAACATTTAATACATAATGAAAAAAAATGTATGATTGTTGTCATTATTTTTATACGAAATGTTTTGGTTTTCTTGGTATAATACAGCAATTCGACTATTTCCTTCTGCTAACCTTCACACATGGAGACTGTTAACGTACCACAGCAGGAATGGCGCCCATGGCTATGGTCGGCAACATGCATACTCAACTTGCCACATTCCGATACCTCTTAAATGCGCAATATGAGCAAACAAGAAGTTCCTTACCCTACAAAAAGTCGCATCTGTGTGGAGCCTGCATCATTCTTTTTCCAGCCAATCTTCTACACTGACTGCAACGAGGCCAGGGGCACGAGTTCTTTATGCGATGACGTCACGTTGGCAGCAAATGGTTCAACATTAGGTTATGAATTTGGAAGGAGGCCGTTATTAGTGGTGACATGCATGAAGAAGTAGTGTATGTTACCTTTCTTAGTCTGTAAAATGTTTCAAGGAGATATATTTAATGAAGGTAAGGTGATGGGCATCGGCGGATTTGAGTTGTTCCGGGTGGAATGTTGTTCAGATCATTTATTTTAATTTACTTGACACAGGCTGTCAGAAAGGTGCACTTGTTCGTGAAATAGAATGAACTGTAAATTACAAAATGTAGAATTTCCTGTAAACCGTATGTCAATAAGTAATAACAATTTTGCAATTTGTAGGGCACAGACTTACTAAATTCCTTTGTTTCTCCACTACTTTTTGGCAATGATAACCCTCTGGAAATGGATTTACTGAATTGTATTAATTTGAAACAAATTGGTACAGCGCAGCATAATTTCAATTAATATTTTTAAACATAATTTTTTTTTAATTTTTTTCAACTCAAAACTTTTTACAATTAATTCATATTACTTGCTGTTTACAATTACTGACTTCAATCAATCAAATGTACAATTACCTAAAGAAATTAATGTAATTAAATAATTAGAAATCAATCCCAATATACAGTGTATCAAAACCTATTCCATTATAAATGATGTGTCCATTTTTGACAGTTTCACTATTTACATTAAAATCCCTATTACATGTCCATGTCCCACCAGTCGGCGATGTTCTAGAGTTCTCCGAGCTCCCTCACGCACAGTAGGCTTCACTCGCCGGGTTTCATGCCCTCTCGTCTATTCTTACCACGAACACCTTATCCACCGTCATGTTGCACTTGACTTCGTGCCCGCACTCAGCCTAAAGGCATCTACTCAGACTCTCCACAGTCCCGCGGTGGCTTGTATTTATAGAACCGTACTCCGTCATCCTGAAATTATTCTTGCTTCTTCTCTATATTTGTAGGCTCCTCCAGCAAGGGGTGGAGAAGGGGCTGTGACGCCATACAGGTCTCGACGCTGTTAATTATTCCTTAGGTACACATGTTAAAATGTCAANAGCAGGTCAGCCTGGTCTGCCCGGGAAGGGACGAGGTGGATCACCCCAGTCCGCGCATAATGGGAGCTCGCCGCCAGTCCGAGCTGCAGTCCGTAAAATAGTTATAAGTATCGCCAGTGAGTTGAGCTGTGCGTAAATGGAATTTTTAAAGGAGTAGCGAATTCAATTTTGTGTTTGTCTAGTTTGCATTTTCTCATAGCGATTGTGACAAAAAAACCTGCTCATTGGATAACATTGAGTGTCCACTCTGTACTAGTACCTATATATATGCAATGCATATACGCAGGAGGGGAAAGGCATTCCTTTTGCCTGGTTTATAAAATAAACGCAATATCACAATATTGGCAAAATTGCAGTGACGCAAGAAAGTGAACTCTGAAAACTTTAGGAACCAGTTTATAAAAGTTTCTTGCCACTTTTACAAAAGGCACATACCTCAAAATTTCAGAAATTGATATTTTGCGTCGTTGCAATTTTGGCAGTGTTGCATTATTGCGATTTTTATAAACCAGCCCTCAGCCTTGCCTTCTTGGCAGCTCCCTATGTACTCATACGCGTATAGCCTTGCATACGTCACTTGTCGACAACGAGATTCACGAATTCAGACAGCATTCTGACAGAGAAAGAATTTGTAAACAAACATTTTCTCGGGTTCACGGTGGAAAACATGCATGTGCGGTAAGTATTATATACTACATTTTTTATAATTATCCTGTACGTTTCATGTTGAAGCATGGCACAAGATTGAGAAGTTTTGTTTTCAACACGTATTCGTTCATTACACTCTCATAATTGTGAAATTAGTTACAAAAATTTCACAACACATCCATCTCACTATGCAGTAAAACGATTAACGGGTAAAGTTCACTCATAACTATAGTAATTCATTTACATATGCAGTATATGTGTGCACTCACACATGTAGATGTAAATAACTGTACATTCATCAAGTGTTATACTTCCTTCGGACGCAAACATCTGGCCGGTATGTGTAAAAATGTGTGTCTGGCTATTTTTAGTGGAAACGATTTGTTTCTGTCAGCATCCACGGTGCGTCACCTGCAAAGCTACAAGTGTTGAGGAGTAAAATTTTGTTTCCAATTTTGACGAAAGTTACTGATGTTTACGACATCCAACCGCATATAACAAAAAAACAAAAAGGCTGTATACTACTGAAAACAATATCATTGCAGCTTTCTTTAAAACTCCAGTGTCAAGAAATCAAAACTTATTATGGAACACGAAGAACATACCACACATATTTCAATTGATACTTCTAGCGTGCTGACTTGAGTCCGTTTTTGTCCGACAAGCGGTGAAAAGTGAACACATTGGGACATCCCAATAAACGAGGTACACCACACGGTGGACGGCATTGTGTCGTATCGTTTAGAAATTGTTGTCGGGAAATTATAGGCGGCATCCCACAGCGATTTTCGTCCGTATTATAGGGAATGAGAAGGCATCCATAAAACTACCTTTGTCAACTGTGAGCACGACTTCATGCATGGCGTCTGGATTTCCCTTGACTTGTGACAAAATTTGTTGTTGGTGGGTGTAATTTTTCCGGATTGTTTGGCTTTTTTTTTTTAATACTCTTATGTATGGGTGATATGCAGTCACCTTAAATAATAATTTTATTGTAGGAGATTCACTGAAAAGAGTCGGCTGCGTTTAAAACGGATGAATGAGAACAAGTTTTTCACGTGGATGGGTATCCCTGTAATCACAGTAGAAGGCTGTTGGAAGCAAAACATTAGGTAACATTTACTTAATTTAAGGGAAAACATTTTTATGAGGTAGGTTAAATCTCGTCTTACTGAGTGTCGAACCTATATATAAAGAGAGTCAAAGTGTATTTCTGTATACTTCCTTCTCTCTAAATATTTACCCATATCCGGGATTTTTGTCTGACTGAGAGAATGGATGGAGAGAGCATATTTTTATCAGGACTTACGGATGGGCGAAACGTTCCATTATAAACAGTACTTGCTCTTTTTCTGCCCACGTTTAACAATGTTGGCAGAATACATGCTCTGTGTTGGGTTTTAAAATATTTTTATTTGCATTTGTTAAATCAGCATTTTCATGGACCTCATCACTTTATTCGTGTATTAGTCAAGTTTTACTGGGAAAATGGTATGCGTGTGTATATGTTGCTAACGTGTCTACTCGTATACTTACGCACAAAAAGCAAATTAAAAATCTCTTTCCGCTGATTCAAATGTTACACTTGTGATTCGACGTTGAAATATGGAACTATTTATGTCAACTCATTTCCGACTCTATAGAGATCATACTAGTCTAAATGTGTCTTCTTAAATATAGTGCAGTTAAGGACAGAGAACTTTTTTCCCAAAAGTGATTACATTACTGTTAACACTATCACTTAATCATAAAAAAATGACAAACTAACAGTAGTAGTGAAATTACTGTCCAGTTGCATCTGCGTTACAAACGTTTTTGTTTCACTCGGTAACTCACTAGTTATAACTTCATGTACGCATGCCTTGCCCCGTTCTAACTCACGAGGTTCGTAGATTTGTCAGCCCTGTTATGAATGACCCTGGTGTGCTACTGCGATATTGCACGCTTAAACTACAATACAACAGGGGTAAGAAATACAAACATATACAACACCAGCAGTAAGGTTTCAACTCTTCTCTGTGTGTTTGTGAGTGTGTGCGTATACACGCTATCGTGTACGCGTGAGCACACACAATCACGCCACTTTTTAAAACAATTGTGTATATTAACAAGTATTATGTTGTATCTTACCGGTGTTTCTTTAGGATATTTATGTGTATGCCACTTCTGTTTCTTTTCTCTTGAAGGAAATCCTCGTAGCTTTTTCGACTGGACACATCTGGTGTACCCACATTCTTTTACTTGATCGCACAGCCACTGTCGAGCCTCCAAGCACTTGATCGCAACACACCTGGCAGCCATGCACCTGAACCGGACTGCAGAACGGGCAGCGAGACATGTGCTGGCCAGACTTATCAGTGTGCGTAACCGCCGTCCAGTCCCTTCCCACTAGTAACACAGTACAGTAACTTCAAATGTTTGTCCGACAATTTCGTACAGTAGGCTGTTCATGCGGACTTTTCGACGTATTTTCTTCTAGTGGACAAAATATTGCAGCTCGAAATGATAATAACTAATATTTAGTTTCTCTTTGAACAGAGTATACACAATTTGGTCACTTAAAATTCTTCAAAACATTTTCTTAAGAAGGTAATAGTAACGTCTATATCCTTACATGAAAAGAGGATCCTTGAAGTTATTTTTAATTATGGCATATTACAAATAACAATTCAAAATTTCACAAAAAATATTTGTCAAATTAGATATATTATATAAGTTTGCAATATTTTCAGGCTATAATACTATTACTTTAATTAAATACGTACATTAATCTATCATATATAATGCAATAACTTAAATAAATACAACTAATTTTTTTTAAATTAGACAGCTGTTCTAGTATAGTATGGTAAGCTATGCATTTGTTGTGCAGTTAGTTGCAGCTCCATGAAGAAAGTGAATTTGAGGAAGACGTACAGAATAATATTTTTTTTCTCCATATATTGTGTAAATGATAACAGGAAAATTTAATTAATAGTTCACAAATATTATTTCTTTTCAATCACATTTACGTAAATTTTATACATAGCCATTCCTTTCAAATGCCATTGTATAGAGAAGTACATACAATATATTTTTTGTTGTGTGCTGTACCTACATTTTATTGTATTTTACGCAAGAAAACCTCCATAATTGTAAGTTTCCGGTAATTACAGATTGAAATTTCAGTTTAAAACTGAGATGAGTGAAATGTGTGCTTTTTACATAATAAAATGATACTTTTTGCTGCATGGCAACATGCATAATAACCTACACCTCCAATGGTAGGATTTCTCATGATCGTACTTTATATGAACCACCATCATATTTAAAGGCAGCAGCAAATACTCGTATCGATAGCCAGTCACACAGACAGACACGCGTCCCCTCCGCCTCTGCTGGTAGACAGGTGCTCAGTCCTCTTCCATCTGTTTACAACCCATTGCCAGGCCTGTTATCGCAGACATCATCACCTCACCCTCCCTGTTCATTCATCTTTCGACATCTTCAAGTAGTTCCACTTTCTACAACTGCGCCACGAAGGCATCAGCTCCTAGGTATATTAAAGAATTCTTATGTATTTCCAAGATTGTACGGTTATTTTACATGTTATCGTTACTGCGATTGATTAAATGAATTTATACATTGATATATTTGTATTAGTGCAAAAAAAATGCTGTAATAGACGATACTTTCAATTTTTAAAATAAATAATCCAGTCAACAGGTGTAATATGTATTGTAACTTATTTTCATTAACGTACCTTTTAGCACACCTAAAAATGTTATGCGAACTCATGCAAAGACATAGAAAAAAACTGTTAACCTGATTAGATGAGGTATTTTTTAATAAATTCAAATTTGTTATCTATCCAGAGAAGAAATACGCCCATTATTGAGTAAGAAATGGAAATTTTTGTTATTAAAAAAATAATTTACCCATCAAAGAGACTTACTTCTGTGACATATTTTACACGGAATAAAATATAAATATTTATCTTTCATATGAAACTCAAACCATATTTTCTTTGTGATTTTGGAAGTCTCTAGAGTGCTTTTTAAAGTTGTGCATTTGCTGTGTTGCTGGATGCATCACTATAAGGAGATCCTCTTTACTTCTTCCTTAAGGTTTGTATATGCAAATAGTAGAATGTATCTTTAAAATATCGCTTCCAGTCACAAGTCACAGTCACAAGGTTATGCATAGTCTCATCTTTATATAAATTGTCATACAGTTATAACTTTACCAAAATACAAAGAAATTGCCAATTTAAGTTATTTATTCATTTTCTGAAACATGTTTAGAAAATGTTTAATTTAATAAATAAAATTTCCTTACCCCTAACAATTTACTATTAATTTAAGTTACTAACCTGCATTTTCTACCATAATTAAAACCATATAAATCAAGAACATCTAGCTACCCAACAAAAACTGTTTATACTATCTCATAATATTTGATGCCATATCATAACCACTGCCAAAAACATGCCAACTAGCTATTCCTACAGGTTGTTTCGACCAAAATGTTTTACGATGTGATACCTCGACTACATGTACATACTATTACATCAGTCACTACCTATAGTTCAATAGCGATCACATGACCAGATAATGCCATCACTTCATACAGTATACCCTCGCCAGCGAACCAATAATAAAGAAATGTCATATCAAGAGGGCATGTCATCAGACTAACAAATCAATACACGCAGATCATATGACACCACACAACACATTTGAAAAGACAATATCATCAATTTGCAAAGAGATTACCATAATACAATACCAGCAAAATAGCTTACCATACGGAAAAAACTTACCAGACATCGAGCCGATAATATTACAACCAATCATTCCGACCAACAATACTAACAGGTCATACTGAGAGATCACACAAACTGTCCACAATTCCTACGAAAATATTCAAAACCTAATACTTATGAAACATACTCACGCTTAGGCTGATCATATGAAAAAAGACATACTTACATCGCAAGACCATTTCTATCAATAATACTAAAAACCTGCGACCATCCATATCTACCAAAAAACATTCCAATCATACCATTCAGACGATATAACACAATCTTTACATGTCTTGTACAGCATATTCAAAAAACTCATTCTAGTAAATATCATACCATGCTAAAGAGCATTTGCTCTGTACATATCATAAGATATTATAAAAAATTGTAATAAAAGCAAAGTTTTTTTGTGATAGGTTATTCGACGAAGCTATGTGCATATGCAAAATTTCAGCGATTTATTTCATACAACCATCGGCTTGCTTCGTTTTCAAGCAGATGAAAACTCATACAACCAGACTACTGCTAAAGTGATTTCTGCCAAAACCGAACAGCATTTCATATTTTACCGAAGCATGCAGCTGTCTGTTTAAACATATTCTGTAGTCAATCACAGGTACCTAGGTACTGAAGAAAACTTCGTTTATCTTTGTTTTGTGTCCCAATCAGTTTGCAATAATCAATCAGTATATATATATATATTTATTTATATATATATAATTCAGAAACATTTGTTGCACACTCGACATGCCTTTATTCACTTAGTACTCTTGTGTCTAAAAAAATTATTTTATACACGTTCTCATATTTAATTCGTAATTAGCATTAAAACTTTAATTGATACCCATTACATCAGGTTGAATGACCACGTATGGTCATATGTATAAAGTTATTTAAACTTCACAGCTTACACATATTTGTTCATAGCCATACTCTATGTATGTTCGCCAAGAAAAATTTAGCTTTGATGGAAAATGAATAGCACATTTAATTTATACATATCAATCACCAGTTTGATTTTTTTCCCCCATACAGCTTATAATTCATCTATTTTTATCCTTGATAATATTAATGAAGGGTAAAAAAATGTATACCAAAGAAGTAATTTGAATAAATGAATTGTATTTTACAGACTCAACAAAAAAAGTACATGAAAAACTTCAACTTCATTCGACAAAACAATTGTAATGTTGTCTGTTTCAATTCGTGCTGTGGGCAGTTAAGCTAGACTTTTTCGAATATACCACACCACAGTTATCACATGGGTAAGCTTTGTAAGCGATGGCGAATGGACAGTTACAATCTTCATGTTGTCTGACATTAGAATTGCTAGTAAATGTCTTTTCGCAATACTTGCACTCACTTCCCGATAAGAAACAAACATTATATTTGCATATCTTGCTATATATATTTAAGCTATCACTGCACGTAAACACCCCATCATGATTATAACATTGGCAACTCTTGTATGAAATGCCAAATTAGTAGTTACTAGCCTCATGTCATCGGGCAGTATCGCTTCGTGTAAACACCCTGCCACAAAACCTGCACTCAGTCCATGATAAGCAACACCCACTTCCAGAGTCAGCAAGCATTCGCGGCATCCTCGTCGACGCAGCCGGTGATACAGATGGCCACACTTCAACCACCAATTCAGTCTTCATATTGTAACAGTTTACGCAGTCTCAGTAGATTAATGTAGTCATAACGATCTGCTTTCCACCATGTCTGTAAACCAAGTGACAACGTTTTTTACATGATGTATGCTAATGTTCTTTAAACACTAAATGCCAGACAGTTTGTGTTGTCCATCTCGGATGCCTCAGTAGATGTTTTCTTAGTCACATAGCTGCAAAAAAGAATGGCTGTTGGACTGTAAAATGGGTACTAACTAGCCCGATCGTTGTCTAGTCTACTAACTCGTCAATCAGACCACCCAGTTTACTTTAGAGTTGCCCATCGTTTATTGTTGGATGCACCTTCTTTTTCTCTTGCTGCTGCAGCACTCTCCCTTTGTGCCTTACACCAGCATCTAGAATGTAGTATGTAATTAAGAGTAGAACTTCCTTGAAAAAAAAAACCACTCGCGTGTGTTAATTTTAATGGTCGTATAGCTCCCAGTGGTTGCATACGCTTATTCTTTTGAGAAGGATGGGTTACTTCACACTCACAAAACTTGGTTTAATTCAGCGAGAAAATTAGTATGTTTATAAATATTTCTTTAAAATAGCATTCATGAGAGCATTCTGAGAAAACCCTCATACTCTGTTTGCACCAGCAATGTCTCATGAAAATATAAAACCTGCAGATACCGTAGTCTATACACCAACAGTATTTATGTATAATGTATTTAGGCATACGATTTATGTTTTACCATATAATATGCTTATAGGCATATGTATTAACTATGTGTTATATATAAGAATATGTCGTAAGCAATATAAATAATTTTTATAATGCATAATTCTATGACCTATTCCTATTTCAAATTACTATCTATATATATATATATATATGCAATGGGATCTGTGAGTTTTATACTTTTCCGGGTCCTTGCTGGTGCGAACAGAGTATGAGGGTTTTCTCAGGGCTCTCAAAATAGACTGTTGTCGGCTCTAAATACTGATGATGTCCATGTGAATCCTATTAAGAAAAGTAGACTACCTACAATGTGCACTTCTACAAATTAATTTCTCTGTGTCTGCTTGATAAAAAACAGTGATTTTTTCAGCTGTATAAAGATAACAGTTCCACCAGGTTGCACGGAAAACATATTATGCGGCTCAATTTGGCAAGTCCAAACCCAACAACGACTTTCAAAATTCTCATTTGGGTGACGAGAACCGAACCGGGAGCCCTTACGTCAGAACAAAGTACACTAACCACTACGCCACAGATGCATACGTACACTGTTTTAATAGGTTATACGTACGAGGGTTACTCGGAAAGTAAGGTCCGATTTCTTATAAAACATAAACTATCACAGATTTTATCAAAAAACATTTTTTATTTTATACCTCACATGCTTCTCTATTTTTCTACATAGTTTTCATATTTATATAACATTTGTTATAACGTTCTACAAGCTTTTGTATGCCTAAGTCATAGACGTCTGCCGCCTGTGAGGATAACCAGTTGTTCTACCCACATTCGGTAATTCCAATGCTAAAGTTGAAATTGTGAATCGCCGGTCTTCACGAATATTTTTGTCCACGGCTTTGACCAAATCTTCTGTGATCACTGATGGTTGGCCTGATCGCGCTTCATCATGGACATTTTGCCGTCCGTCCTTGAAACCTCTCACCCACTTACGTACTTTGCTTTCACTCATCGCATTGGGGCCATACACTTGACTTATCTGTCGATGAACTTCCGCTGCTGAAACGTTCCTTGCTGTCAAACACCAAATCACTGAGCGTATTTCACAGTCGGTGGGCTGATAAATTGTTTTAAACATGTTGAACTGACACTGTAAACAGCACACTGCAACAATACCAATGCAAATGGCGTCGTTTGACGAGCAAGGCATGCCAGGAGTCGGTGCGCATGCGCGTTACAATGTTCGTGCAACATTCGATTGGCTACGGTGATTCGGACCTTACTTTCCGAATAACCCTCGTACTTCCAATGATTAAATCTCGTGTAAATATGCGGTATTTTATCTTCAATGAGAAAAGCAAGTGTTTACTTAGCTCGCGGCGGAAATATTATTAGTTCGATACTTTATTACAAGGACTGTGTTGTCCCACGTAAAAAAAAAAGAGTTTGCTCTGTACATACAAAAGCAAATGAATGCTGCCGACAACTGTTATATTTATTCAGAGAATTTTTTATATATTTTTATCCCTTTAATATTTTGCTTGATTTTATTACTTATTATCTTTATTTCAAAGCAAGCCATGTTAATGTACTCTTATTTTGCAACTTTGCAATTAGCTTTCTAGTAAAACATTTACGAATACAATATATGTATTATGAAATCATTCTAAATTAGTTTTAAAACATTAAATAAAAAATAAAATTTTTGAAATATCGCATATAAAATCACATAGATTTATAAAACCTGGATTTTACTCTTGCAAAATTAATGTCGAAAATTGTAACTTTGGGGAATACATTATTTTGAAACCAGTAGAGAAGGACCTTGCTGTATCATCCAATGTAAGAAGTAGCCCTCACAATATGTGGATTCTCGAAAGTGATGACTCATCGTCCATTAGCACACATCTTAACTTGGACTTCAGGATGGTATCGGCAGTTTATAGAATATCAGTATTTCTGCGAGACTTTTTATATACTAGTACAGCTGTTAATCGTTAAGTGTAGAAATACAACAAGTTTAAATTTACATATATTTGTTTTTAAATAAAAATATTTTAGCTCCGCGTAGAAAACCGTTCTACTGTGATATTTGGATTATAGATATATAGGAATATTCACAGTACCCGTATCACCTCTTTTTCTCGGAAACAACACGGCACCGGGGTTCACGAAAAAAATTTTGATAACTTTACCGAATATGAATTATCGATTGGTAGTAATTCCATTCCTCTGAACATACTATTGGCAGGGGTACGGGGGGTGAAATTCGAAATTGCAAATGAGAACAGGGGTTGTGTTTGGTATCGTTGGATAGGTCGTTAAAAAGGAAACAACATTTACTAAGGGTTGTTTTTTGACGTGCGTAGTTTATGCATAAAAAATAAATCATGTAAACATATGGTTTATGACGTGCCTAGTTTATGCGCAATGAATTTGAACGTGGACTATTTTTATTCTTAGAATAATCTAATGGAAATCAAAGAAACATATTTTTCTGGTGTTCGTACCTAGTTTACGTACAATCAAAAGGACGTCGGGTGTACTGTAAATACCGGCATGGTGTGAGAGAACTACTATGAAATGGGAACTGGGAACAAACATTCGCATATATAACTATTCAAAAGTGTTTTAAATGTTGACCATCCTGTATCAGACACGACTCTGCACTCCTTCTTACGTTCGCAGTTAATCGGCGGACATCAGCAAAGCTGAGAGATCCACATTCTGCCCTCATTCTGTCTTTTATGTCTTCCCACGGTGTTGGACGCACACAGTAGACGATGTCTTTTATTCTCCCCCCAAAAAAAGAATTAGTTTGGGGACAAGTCTGAAAAACGTGGTGGCCAAGCTACAGGACCCATTCGTCCGTTCCCGGTCTGGGGAAATAACACGTCAGCTAATAACCGAGCTCTGCATGAAAAGTGAGCAGGACAGCCATCCTGTTCAAGTCACAGTGTTAATCTCAGAGCGAGGGGGACATCTTCGATCAGCTGATACAAAATATCTTCTAAGAAGTCTCCATACGCTGCACCATTCAAGTGCCCTTCAAAATAATATGCTTCTATGACACGATGTCCAAGAAGGCAACAACACCAGGTATTAAGTATCCACATATGCTGGTTATCCACTTGACAGAGCCAATGTGGGTTGAACGCAGACCAGTAATAGCCATTTTGTATGTTATCGTCGTCATTACTCTTGAAAGTGGCCTCATCAATCCACAAAATGCTGCATTGGAAAGCACGATCCTTACTCAGGTACCTGTTGCAGAAATAAATGCTCTTATGGAAGTCCTTATTCACGAGTTTCTGGTGCAGATGTACATGTTACGGATGTAAACGATTATCAGCGAGGATTCTCCACACTGTACTTGAGACAATCCTGAGACGCTGGCAATCCTCCCTGTAGAATCATGTGGATTTACTACCATGGTAGCAAGTACATCAACAGCCGTCACGTCTCTCACAGGTCATCTGATGCGACGATGTTTGTTGCGTGTCGGTTGCACTAGCCTGGTTGTGCGCACGCGACATGTAAGAAGCTGTAAGACGGTGTACAAGTGATGGACGCGCTGTGGGTATCTCACTGCGTACAAACGGGCAGCAGCTCTGCAGTTCTATTGACGTTCAAATGCTTCTTAGTTTGAAAACGGCATTCCATTCAGAAAGCAACACAACAGACAGACAATGTCTGACAATGAAACAACACACACGATTAATGGTTGCAATGTGAAACTAATCACTGTCTGAATAAACGACCTTTCGTTAAATTTCCAGTTACCTTGCATGCGAAGCCTGCAGTTCCTCTAAGTGGCAGATGGCTTATCTGCTTGTTGCGTAGTGCCGCATTATTCTCCACTTTTGCTCGAAACAGTCTTATAACTACTGAACTAGTCTATGCACTAAGGCAAACAGGTCGCTGTTAGTTACAAAGCGAGTTTCACATTCCAACCCGCAATACCGTAATGGCGCACATTGTGTATCTGACGTGAATAGTTTACCCACAATCAATGATTATTGAATACATTAAACTGTTACTATTAGACTGTTTCCGAACAAACGCGGAGAATAAGGCAGTATTAGGCAACAAGCCGATAAGCCGTCTATCACTTACAGGAACTATAGGTTTTGCATTCAAGTTAACTGGCAATCGAACGTTCGTTCATTAAGACAGTCATTCGTTTTACATTGCATGAATGACAGAATCAGAGCAGCGTGTGGGTCTCTCATCGGTGCTGAGGTCCGCTTAGCATCCTCGAATGTAAGACGGAGAGCAGAGTCGTGGCTGAAACAGAATGGTCGACATTTAGAACACTTATGCTGTGTGAGAATGAGTGTTCCAAGTTCACGGTAGTTCTCTCACACCATACCGGTATTTGCAGTACACGCGACGTCCTTTCGATTGCACGTACACTAGGTATGAACGCCAGAAAAAAACAACATGTTTCGTTGATTCCGTTTTGATTGTAGTTAGTAAATTACTTTTGCGATCAATTTTCATTGTGCGTAAAATACGCACGTCACAAACCATAGGTTTGGATGATTTAATTAACATGCGTAAACTATGCACGCTAGAAAGTGTCTTAGTACATGTTGTGTTCTTTTAGACGATATATCCAACGATACCCTACGCGACTTATATTCCCATTTCACCCACCATACCGCTACCTCCGGTATGTTCGGGGGAATGTGATAACTACCAATCGATGTTTCATATAGGGTATAGTTATCACACTTTTTTCGCGAACCCCCGGTCTCGTGTTGTTTCCGAAAAGGGGGTGATACGGGTGCTGTGAATCATCCTGTGTGTGTATGTGTATATATATGAAAGATTGATTCTTGGCTATTTCCGTTTCAATATGTTTCATTGTTTTTATGTCTTTCGTTCTATGCAATTATGATGGTCGAAATAAAATAATTTAAGCCGAAATACATTTTTTTAGTGTAATCATTCATTTTAAAATACTTTAAATACCAATTTTAAAATTCTTAAAACATTGACGAAATTGAAGTCTTAAAAATGTTATATTAGTCATAGTCAAATTTGCCGCTGTGTTGACGTTACCCAAATTATAAAATTTTTTTAAATTTTTTTAATGTTTAAAAGTGCAACCCTCCTTTATCCAGGTATGCTATACTCAGAATGTGTGGGATTCTTAGAAGTGATGAGTGACACGCGGCTGTTTAATATATATTTTAAACAACAAAAACGTTTTCTGTTTTTCACATAAACGCTATTCTTGCAAATGCAAAAATACTGCATATTCACAAAATATGACATTGTTTATCAACTAACTTTTGTAATTGTACAAGAATTTACCAGTTCCAGTAACAAATAAAATGTACGGCGTCAGTTTCCTCAGGCGGCCTCGCCGGTTTACTATGACCCTTGTACGGCCTTAGTCCAAGTTTAATTAGAGGGGAAAGTCATGCCAAAAATCGCCGACTTACTATTGCTAAACCTCACTAGCATCGCGATGCGTGTTTTACAAAATGCAATGTTTCTTTGTAGAGCGTATATGCTTCGCTCCTGGCGTAAAATAGCTTCTATTCTCCCCTCCTAATCCAGTAGTAAGCCCTATAATTTCCTACTGTGTATTGGAATATTCTTATTTTGAGTGCCCATGTAGTCCTTGAAGCATTTGGGCAAGTCACGTGAGCTGGAGTAGACAGAATCTCAGCTGGTACCACACGCGCTCAATCGGCGATTGGTTTTTTGACCTCGCAGGTCAAACTATGTGCTTCAAGCATCACTGAGCGTGAGAAATTAGGGGGAAGTTTTCCTTACAGCTGGATTACAAGCTCCCATCGCCCGTCTTTACCTATCATCCAAGTACACTAACCAAAAAGGCATGTATTAATACTCCATGAATTATATATATACAGAAGATGGACAAAATAATACGATCACCTAACGTATACAAAATATTTATTTATTAATGAGGTGTTGGTCCACTGTTTGCTTTTAGAACAGCTGAAATTCTTCCCGGAATAGATTCATAGAGTGTCTAAATAGTTTCCAACGGAATGTTGTCCCATTCTTGTAACACAATATCCACCAATTGCTTCAATGATGTTGGAGATGGAAATCTGCTCCTCACTCTCTGCTCTAAAACTCCCTATAACGGTTCAATTATGTTGAGTTCTGGCCAGGGAAGATGTTTGATGACATTCTGATGCTCCTCAAACCAAGACTGAACATTTT
Organism: Clitarchus hookeri; assembly: GCA_002778355.1. Classification (NCBI taxonomy): domain Eukaryota; kingdom Metazoa; phylum Arthropoda; class Insecta; order Phasmatodea; family Phasmatidae; genus Clitarchus; species Clitarchus hookeri. Next base: position 204,846 of record NQII01003519.1, on the reverse strand, counting down.
TGGCTGTGTGTATGGGCGCATTATCATCTTGGAATATGGCAGTGTTTAGCAGCAATATGCTTTTCATAGTAAGAACTTCTTCATTGAGGACGTCGAGATATTCATTCGCAGTAATCCAGCCAGTGATGTGAATAAGAGGACCAGCTGAATACCACGATATAGCCACCCAAATAATAACGGAACCTCCCCCATGCTTGACTGTAGGAAGCAGGCAGTACGGATCGTAGGCTTATTTTGGGGTTCTTCATACATAAACCCGGCCGTTTGTAGGAAACAATGTAAACGATGATTCATCGGACCATACCACATTCTTCCAATAACCAAGTGTCCAGGTTTTATGATAGTTATACCACTTCTTTCGCAGCTTAGCGTTGGCTTCCGTTATAAAGGATTTCGGAATTGCAACCCTTCCAAGAATGTTAGCTTTGTGGAGCTCCCACCGTACTGTTTTTCTCGAAACAGTATTACTCAAGTGAGTGTCGGGTTTTGCTGCCACTTTTGCCGCGGTAGTTATATGTTGTCTGGCCACAATTATTTTTAATGTTCGTCGGTCTCTGTCAGTTAACTTTGGGTTTTACCCACTATTCCTCTTCACCGATGATGTTTTACCATGTTTTGTGTATGCTGTCATTACCGTGGATACTGTCGCTCATGAAACGTTTAACAATTCAGCTTGACGCCTGCGGCGTCCCTATATTTTATTCGTGCGTACCACGCTCTAACGAAGCTCACAGGCGAACGACATCAATCAGGATTTAGGGCCTGGCAGCCGTGACGAAGGGAACGGCGCCAGATCGGCCCTACAAGACAACCATTTGCATGGGAAGGCGGACATGCGGGAGAATAGCGTCACGGTGTGGGATCAGGTAACAGCGGGAAGAACACGAGTGCAGCAACCGGGGGAGATCCCAAAGTATTCCCACAACGCCGAGCCAAACAACAAACCTCCAGGCAGAATAGAAGAACAGACGCCAGACTCCGCGAGCAGGCAGGAACGGCGAGACGTATTTATGACCTCGCCAGGCTGTGTTTTGTCCCAGGCTTTCGACCACAATAAAAACCGAGAGAGCGTTTGGACGA
>NQII01003519.1:0-202035 GCA_002778355.1 Clitarchus hookeri | reverse complement strand
TCTTATTCATTTGTGCTCAGATCGTAGTAGTGACGTGTTTACAATTATATTTTCAATAATTAAGTGTAATTCTTAATTAACTTTATTATTGATCGCAAAGCTGTAATTGTTTGTATTTCCATCTTATTAATATTTATTAAATTATCTAATATATAAGTGTAGTTCTCACGTTCAGTTATTTAATTAATTTTATATAACCTCAACAGTACTCAACACGTGTCACGAGCACGTGTTATATAATAAACAAATTTGTTTATTATATTATATTAAAGTCAGTGTGTGTAAAATTTAGTGAGAATCCATCTAGAAATACTTTTTATGGCAAAACAACGTTTGCCGGGTTAGCTAGTATTGTTATAAAAATATAACTGTGCATCTGGGGAAGTGATGTGGTTAACAACTATTTTTCATTCACAGATATATTTTATTACAGACAATCCGCTTCCTGAAAAAATATGGTACCATAAATTTCACGGAACTTTCCCCGAATTCATGAAACTTTAAATAAGATACGATACCTACCTCACAAGGTCGGTAGCATGAATTAATCTTGTTGGGTTTAGTACAGAATACAAATAAAACATTCATATCAGCTGATTCCCGATTCCTTCCCAACTTTCAGTCCCATTTACTTAATTTATTGATGGAGTATTTATTCTAAATTTAGGGAATAACTTTATTGAGGGCTTAATTTTTGAAATAAGTATGAGGTAAATATTATTCTTCACAAGAAAATAAATAATATCATGTAATGTTTTAAAATATCAGAGGTATCATATTAGTTCCGTATGCGAATAATCGTCAAGATAATTATATAAATTTATAAAACGAAATTTTTTTTTTATAAATATAAAGCCATTGCAAAAAAAAAATAGTTTTGGTATCTTGTAGCAATTAAGGAACACAAAACACTTTCTATTGGCGACAAATACCAAGAAATTGCTGGATAAGATAAGAAGTAGCTTAGCGGCCTGTAAGACAGCATGGCCATCTTCCGCATCACATTTCCGAGACGCGTAGTCGTGATGCTTCCAATTGCGAGAGTCATCGACGTCTTTATTGTAAACATGACCCCGGTGCCAGGTCATAATCTCATGTCCCAGCCAGCGTGGGTTGTGGTATACGCTACTAGGCTACAGTTGTCTAATAGCCACATTACCCAGTACCAGATTCCGAACAAAATTATGCCATTTCTGCTACAGAACACATTATACCAGCTAGTACGTCAGCAATAACGGTATTCGCCGCGTTGTATGTTCATTCCATAATGAGTAACTTTCCTACTCTTCTGTCGCCGGTTCCATACGCTTTCGTATTTAGCAAATCATATTTCAGTTTTTTTCATAGTGCCAGAAATGTTTCCTTATTTTTGGACATAACATCAAGAGGTCAAAATTTCCGAAAATTATTCTCATAAATTTTAAATACAAATAATTCTAATAGTATTGGCGATGAAATATTTTAAGAATAGTTTGCAGTAGAACGTACAACTTACTGTTTTTCTCACTAAAGGAGAAATATTTAGCAAAAATATTCTGAATAAAATAATTTTTAAAACTTTATTTTGAGATGAAAGGGTTGTTTATCATTATTTCTTACAACTTTTCAAAGAAAATTATTTAAAGTTAAGAAATAATGCACTTTTGCAAAATCGTTTAAATGATAGGAAACTAATATATATCTTTGCCAACTGTAGTGTAGTATTATTAAGATATACGTGGTGATCTCATCTGCACACCAACCGGGCGTGTCGAATGTTAGTATATTTCCTACTGTTGTGTCATATAAAAATTCCACGCTTTTCCGCATATACACTGATGCATGGGCTCGTTCTAGCTGTTGTAAATACGTGGACAATAAAAAGCACGGCAGCACGTATTGTGATAATTTAGATTAGACAGGCTTCTATCAGAAGCGCTATGAGGCTACCTAACAAGAGAATATGAAACTTTTGACATTTCAAAAGTTTAACTTCAGAATATATTACGGAATTGTTTTGAAGCTTATCTCACGCAAATCATACCTAAAAGGGGCTATAGGATATTACAGTTTATAACTCGGATTTATGTTGCGCACAACAGTACAAGTTGGGAGTTTATTAAACATTCAAGATTATCCAACAGCTAAACTTCATACGTTACTGAATCGATTCAGGGAGAGTTTCAAGGGAAATATCAGACGGTTAGATCATTTTACTAAAGGAGATATTACAACGTAAATTTGCTGTTACAGCATAATTGGAGAGATCCCGCCTTTTTCATGTAGCCGTAGGCTGAGTTCAGGCTGCGACCAGGCACACTGATCTCTATACGTCTTCTTTGATCGATGCTCCGATGACAAAAGACGCCACTCGTAACGTAACAATGTCCTAGATGGGGTGCGACGTGTTCGTATTGGCCCGCTTACTGGTCGGTGAAGGATATTTCTGCACTTGCTTATCGCAGCGTATATCATTAATCATCGCTCCTTTCCTAGTATTAAAATTAATATATGAATATGTGATCAGTAGGCCGTTAAGTAAAAACCGGATCCAAGTTCATAAAAAGACGGCTCTGAACAATTATGTTGTAAAGTAAAACTGAATCGAATGCTTTATTATTTGTATTTGTAATACTAACACAGCCAAAGAAAAGTTCGATTAAATTAGACTGCCCTGTGAGTATACGAAACATTTCAAATAGAAAGCTTTTAACACACAAATGACTGTCAATGTTTCCAACAAATATTTATGTGGAAGTAGCACGATTTAAAATTTGTTAGTCATGTTTTTGCAGCATATTGCGTATTAATGCCAAAGTCGTGCATAAAAATATGGTCGCCTGTATTTAATAATACTCCGGAATGAGATAAACTGATTAAAAATAAACGAAATGCGTATAATTTATATTTGTTTTTAAGGCGTGTTTTTGTGCAGTTAAGTCATACAAAATTTATTACCGGCGAATTGATAAATATTAGTAATTAACGTAAAAACATTTTGATTTAATTGGCTATTATTGCAGATAGTAAACTGGTAAAATGGCATGTAATTTATCTTATCTGTATTGCGAATCCTACAAGCCATAGTTTGTGGCAGTAATGAATTCAAGCATGCGGCTAGTTCTGTCAAGATGTAAATATAAATCTAATATTATACAAATTTTCTCATTGGAAACCTAGAATAAATAAGTAATATCTGGCTGCTTCAACACATAATGAGAGGAAATGGTTGTTATAAAAACATGCAACTTCCGACAAAATTTTGCTGAGAATGTACTCGTGGGAACGAGTTGAAAGCAGGTTGAACTGCCTTCTTCCTCAGTCCGCGGTGATGGAGCCGCCTGCGGATGTAGAAGGCGGTTTCCCTTGCTGACAGGTTTGTCGTGCGGGCAAGCCGTCACCCCAGGTGTTGGACAAGCCGGCGGAGTTAGTTACACATCTCTCCGCACAATCCAGCGGCGCTGCAGGGGGTCCGGCAAGGCACCCCACTTGCCCCACTCCGGCACTCGGCCGCATTGCTAGTGTGTTGGTGGAATGACGTGGTTCGTGAAGAGGAGAGGGACTGGGTGGACCGCAGGTTTTTATTCCGCTCGCGAGAGGGATCCGTGCACGGTGTGTGTGCCTGCGTGATAGCCTGCTTCGGCAACACGTCGGGCTTGCGGACACACATGGCTGGAACGAACCTGCAGCGTGGCCAAGTTTTGTAGCGCGAGTTTTCACGGTCTGTTGGACCCACCATACGAGGTCGAGTATTAAACCAGGGTTATGTAGGTATTCGAGAGTCTTTCTGGGGTAAAGTTATTTTTAGTCGTCCGTTGTGTAAGTGAAAATGGCGTCACAGTATTTTTTTATGAGGCAGTGTTATTTACATAACACTTCCTTCATTTCCGCATTTCACTGGAGAGTTGTTGAAAGCGTTGTGATAAATCCACAGAGAGTGTGATTTACGTCAACATTAATATTGACCTGAAATTAAAGTTAGTATCCAAGTCATGATAACAACATTATACAGATTCTCATAAAACAAGTTTACAAAGATTGAATAAATTTTTACATATATGTGCGTTGTAATTATTAAGTAATTGTTTTAATATTATATTGTAAGCACATATTTCAAACTCTCCAAAGAAATTTTTTCTCTACAACAACCTCGTAAGTAGCTTTCTCTCACCACTCATTATGGCGACGAAGAAATATTATCAATATTTTTCAAACAACCACGAGATTCTAAAAAATGTAACTAATTATAAGTACTCTTTTATTTAAACTATATTAAAATATATTCCATGTAACAGGTTATAAGATTTTTGAATTGCTTGCGTTAGAAAATATGTTAATATAATTTACTGAATAAAAAATAGAAATTTAAGCATACCAAAAAATAGTAGATTCACTTACGCACATGCACAGTGACAAACTGTATGTATATGATTTTCCATGACTAAAGGGCACCTAAACTTGAAGTGGGGAAGATGAGCAGACACAGTAAAAGAGTTTCCATAAAATTCTTCCTTGGTGTTGTGGCGGCTTCATAATTTTTCAACTAAAAGAGGATTACTTATAAATGGAAGACTTTCTGTGCAAACTACATCTCAAAAAGTTGCCCTTAAATAATTGGGGTGCCCTCCTTTGAAAACGTTTTTTCCATACCCATAAAATATGCGAAAGGAACTTGAAATAGATGAAATATTGCGGAAATTTGATTTATTATGATAGTGTCATATGAAACAGATATTTAAAACGATAATTTTCATACAAGTGTAGAAATCTAAGATGTTTCATTAGCGTAGTGTCACATTTTTCGTCCGAAAATAAGTCAAACTGAGAAAAAAAACATAATACATTGAAAATTGTTGTCAGTAGGGCAGTATTATTGTTATAGGGATTCTAAAGCAAGTGTGTGCAGGAGTGGAGCCGTAGTCGACCAACCACCATGTTGTGATGACACCCAACCCCCATCTTAGATCTAGGGAACCTTGAACTTACGTCCGTTACCTTGACCCCGTGCCCATGACGCTGACCCCAAAAATTCTCCAATAAATCCCGAAAAATTATATACTTCCAAATATTTATTAAAAAATGTTAATAATTTATATTAAAAATATAAATTTTTTTTATATCATATGTTTGGGCATAACGGGATGGGGATCGAAGCCAGAGCCGACCTACCGCATGATGTGATGTCACCCGACCACCATATTGGATATGGGATACCTTGACCATGACTTCACGTCTATGACCTTTACCCTGTACCTATAACCTAGTGTGACCTTAAACACAAAACATTGCAAAATTCTCTAAAAAAATCATTAAAAACATCTAGAAATGTATAAAAAATTGGAAATATTATAAACAATATTTTAAAATTTTAATTTCGTATGTTTTGGCATAAGGGAAAGGGTAACAGAGCCGGAGACGACCGGCCACCATTTTGTGACATCAGACGAACGTCATATTGTACCCGAGTAAGTATGACCTTGACCCATGAACTTTAACCTGTGTTAATGTCCTTGGATAACCTAAACCCACAAATTAAAAAAAAAATTTAAGCTTCAGATACATATAATACAACCATTCCCTCCCTTCCCGGTCACCCTTACCAACACCAACACACCGGTCAGACCCATAATTCAATTATACAAATCTTAAAAATAGCAAAAAAAAATTTAAATATCAACTAAAGAGTTGCGTTGATAACTCTTACCATCGTATTGGATGCCAGTGACCTTGACCATAACCCCACAAACCTTAAAGATAAATATAAAGAAAAAGTTACACACCGAATAAATTAATAAAATTCGACGAACGAATTAAGTTACAGATTTCGACCCCATGTTGAATGTTGACGATCTTAACGTTTACCCAAATTAACAAAAACCTAAATATAAATAAAAAGGAATATAAAATTTAAAACACATAAAAATGGATTTACAAAAAATTTTTAACAAATATAAAAACTATATTTTTAACTTAAATTACTGGAGGTCTCCCCATCACCACGCCCAGCAGATGAATAAAGCTTACCACTATATTTCATTGATAAATAGTCACATTCATCCCCCTCCAGCACTTACCTCGACTGATTAGTCAGATCCTCTATGACAATTATTCGTATTCGACCGATCACCTTCACCCCCACTCATATTATTGGATACCCTATAACATCTCATTGCACTGATATTATAGCAACTCCACACTCCCTGCAAATTATAATTTATCAATCTCGCAATATTTACATCAATCTCACAATCTTCTTATCCATATTCCAATATTTCCATCAATCTCGCAATCTTACAATATATTTCAATTAATTCACAACAATTACTGCAACATTCACTACAGTTACCACCAATGAACCACAATTTGCACCACATATCCAACAACCAGCACCAAACACCACAATTATTGCCATAAACAATATAATTAGAACCACACACAACACAACCACCACCACATGGACCACAATCAGCGCCACACAAACCACAGTCAGTACCACAATCAGCACCATATACACCACAAAAACACCACGTGTACCACATTTTGAACCTCATGCATCACAATCAGCACCACAAACACAAAAATTAGCACTACAAGCAGCACTATCTTCACAATCGCTCCGCAATCCGCTCCGCACGCTCTGCAATCAGCTCCATAGTCAGCTTCACACAATCAACAATTAGCTGCGCACGCTCAATAATTGCTCCACAATCGCTCCTCATGATCAGCAATCACTCCACAATGGTTCCACAATAGCTTCGCATGCCTCTCAATGGCTCTACATGTTGAACAATTGCTCCACATGCACTACAATTGCTTCAAATTCTCAACAATTGCCTTGCATTCTCCATAAAAGCTCCATAATCGCTCCAAAATGTCTTTATAATTAGCTCCACACACTCCACAAACAGCACCTTCTGCTCCACAATCAGCTCAGAATGCTCCATAATCGCTCCAAAATCACTCCACATGCTTCATATTCGCTCCACAATCGATCCACAATCGATCCACATGCTCCACAATTGCTTCATAAATGCTCCACAATTGCTCCAAATCCGCACAACATGTACCACAATCAGAATCACGTGGTTCACAATCGTCACCAATTCGTAGCAAACCTCCTCGACAATCCTCACCATTCCTCAGGAATAGTTTTCCGCAGACTGACTCCTGCTATCTGGCTCCTACAGACTTACTCTTGCAGATTGACTTCTGAAGACTAACTCCTGTAAATTTACTCCTGCCAACTGGTTCCTGCAGACTGACTTCTGCTGACTGACTCCTAACGACTAATTCCTGACGAATAACTTGTGCCTATTAACTCCTGCCGACTGACACATGCTGATTGATTCCCGTAGATTTACTCCTGCAGACTGACTCCTGCCGACTCACTCCTGCAGACATTCTCCTGCCGACTCACTCCTGTCGACTGCATTCTGCCGACTGACTCCTGCCGAGCTGTTTCTGATTTGCTGGTTGTGTTACTGCTAAACTCTAATTCATGAATATATATATATATTTATTTGTGTATTCAGATAATTAATCACGTTCTTTGAATGTCGAGTCGGGTATCAGCCATTTGTCATATTGTGCATGGCACCACTGTCCAACAGGTTTTCTCGGGGAAATCTCGTTTCGCCTCGACCTTACACTCTGCCAATGCTCCAGTCTCCGTATTTCACCACACTCTCATACCTCCAACTGACAAGGGGTGTCAGACATACTTCTCGTATAGGGCAGCCAGCTGCTCTTGGACCAGCCTCCCCTCTTAACATCAATATTGGATTGTAAAGGGCTTAATAACATCCTCCAGTGTAATGCATGAAGACTTATCAGGGGACAGATTATAAACCAAGTAATAATTAAGCTTAAGCTAACACTCGTGTCTTACCTGGGATTCGAACACAGAAACTCCCACGTCCCAGCTCCGATTTCCATCCACTTATGCCAGAACGTATGAAATTTTGATATTTAGAAATTTTTTTAGTTGATAATATTAAAAATTTTTTTATAAATTTTTAGAAGTCGTTAAACGTTATAATACTATTTTGGAGAACTTTACGATTTTTTTGGTTTAAGACTTTCAAGGTCTTTTGCATAGGGTCAAGGTCACGATCGTGACGTCAAGGTCACCCAGATCCAAAATGATGGCTGTGGATGCGTGAGCGAAGAGATTTGGGCGGCTCTTAACAGCGCGGTTTCGTGAGCCGATGGTTGTTCGGTAACGTCACAATATGGCGACCGGGAGGCTCTGGCTCTGCTCCCCGAACACCTGTTCTCATACTCCCCATAATCATTCTACTTAGGTGTCATTTCTTTGCTCATGGTTTCAACCTTAATACCGTCGGAAATTAGCTACAGAAAAATGCACGCATTTACCTTAAAGCGAATATTAAAATTACACTAAACCCAAATAAGGTACATCACGACGTGTATGCATAATCCATTCACGGTCTTCAAAATTTTCTGAAACCATGCTAAATTTCTACTTCCAATATATTCCTCCACCTCGTGCAATCTAAGCTTATCTATGTCTTTAAAATTACACCAAAGGACAACGCACCAATTTCGTGCGCACTCAGTTGTAATAATATGTTGCATGAGAAGTACTCATTTTAATATAATATAATATTTTCGCTGATATGTCATATCTCGGAAACCATTCAATCTCTTTAAATCAAATTTTGTATGCTGGCAGACCATTATGTATATATGTATATACAAAGCGGCGCCAAAAGTCATGGGAGAGCAATATGCAAATATGCAGATGGCAGTAGTATCGCGTACAAAATGTATAAATGGACATTGCATTGGTTGGGCTTTCATTCGTAGTCAAGTGTTTCATCTGAAAATGTTTCTGACATGATTATGGCCGCACGACGGGAATTAACAGACTTTGAACGCAGAATGGTAGTTGGTGTTAGACGCATGGGACATTTCATTTCGGAAATGGTTAGGGAATTAAACATTCCGAGATCCACAGTGTCAAGAGTGTGCCGAGAATACCTAATTTCAGGCATAACCTCCCACCATGGACACCGCAGTGGCCAACCGCCTGCACTTAATGACTGAGACCAACGACGTCTGCGCAGAATGGTCAGTGTAACATTTAGGTTAACAGCATTCTAAACATTGTTCACAACTCAGAACTTTAACACAACTGATAAATCGGAAATTTACAGACTTAGAAAGGCGAGGTCATAGATATAACTATACAGTATAGTGGGAACTATGAAACATGGTGTACATATTGCATAGAAAGCGTTTCGCTTTTTTTAATAAAATTGTTAAGAAATAACTATTATTTATAATTGTACTGGGGAATAGCGGTCATTTGCAAGGCAGGTTTTATTAATTTTATAACCCCGTACATACTGTACACGTAATTTTAAACAGTTCATTAAGTATCACAAAATTGTATTGCAATCACTTGACGCATGACGTAATTAGGTATTAGANCCCCCCGGCAGCTTAAACCAGTTGGTCTTAAGGTTTAGATCACCAACATCCAACATTGGGTAAGAGTCAGTAGCATAATATGTTTGTCGATTTTTAAGAATTTTTTCTAATTTTTTCTACATTTTTTAATGATTTGTCTTGAAGGTTATTTAGATCAATGGTAAGGCCACGGGCATCCAACATGGGTGTCGGTAATATCCTCCTGAACTTTTGTAAGTTTATTGTAATTTTCTACATAATTTTTTTAGTTTTTTCGTGTTCAAGTTTATTGAGGCCAGGGTCAATGAAAATAACAACCATCATGGGTGTATGAGTCAGTGATGTAATATGTTTTTTCGCAATTGTTAGTGTCTTACGATATTTACAATTGTTTTTCTCAATTTTTATGACTGCTGAGTGGTGATGGTGTGGGACGATTACGGGCAGGCCGGTAGGATTTTCCTCGAATTATAAATTAATTTTTTCAATTTTTTGTAATTTTTTCGATATTATTTATGATTGGTTATTTGGTGGGGGAGGAGAGTGGGTGGGTTGTGTGTGTTGCAATTAGTGTAATTTTAATATTATATGTTCGTCGATAATTTATATTTCTTTTTATTTTTGCTAAGTTTCTCGATTTTTTTATGGAGAGGGGCTATTATTGTTAGGGAGAGTGTAAGGTGAGGGTGGTGGGATGATTGTGAGGTGATTTTTGTATATTTCTTGAAAAATTAGAAATTGTTTTAATTTTTGCGATTTTTCTCGATTATTTTATGGTTGGGTAGGTTCGTGGTAGGGGTTGGGGGTGTTGGTTAGTGTTGGTGGTTTGACCAGAGGGGTAGGTAAGGGTAAAATTGTGTTTTCATCAATTTGTAGTAATTTTTATTTTTACGATTTTGAAAGTTTTTTTTTTGTTCAGTGTCAAAGTAAAGGTCTTGGGTCAAGGTCACCAAGGTCCAATATGGTGATCGGGTGTCATTACAAAATGGACGCCCCAACTCACCTCGACAACTGAGGTTACTGGTGTCTCTGAGCTCCGACTCATGAATCCTGCTCGAAACTTCCCCAAACCTATCTACTACTAATGGGTGAAGGCTATTGATCACTGGGTTGTTGAAGGGGTCAGGAGTGGTAAGGGGTGTGAGTGTGAGGAAACAGGTGGTGGTGGGTGCAAATTTTTTTTAGATACAATTTTCTTTATAACATTTTTTATTGAACTATTTTTTATCAAACCAACTTCTTGGGATGTCGGGTGGATTATCATCCAACATGGATGCCCTGGCTGTGACGCCAACAAAGATGGCGGACTGCACCTACCAACATTGCCACCCTGGCTGTGACACCTAACAAGATTGTGGACTGCATCGACCAACATGGTCGCCGACCGCCTCTACCAAGATGGCGGACGGATCTTGGATCCTGTTCCAAGAATAATGTGCCCGACTCGGCATAAGCACACTACTATTATTAACTGTAAACTATAGAGTGTAAACAGCATTCGCACTTGGCATTTGACGCTTAGAGTTAGCATTAAAGAAAGATGGCACTAAATATCACGATTAAAATTGCCATATTAAATATATATGAAATAATTTAAATCATGGTGTTAAGAACTGACACTCTCGTTTTAACGTTGTACCAGAACCGGATGGCTAAACATCTCTGGATCGCTGAATCACCCCAAAACATTTGATTTTAAATACAGGTTTTAAAAACCGGAATAGAAGCTGTAAATAATGTGAAGTGATTATATAAGGAAATGAAATAATGTGCGATAATACAAGCAAACAAAATAGATTTATAAGCTTTACAGCAATAGGAAGGACATAAAAGTATAGTTTTCGAAGAATAGCACTGATTTATTAAAACTTCGCACAAAATATTGTCTCACTTCTTTCACCCTTTCAGATAAGGTTGATGGCCAGGCAGTTCTCGGGAAGGTTTGTTGAACTTGTCATACCACGACCTAATGCTCGTGACATCGGGCGGCATCTTTCCATATTTTGACTGAAAGTTCCTCTGCACTGTTATTGGTGACCAGTTCTCATGGTACCAGAGGACACACTGAACATTTTCCTGAAATATGAAAATGTCCGGTTTCCTGAACACTGCAACTGCTACACTACACAGCCACGTTACAGAAACATGTAAATAAAAAACTTGGTTTGTTTTTCGGGATGTGCAGAGTTTCTTAGTTTTTTTGCTGAATAACATTTTATGACAAAAAATCTTTTTGTATATATACTCTGCCACTGTGGTTTCAATACCTGTCACGCATACAAAGAGTTTGTAGTTTAAAACCTTGCAACACATAGACATGGGTGAAATTAAGAAATTATTTTTATTTTTATAGTTTATTTTACATGGAACAATTATTGCTGTTTCTTCCAAATATAAGAGGGCATTTATATTATTGCGCGCTCAATGCTTCGCATTCCACGCTTGTGAGTGGAATTGAAGGGCAGCAGTTATATGATAGCGGCAGCAGCAAGTCAAAGGATTGTTTTGAATGAAAAAGCTAGCGATAGGCCAGTGGCCGCGTATCTGTTACAAAAAGCAAGCCGACACGATGTTTTTTTTTTTGCGGCGCGCGCTGCTGAACCTGGTTGTATTGAGTTTCTATGTTTATCTGAGGCATTTTATAGTTATTTACTGCCCTAGATTCTGTCCGCATAACTCGGAGAGCCTCGAACTTTCCATCTCAAGGCCAGCAGAGTATAAATTGTGTGACGGGCCTCCGGGCCGGGAGTAGTTAATGAGTGAATGATTGGGTGAGTTCCAAGCGATAGAAGACGAGCAGTGAGAGAAGTAGCCAGCGGAAGGGAAATCTGCGACTGCGAGCGTCAAGCAGTGAAGGTGCGGCTGGCAGGCTGGACTATTGGGCCAGATGAGTGTGTGAAAGACGTGGTGGAAACAGACTAAACCCGTGTTAATCATGAGTATGAGTTAATCGACTGTAACCAAACGGAGACAAATAAGAAGGGCGTTAATTAGAGTTGAAATATACATTAAATATTGTGGTCACTGTTAAAGATAAAGAGTAATAGTGGAAACATATAATTTATTGCTGAAAATAAGAGCTGCGTGAAGAAATTAGAAATAATATTTAGTTATTTTATATTTATTAAGACTTCCATCCCTCACGAAATCAGATAAGCCCCTCAGGCGTCCATGAAACAATACATTACTTTAAAATGGCCAATAATATTAATAGATGATAACTCGTGAATGATAAAATTTGTCAATATCTTTATAAGAAAGTTGATAGTTGGCAGTTATAAAATCTTAGTTTCTTAAGAGGGTGGATAGACAGATGATTAAATAGAGAAAAATATTGGTTTTCTTTTTCCAAATTATGAAAGTCTCACCTGCATTCATAAAAAAAAGCCCTTGAACGTCTTCGAAGATGAAGTGTTAGAAGTTATCAATTTGTTTCCTAATGGCAAGCAGGATAAGATTTTTCATTCTGCACGATACGATTTTTCATTCTGCGCGAAGTGCATACAGAACTATACACGAAATGATTATGTTCCTCCAATGATATTTCAATATTTGTGTTTCTTTAAATATGCCGTATCAGATTGCAGTAAAAAACCTATAAGAGTATTATAACAGGAAATTTATATTTTCATACAATTGACTCTTCAAAGTTAATATCCAGTGTTTTAAATTATATGAGAAAATGCTAAGAAAATGTGATTTCTAATCGGAAAGAATAGCAAATAAATTATTTAGAAAAGCGTAACTGTAAATTTAACTTATTCGTATAAAATCCGTTTTCGTTACGAAACTGGAGGAAGTAATACTATTACTCTTCGCTTCTACACTTGAACTACCAGAATTATTATAATATCAGTCACATATGTGCAAGTTCTTGCATGAAGCGTGATGTGCTCTCAGAACTAGAAACACACACACTAAAACCAAATACGAAAGATCGTTCTAAAAAAACATCAGTTCTCTGTTACGTGATTCGTATATACAACAGTTCGTAGATGTGTATTTTTCTGATAGATGCAATGCCTGTGATTCTTTCTATTGTAGAATTGTTATAATGTATGTGGTTTTGATGTATGTTCACTATAAGGTGCGAATTCCTGTTGCGTAACGTTTCTAACGTATGGTTATTCACTATGCAATACTAATTTAAGTGTTTAGGCTGTAAAATAGTTATAACAGCCATAATTCTCTTCTCTGATAGTTACATAGTGAGAACTTTAGTTTTACGACGTTTATAACCTAAGTGGTTTTACAGTATGAGATTCTATGTTGTGTGTTTCTGCCGTACGAAAGTTTTAACTTCTGTGATTATTTCGTATGGCCACTCAAACTCCTTTGTTTTACTGATGTAAGTTTTCAGTTGCCCTCGTTTCGAAAGAATGTTGCTTTTCAGTTGTGTGCTTTTGTTCAGTGACTTTTCTTACATATGCATTTCAAAGTTATTGCCGTTGTTTGTTCATTATATTTTGTTACGGTTCTAGAAAGTGTGTTTCGAACGTGTGCGTGGTCCCCGCACCTAGTGAGCGAACTGTCGAGACACTATGCAATTGTGAACCATCCTGTGGTGGACTATGAGGCAGCGTGTAAAGGGGCGGAAGGGAAGTGTTGAACACGAAGCAGGGATAGCAGAGGCGGGCTTCCTGGCAGAGGGAATGGTTGGCTTACCCTCGAGGCACCCAACTTTGCAAATCCAATTAGTCCGTGTTTTTCACTCGCTGTGAACCCACGAGCAATTTGTTACACTCAAAAGACGGAAAGTCGGACGCTGTCCCACGCGAAAATGTGCCGTGCATATCACAAGAAAGATTGTGTGTGTGTCTGTTTCGTTACACAAACCCGACCTTAATGAACATTCCGTACGCATGCAGTGTTCATGTGCACGTTTTGTGATATTATACACTGTTAAAAGAAGGTATGTAAAGGAACATTTTTCCCTACCATTCACGCTAGGTAAGTAAATATAGCTCATCTGCCGTTTTTGTTAATATCGTATTGTATTAACATGAATGTTCAACATACGTAAATACTAATGGGTAACTTTCTTTTTCACGAAAGTGCAGGTGGGAATAATATTATAGGTGCAAAACTTTCAAAGTCACTGTTAGCTTCCAACTACATTAACATGAGCTTCATTCTCTTCACGAGTATCTCATCCTCTCTGTTAAACTAGAAAATCTCATGTCCTTGAAATAGCGGAATAAAGGTAAAAGAGATGGAAAAAAAACCTAATTGGAAATTATAGTCTCTTGAATGCATCATACGTCCGTAGCGTAGAGACTGATGACTTAGAATTTTCTAAAACAATAGCCAATGCAGATCAATTAATATAATTGCTCTACATAAATATAGACCAAGTTACAAAAACTGCTAACAAATACTAAGTTTATTCAAATATGAACCTTGGACATGTTCTTCCACACGATTTTACTAGGTGAATAAAATAATACCAATCATACTTATATTATTTACTTCCTTCGCTTAAAACATTCATATGATAATTGTATCTCCCACTTAGAATAACGACTGACATAAATTCAAGCCTGTTAGTTGTCTGGCCGAAATCTTTGTTGCTTACTCAAATACTGCTCAGAATATCCGTGTTATTAACAGAAATGGGAATAATTGTTGGTTATATACATATTATAATGTTATTTATCTGCGCGAAATTTATATAGTTACACATTATTGCTTTTATTTTTCAAAAATTAAGGTACCAGATTTTTACCACGTTGAAGCGTGGGAAATTCATGAACCATTTACTTTTTTTCTTATTCAGGGGGCAAGATAGTCAACCATTTCTACCATTACAGCCAATTGGACCTTCGCTTATAAAAATATTCTTTATTTACCTGCAGTTAAAATGCTTCCGAACTGCGAGAAACACCTTCTAGTATCGTTTTGCATATTTTATAATATTATTTGGAGTACTTATTAACTAAACATTTCTGTAGACTGTTGACATAGGGTTTTCCGAACAAAAATAAATACTTTAAATAATTATAATATTCTAAAATTCTACGTTTATCAACGAACAGTGACCCGAAATAATTTTGTTTTATTTTCTTTGTACCACGATGCTGTATATTTGAATCCTGGGAAAATAAAAATTTGTGAATTATTTTAAAACTAAAGTTTTGATTATATTTAAGGTGATTCCGGTTCGTCTCCTGACATGAAACCCCAAATAAATAAAGTTATTGTTATAAATGTGAAAGAATGTATTGCGTTCTTTAGGTTCACTCTCTATACAGAGAGAAATATTTCAGTGTCTAGTATCTCATAAAGTGTAATAGGTAAACTTTTTTTTGCATAAAACGGGCAGCAATTAGAGCGTTGATTCTCTTGTCAAATAAGTGTAATACTTATCCGAAATAAAGTAAAACATGTTTTTTATAATCTATGTTCTAAAATAAATAAAAAAAATTATGAGTTACTATATATACATATATATATATATATATACATATATATATATATATATATATATATACGAATCTTTACAGACTAATAAAAATACAGTAGGTAGAAAATAATCTTTAGAAGAGTAGAATTTCAGTTTCTTACCTTTGAAAAAATGTTTACAATACGAATTATTTAACTTATTAAAGAAATTGGTCAAAGTGTATGTCGATATTTATAACCTTCTTATATTCATATCCCCAACTCTTTAGCCACTTAAGTTACATAAACCTGTTACATTTTTACTTAATCGCAGAAAACTAAAACCATTCTCAAATTAATTTTTATGTAAGTTGCTTTAGATCTACTAGAAACGAAATCATTTTACATAAATAACGACTACATAAATCTTATCTTCTTCCGTTTCACATTTAGACGTGTGTTTTAGAGATATATCTTAGTTTTGGGATACAATATCATTGCATATTATTTATTATTATGTTTTTTATTATAAAACACTTCGAACTATGCTTTATTTCAATATATTTTTATATTTTGGGTTCAGAATTTACATATTCCATATATATTATAACGTGTGGTTATAATGCCCACAAAATACCCTACATTCCTAAACACATAAAAAACTAAGAATTTATATATATTAAAAAATTTCATCCTGTGGCTGTGTGCCAAATTGAATATCAAGGTATGTAAAAAAATTTGAATTAAAACTTTATCTGAACGATAAAAAAAATTCTGTGTTTTTAATTGTGGCACATACATTTATCTATAATAAATTGAGTATTTTTTATCGAAATTGTGTTTAATAAGGATTTTATCTTGGGAAAGTGTGTAACAGTTATATTTTATCACTGCCAACTCAAGACTGACCCCTCACAAGAAGACTAACCCCTCACTAGACTGACTCCACCCAAGACTGGCCCCTCACAAGACTGCGACCTCATTGCAGAGTGTGCATCTTAAACAGTTCTTACAGACAAGTTCTTCGCTCAGCTTGATCTCATGGTCACACTTAAAGTGGACAACTGACTACTTCAAGACCGACCCCTCACAAGACTGTTCTTTCCTGCTGCGCAAATGACCCCTTAATTACCACTCAATGTCCCCTAACTGACCCCCAAATTACCCCTTAATGATTCATAACTGACCTTAAATTACCCCTTATGCTCTGCAAATGAGCCCTCCTGCTCCGCAAATAACCCCTAAATTACTTCTTTTGACCCGTAATAACCCCTAAATGATCCTTAATGTTACTCCAAAATAACCCCATATTGTGGTGCGTGCGGTGCTGATTGCGGAGTGTACGCAGATGATTGCGTAGCATGCGGGTGTTTATGTGTTCTTCTATTTTTATGAATTTTTTGGTTGCTTTTCTAGATTTTTATAATTGAGTGGGGGTAGGGTGGATGGCGGGTGTTGGTTATCTTATTAGATTTTAAAAAATTGTTTTTGCTGTTTTTATGATTATATTTACGGTAGGGGTGAGGTGAGGGTGGTGGTATTAGTGTGAGGTTAACGTTATATGTTACTCGATGTTTTGGAATTATTTTAGATTTTGCGATTTTTTATGATAGTGAGCAGGGTGAGGATGTGAGGTGTGAATTTGTTGGAAAAGGGAGGGGGTGGGGCGAGTGAGTTTTGGGGTAGCGTAATATTATTTGTGTTTCCATTTTTTAAATTATTTTTAAAAGTTTTGCGAGATTTTTTAAATTTTTTGGGTTCAAGCTTATTTAATGTCACAAGTACAGCGTCAATTTTACCAATATCCAAATGGTGGTTGGGTGCCATCACAACATGGCCGTCTCAGGCCGCCTCGTTAACCAAGGTGGCGAGCGAATTATAATCCTGATGCATAATACCTGCATCCGACTTCCCCAAACCTATCACTCACTAAAAACTCAAATGAAGGAACGAAAAGTGCATTAAACAAAAAATCCATAAAAACACAAAGTGCATATGTACTGTATTTAATAGATGATAAGCAAACTTAAAAGAAAAAGACTTAAGTTAAATGTATAAAGAAATTTAAAAAACTATTACAAATTTTCGTAAAACAATTTTATATAATAACGTATATTTTTTATAACTCCTTACACGCACATATTTGTTTTCGTATTTTAATATAAGTATTAAAATAAAAAGTGGTTATTTTATTTTATTCTAAGCCAAACTCGGAGATTTTTCCAACTTATGAACATTAAATTTTTAGCCCTCCAACATCGGTAATATCAATACTCGCCCATGCCAACCTCCTGTGGCGCAGTCGGTTGGTGCGCCGCCGGTCTGAGGCGCGGGAAGTTCTGGGTTTGAAACACAGGTAAGGCATGGGTGTTTATTTAAGATAGGTCATAAGTTAGTCTGCAAGCCGTCAGCTGATAAGCCTTCAGGCATAAAACCGAGTGATGTAAATAAGCCCTTTACATTACAATAAAATACTCGCCTGTCAGTTGAAAGACACCGAATACTAAAAATGGCCAATACGAGTCCACCTTATAAAAATAACTTAAATGAACTAAATTATAAGAATGTAAATACTGTACAATTAATAAGAGTGAGTAAAACCTAATTAAGTGAAATATGCTGTACATAAGACAAACTAAAATAATATTAAACGAAAAATTATATCAATCACTGAAGAACAACAAAAACACGCGAAATATATCAAAACTATTTGAAAACAAACTAAGTAGACTAAAATACAAAGAATGTGAACAAAATTGTGTCGATAATAACTGAATATAACAAATGGGGTGAAAAACTTTCCAAATAATTGAAATGTAATAAAACAGAATGGAAACAAACAATATCTAATGTATACCATCATAATGCGAAATAAAGAGATTGTTGAACCCCGAATAAATATATCGATAAACTACTGGAGCAAAAAAAATGCAACGGAATTATTACAAAAAACCAACTTAATAAGGAACAGGAATCGAACACTATAAAATACACAAAAATGAAATGCGAATATTAATAGGCAGGTCACGATTATCAGAATAAACAATAGACATGGCATGTACACTGTAATAAAAATTGTTTTATTTTACAGTAAATGTATGTCGCAGCACTGTCGCCACTGACGTCGGTGTACTTTTACACCCTTATATGTCAATGTTTTTTTTATTCTACACCCAAGTTAATTTCGCCTACAATTGAGT
The DNA here is from genome assembly GCA_002778355.1 of Clitarchus hookeri. NCBI lineage: Eukaryota > Metazoa > Arthropoda > Insecta > Phasmatodea > Phasmatidae > Clitarchus > Clitarchus hookeri. Next base: position 183,040 of record NQII01003519.1, on the reverse strand, counting down.
AAAATAATATGAACATTTTACATTTAATATAACGTGTAATGTTGTAAAATCACAATTATTAAATAGCAGAAAATAAACTGAAACATTCTTGTATTTCTTTTCTACGACAAGTAAATTTACACATATATCAAAAACTGTAATTTCACCACTGTGTATGTGTCTTTTAATACTTTCAATACAGTAATATCGTAGAATCACTGTGAATGTCATTACACAACTTCTGTACATTTTCAGTATTAAATCAACGATCAGTATAATGTTCTTAAACAACTTCGTCATGTTAATTCTAATACTTTAAATGTGTATTTTTACGAATTTTATGTTATTTTATTTGAAGTTGGTAGTTAAACAGAGTTATAAAAAGGTTATCTCCAAACTGTGAATACATGTGGACTTAAAATCTACACTGAAAAGCAAAAAAACTGGTACACCTGCCTAATATCGTGTAGGGCCCCCGCGGGCCCGCAGAAGTACCGCAAGACGACGTGGCATGGACTCGACCAATGTCTGAAGGTATGCAGGAGGCAATTCACACCACGAATCCTGCAGTGCAGTCCACAAATCCATAGGGGTGCGAGGCGGTGGAGATCTCTTCTGAACAGAACGTTGCAAGGCATTTCATATATGCTCAATAATGTTCATGTCTGGTAATTTAAGTGACCAATGGAAGTGTCTAAAGTCAGAAGAATGTTCCTGGAGTCATTCGGTAGCAACTCTCGACGTGTGAGGTGTCACATTGTCCTGCTGGAATTGTCCACGTCCGTCGGAATGCAAAATGGACACTAATAGGTGCAGGCTATTGGACAGGATGCTTACGTATCTGTCACCTGTCAGAGTCGTATTTAGACGTATCAGGGGTTCCATTTCACGCCCACTGCACACTCCCCATACCATGACTGAGTCACCACCAGCTTGAACAGTCCCCTTTTGACATGTAGGGTCTATGGATTCATGAGGATGTCTCCATACCCGTACACGTCCATCCGCCCGATACAATTGGAAACGAGACTCGTCAGACAAGGCAACGTGTTTCCAGTCATCAACAGTCCAATGGTGGTGTTGGCGGGCCCAGGCGAGGCGTAAAGCTTTGTGTCGTGCAGTCAGCAACGGTACACGAGTGGGCCTTCGGCTCCGAAAGCCCATATCAATGATGGTCCGTTGAATAGTTCGCACGCTGGACCTTGTTGATGCCCTAGCATTGAAATCTGCGTCAATTTGAGAAAGGGTTGCACGTCTGTCACGTTTAATGATTCTCGTCAGTCGTAGTTTGTCCCGTTCGTTCACGATCTTTTTCCGGCCACAGCGATGACGAAGATTTAATGTTTTACCGGATTCCCGATATTCACGGTACTCTCGTGAAATGATCGTACGTGAAATTCCAAATTTTATCGCGACCTCGGGGATGCTACGACCCATCTCTCGTGCGCTGACTATAACACAAAGTTCAAACTTACTTAAATCTTGATAACCTGCCGTTGGAGCAGCAGTAACCGATCTAGTAACTTTTCCAGACGCTTGCTGTCTTACATAGGCGCCGCCGACAGCATCGCGTTACTCTGAGTGGTTCCATACATCTGTTGTTTGCATACGCACGCCTATACCAGTTTTTTTGGCTCTCCAGTGTAGAATACGTAGTTATATGCGAAAGCTAGCATATCCCATCAGTGAGAGTTAAGTATTTCTTTTCAACACACAAAAGGAGTACAAGTAGTTATCCTCCCTACCGCTAGATCGTAAGTTCAAAGAAATATTTGTTGTATGTGTAAATTTTCAGGAACATTAGTGTGATATAAAAATTACTGTACTCGTTTCAGCAAATTACACATAGAAATGTAAAATTACCGAATATGTTTATGCGTAAATATATACTCGCAAATACTACAGATTGTAATGCAAGTTTACACACACTGTTATTGTAAAATTACACAATGGAAAACGTACAATTACACTGACATTGAGTGTTTATGCAACGATCCTGTATCAGTGAAATACACAAATTATGGTTTTAATATGGCGAGTGGGATTTATCTACACATTCTTCAAATTAAGTAAACTAACATCAATATTATGTTTACTAAGCCATGCATACATGTATTTTCACCAAAAACTTGTAGTATTCTCTGAATTATTAAGAACATTCCTGTAGAATTACGCATACTGTAGTTCTTTTTATAAATGATACATTCCAATTATTGTAACGAAGGAAGACTGTTTCCCCTTAATAATTTCCATTCCTGAAACTAACATCAAAACATATATGGGGCATGGACGTAGCTCCTTTTAGCACTCACTTGGTATATTCATACTTCACTCACTTCTTTCGTACGATAGGTTTTCGTGGGAGTTGCCTGATTTAAAAAAGTATCGTTCTACCTTTAAAACAAAATAACTTATACTTATTAGGGAAGGGGGGGGATGTTTAGAATCACAAAAATTATTTAAACTACGTAACTTCAATTTGAATTCCTCTTAAATTGTTTAAGACTTTAATTTTATTGACTTACCAAAATCATAACACTAAGAACTGCCAGATTGTTTAGCACAAATCACTTATATTGTGTTTAGCAAATAAATTATTAAACAATTGAGTATTATTGATTTGAGTAACTCTAACCTTGAGTGCCGATGCCAGTGGACTGGGATAGAATAAAATAGATTACTTAACTTGCGCGGGTCGTCTACCTTAGTGAAAAAAGGGGGGGGGTAGGGGTCCCTACTTTAATCTTATATTTACCATATACTACATTTTTTTTTCGTCCCACGCATACCATGACTGCTCTCTCATCCCTCAAGGAGGGGGATAGTGTGGGCACTCCAATGGCTGGAGCGATCACACATCGAACTAACCACTACACTGTGATTTCTCCATTTCCGTTTTCACGCACCAATCGTCTCGTTTTCAAGAGCGCGCTCAACAATCACGTTATTAACGACCGCGCCCTAGGCCAGGCCGAAGGGCCTGCCCAGCCTTGCACTGTGTCCGGACTTTAACCAGCACCAGAGCGTCCACACTCGCTGGTGACTGGTCGTCGACTCTTCTTAGACTCTCTCCAGCGCATGTTCCCGCATTCCGAGACACACCCTTGCTAAGTTGCAAGACCCCCGGGACACACATTTCGCAATCGGATGGGCGGCATCGCACTTGCGAAACTTCACGATTCGTGGAATTACAACACTGAGCTCCCAGGCAGCCAGAGTCCCCTGCGAATTGTCAGCCAAACATACACGTCAGTTCCCTGCTTACTGTACATTTCCAGATGCTACCACTTCCTTAGTCGCGGCAAAGAAAATTCGACACAGAATAACGACAAAACTATAGGTTAGAAAACCAAACCTGACAATATAATATTACAAACGATTTGTATTTGTAAAATTTCATTTATTTTTAACAGTGACTACCTGATTGTTCTATACAGTCAGTTCCTATACTCACCATTTTGGAGAGTAGAGAAGAAACTGCTGTAGAGTTACATGTTGAAAACTAAATGCAAAACAAATTCCTTAATTGTTAACTAAATTTTAACTTTTCTATACTAAATGATGTGAACTAATATAAGCTAGAGCGAGAAAGCTTTTTTCCCGCCGAAACCTTCCCGAACACGATAGCACACGCCAAACACGTTATTGTGGCTTCGCCTTTCTGGCGAAAATTAGTTCATGAATCGTACATAGAGTATGCTAAAGTCATTGAAACGGCAGAAAACAATAAGACAAATGTTTTGCAGCTAGAAACACACGCATTGCACTTCTATTAGCAGACGCAGACAATGTAGGGCGGAGGCATCACTGTGGAATGCAAAGACTGCAAGGCATATCTGGTGCTACCTTACCTGTCTGCAACTACCAACGGGCTTCAAGTCAGGCTAGAAAGCGAAGTTAACTCTGTAATATCTTCCAACACATGAATACCTGACTGTAATTAATTCTGAAATAACACAATCTCCCTAAAAGCGAATAAAATCACTTTTACCCTATCATGACTTATATAATGACAAAACAAATAAGCTAAAAAAAAAATCAAATTGTGCGAAGTTAGGTTAATCTAAAAAAGTGTGTACACCATAACTTTGCAATGGCAAAGCGAATTATATTAGTGATAGTTCAATTAAAATACTTTAATTTTATCATAGTCCTTAAAGTTGTAAATTTATGATTCATAACTTAATATTTAGTATAAACGTTGTGATGATTGATATTCAATTCAACAAAAATTTACAAAATTTAATTAAATTTACATTTAAACATTTGTTACTTGCTAGCTCTAGAATAATTTTGCTATGAAACCAAAAGAACAACAATAATACTCTTGAAACTATTGTTTCGACGCCATGTTCGTACTTTCAAAGCCTGCACACACGCTCGCGCGCACACACATATATATTAATATATAATTTTCATGTACGCATAATTAAAGTGACACCAAAAATTTCTCTAGGAAATATTCTATGTTTATGAATAAAATATCGTTCTTTAAAACATCGAAGTAGTCATCAGATCAGGTTTACAAAACGTAAATTTATTCTGTAGCATCCATATACTGTAAATTTAAGAAGACACATGTGATCGTCTAAAATGTTCTAATACATCCAATGGCACTATAAACTAAAACACTCGCTGTATTGCATCAGATTATCAGAGATTCGCGTCCAGGCTTTAACTTTTACTTTCCGTTTCTCATTTTATAACACAATTATATTAAACTGTTTTTTGATATATAAAAGATATAATAAATGAAAAATTTTACTTACTCAGATATTTATTTCATTCTGCAGGCCGTTTTTGTCTTGCGTCATATTTTGATCCTTTATGAGAGAGAATGTCTAGGCAATAAATATATCGGGATAAAATTTACTCGACGTGTGTATCCTTTTAATGTCCCATATATAGCTATCGATGACATAATAAAACTTTCTTAAAATAATTATGGTGGTTTCTGAAATGAACTTAGTATATTTACGTCTATAGTAAACATATGAGCCTTTACCCAATTTAGAATAACATGTACACCCCATTTTAAGATGTGAATTGGGTTTTATTGGTAATGTTACTTACCGTTTCCGTTTTTTCTTCGTATTTTTCTTTTGATCTGATTTACGATATTTATTATATTTACGATAGATTATATCTATCCATCTACATTAAACCACAAAATTTATTTTTTTCAGTTTTTTTTATGCTGAAAATCAATATCAACAATTCTTTATATGTTTCTGACATGGACAGAATTAAATAATTTTTATAACTCAGAATTGGTACTATCCTGCAGTAAAAAGCCATACAATTAATGCTTGTGTCGTCCAAATCATGTGATCCTGGCCTGTTTTATTTCTCACTATTTTTATAGATACTATTTTAATAAATATTAAGATGACAAAATTTTTAGAAGCTAATATTAATGAAAATAAATTAAGAAATCTCTGTGAGAGTAATTTAATTCGCCTGAAAACATGTACGTATAAGGTAACTTGCTTAGAGCACATCCTCATATTTAACCCATATTTTATTGACTAATTGTCTTTCTATCACTTCCACCCAATCCTTGCATTATTAAGGTTTATACAAGGCCTACGAAATTAAACTTTGTCATAATGAAATGGTTGAAATAGATTAATTTTACTCACTTACGTTAGAAGTTTACCTGTGGTTTTGGTTAGAAGGAGAACGCAACCAGTTCTGAACTGACTAAAACCATTCAACATTAAGGTAAACAACAGATTAAAAAATGCAATATAACAGATGCTTTTAATTTATTTTTAAAGAATACGATGTTTCAAAGTCAATATTTTGTAAAAATATAAACATTTCCCGACATGGTAAGATAACTTAGAAATGTAATACTTTGCCACAAGAAATTAAAAAAAAATCATATTTTTACAAATAGCATAGAACCATTCATACTACACATTTTTAAAAAATTACTTATTTTATCATCTGCTTAATTGCTTTTTACGTTTAACAACAATTATACTATAATATGTACATTTAAAAAATTTCAAATTTCAAATTTTTGGATATTGCACGGGATGCCGCAGATATAACACACTACCGGAAAATAAAATATTGTCAAGTCGAGTGACATTTACAGACTATAGGGCCTGGAGAGTAGAAAAAACCGTCACTTTAAAATTAATAGCTTGGCTACTGTTTTAGGTATTCAAAAGAAACGCGAAAGGTGATCACGAAATGATACAGGTATCCATAACAATTTGTAACTGTCCCATACAGGGCCCCGGTAACAACTGAATCGTCATCCAAACCTTAACACAATGTGAGTGCGAATGAGTTATTACCTAAATTAAATAAAATAATTACCCTCTAGATAAAAATTTAAAATGATCAAAAAATTTTATTAACTAAATAATTGAAACTTCAACATAAAATTTAATTATAATGAAATACTACAAAACTGAGTGTTTGTGGTGGTCAAATTCAAATAAAACACAATAATTGGGAAATGTTCCAGACTAATACTCTTGGAAATATTTCAATCCATTATAATTGCCGGACCACAAATAAATAAACAATTTACTAAGTTTGCAAAACATTGTTCACCTCGTACGCATTGTACGCGATAATATTTTCCCCGAATAAAAAAAAATGTACACTTAATTTTTTTTTTATAATTGGATGTCAAATACAAAATTCGTCTGTTTTTCGCAGGCGTAAAAACAAATACTAACTAATTTAAACAAATGAAATAATTACCAAGTAAATTAATTCCGTGGGCTATTACTTGACATTTATGTAATCATACACTTAAAAAATATTAAAAATATGCATTAATTTTTTTTATTTAAAATTTTTCCATATATGGCTAATTATTTGGTGATTACATGTGTGTCACGCGGTAGCCCATGTTATTAGTTTACTTTGTAAGTTTTTTCATCTGTACACCTTAGTTAGTATTTGTTAATTACAGCTGCAACAAAAAAAAAGAATTTTGTATTTTATCTCAAACTATTAAAAAAAATATATAGTGTTAATTTTTTTTTATTCCAGAAAAGAATCATAAAATACATAGCGTAACAGTTTAACGATGTTTGATACAAATATAAAATTTATAAGTTTTTGGTGTCCGAAACCCTTCAATTAAATGGTACAGAGGCCCACACACATAAACTTTCATTCACTCTGGCTGGCTGTATGACTCTTTCACATTTTTCAGTTTAAATCTTATCACTTTACATACTGAGTGTTAGAGAGATCAATTAGCAACTTGACATTTAAAATGACGGCTGGGGCACATTAGCTTAAAACTTGAATTAAACAGAAACTTAAACTTTATATAGAATAGGTCACTCTCGCCATACGAGTAAAACGACATGACCTACTCTCCCTATTATAAAGTAACAAACCATTACCAAATTCAGAACTAATATAACTTCAAATTAAACTTGATCGCACCTACATCAGAAATTCTCAATGGGGCCTAGGGCCAGCAAAATCCCGCCCTTAGACGATTTATCTCTCTCTCTCTCTCTCTCTCTCTCTCTCTCTCTCTCTCTCTCGTTAACGGCTCTGATCTCCACGGCGTCCCCAGTCCAAAAATCTCCGATTACGTACCGAATGAGGGTTCTAACACCCTCGCGTGCACGCTGGTGGGGACAGCTGACCAACAGTTTGTCCAGCGTAGGTTGGCTAGGCACGCGATGGCCCCATTCCACCAGGTCGGAGTTAAAAAAAAACGAACGCAAACTGTGTAACGGTCATAACACGGCACCCTCGAATCCGCAGTAAACCAGGGCGCACGTGCAAACATTAAACAGAAAGTCACCTCATCAAGACAACACCAACTTGCTAAAAACAAGCACGTCCCTTTCCCCACTTGGTAAGCAGAAGAAATTTCTAAACGACAGCCCTCGGGAAGGCAGCGAAAATTAGAGCCGTCCATTACTCGCGTCTCACAAATGCTCGTGTCCTCACGAGCAGCCCCGGGAAATTACAACCACAAGATGTGAAGGATAGTGTTACAGACCTTTTATACAAGCGTAAAATGTTCCCTCTGGGTGCCCGCGAAAAAGGGTCAATGTGAGACAAAAAAAATATTATTCAAACCTGAATCTGAAGTTAAACTCTCAAGATGCACTGTACATGTACTATATGGATGACTGCTGTAGGTTGCTTGACATGAATCTTTTAAGTGTTAAATTCAGACAAATATTAGCACATCAACGTTGCCAGATACCACTTCACCAGGTGTGCTCGACGTGTCCCGATGTTCACAGCATGACTATAGTTGTCACCTTCACCAGATTCTTCGTCTTCAATTGGTGCATAGATTAGATTGAATAGCCAGGGCAGCAACCGCTATCCCCAAACTCAAACCTCCAAAGTAACACCGCCAACGCCGGCTATAACCTAGGGTAGCGTAACAAAGTTTATCTAGTATCAACACTTGTACTTAACCAATGCCTAATACACTAGGCTGCACTTCAAGTTCGCCACCTCTGGATGCCAACACTTTAGTAAACGTCAATAAAATGCAGCTTTCGAAGATAAAATTCAGAAAGTACACAACGATAATGCATAAAATCTGTCATTAAATGATAAGCAAAAGAAATTAACTGCACGAATCTAGGAAATGACACACACAACATAAGGAGGGAGGAAGGGATTAATTTCACGGCGATCTTGCCGCTACCAAAGCAGCTTCGTTTCTTCGCCTCAGCAAAGCAGATCCAGTTCCTCCCGAGTTGTGGCATCATGCACTGCCCTTGTCGCAGTGTCATTACCTACGCCCACTTGGGGGACATCGGATGCCGACTAGCAAGTCAGAGAAGGAGTTGCGCCAGGTAGTTATCACACCAGGATCTCCACTTCTCCATCGCAGATCTAACTCTACGATGATTAGAAAAGAGGGGAGAGACGGGGAAAATTACCACCCCAGCTTGCATCCATGTCCATTCTACCCCTAACCTCTGTTCACCCGCAGTACCGCCGTGTGAAGTTTATGTCTGGTGCATTAACACCTAGGGGCCATAGTTTAAAAATCGCGTCCTTTAATACGTTTTGAGTACATGTCCCAATCTAACAGTACGATAACATTATTTCACTTATCTTTACTCAACACCAAAATGCAATACCCTTTGCCAACTCGTGTAAGGGGCAGGAAACTTCCGCTAGATCGAAACACTAAGGAGTCTACAGGCTAACTTAAAAGCTACGTATATGCTAACAATACACGCCTTAACCTTTACACAAAAAATAAGCATAAATTTCATTGAGCATTCTACTTGTGTATACCACTATTGTCTTGGCAGGTATACTTATCGTCTCTCTAACTCACGATCCACGCAACTCATTTTATACTCTGATATTACACTCCATTCTCTGGGATCCTAACCCAAGACCCTCTGGCTTGGGTACCCAAACAGACTGATCTCTTCGGATTACGGCTGCACCACTTTTCTCAGTGTCTTTACATAGCCACTGAGGCGGAAATTGAGCATTTCTCCGTCCTGTAGCCCTTACAAAAAATTTATCTACTTTGGTAAGGCTACCTACCAGCGCTGGCAATTCAGACATGAAAAATATCGTTTTCTCACTGATCTGTGTCCGCTTGGGCCTCTTGCAGCTTCGAGTACTAGCATAGAAGATTGTGGGGCCACTCACACTACACAGCCGGCAACTTCCTTGCTTACTTCTCTGGAGTGAAGGACACACGCACAGGAATACTTTCCTTTCCTGGCAGGGTTTTCTTAATTCACTCTTTTTATTTTCCAAATATCAGAGTGGGCAGGATATGTGTGGGTTGGAGGGATCATTCAAAATTAATATAACTTGTGTAAACCAATTTATTACTAGCAAACTTTTACCACATTCACCATATCCAAACACTTCTTAACCTAACAAGGACATACCACTAGCCAACTTATTAACTACCGTAATTCAATAACAAACATAGTTAACCAACATAAGTACTTAAAATAATTAATCCTATACCAAACAATTACATATAATCTAATAAACACAGTTTTAACCTAGCCGTAATTAATTTCATACACAGACATAATGCGCATTCACATACTGTCAATCGGATTTTCAAATGTCCATTCACGTGGGGCCAACTGACCTACCTCACTAGGCCCACCAACCAAGGTCGCTGATATCACATTCCCACGCGTCAGCTTGCGCTATTCTGGCCAGGAATAGCTGAAACCCCAGCTTCGTCCAGCCGTTACCAGATATCGCTGTGCACACAGTACTTCCAACTATCGTCTCCTTATTTCATTGCTCCTTATTTCATCGCCGTTGGGACGGCGGTGGTGTAGTGGTTAGACTACTCGCCTCCCATCAAGGCAAACCGGGTTCAATCGCCGGCAGGGTCACCGGATTTTCGCATGTGTGAATCATGCCGGACTATACCGCTGGTCGGCGGGTGGGTTTTCCCGGGGATGTTCCATTTCCCTCACCCCTTCATTCCAGCCCTGCTCCATACTCACCTAAATCACCCTCATCGGCTCTCAAGACCTAGCCACCTAAAAATCTTCTTAACTTCGTTGTCGTCCGTCCATGACGTGCTCTTTCACCTACTTGCAGAATAACATCAGCGCACTTCTAACATGCTTTGTACACCGTTTCCGTTACGTGGTACGATTCCACGAACCATATGTTACCTCTTAATAGCTTCATATCTTTGTACATGACTACTTATCAAAAATATTGTTCTCTGTAAGGGACGGAATGCCATTTTAATTAAAATAGAAACTTTATATTAATATTGTATAATTCACAATAATAACAACTACAAGTTTAACTCTTAAAACATTTACGACATAACTTTACGTTCCGGTTACTTATTTGTAACTTACAAACATACTCTTTAATTTATTAGCCTCCTACGGAAAGTGTTTTAGAAGGCGCCAAGTCTCCAAAATAATGCTACGTCGAGAGACATTTAGAAACTATACGGGCCTGGATTGTAGGCAAAATCTCACTCTCATCTTATTCGCTTGGCTAAAGCTTTGGGTAATAAAAAATGTAGACGAAAATCACGAGATGATACAGGGATCTAGAAAAAACACTAAAGGTCCCGCACAGGGTCCAGTTAACAGTTGGATAGTCGTTAGCATACATTATTTAATAAACAAATATCGACACAATTTGTGGAAGAGGGCGGTGGGAGGTGATGGTGAGGGGTTCTTGCCAAAATGAAATTAATTAATTACTCGCCAGATAAAGATGTATACGATGGCCCACACACATGAACTTTCATTAACTTTTGCTGGCTTTATGACTTATTCACATCTTTAAATTTAAATGCTAGCACCGTACGTCGTGAGAGTTAGACAAAGGTCCCAGTGTAACTGGTGCTGGCCTCACCAAACCTGGCCCTCCAGGTGGCCGATACCTATAAAAAGGTCATACCTGGAGCACTTATTTCTACTTTTACTTTATCTCCCACAAGCTAGATCTAAATCGGCTCTTTTCTTTCGCAGGGCACCACCGGGAACATTGAATTTTGAATTCCGCCATGTTGGTCGAAATGAATTAAAAACACACAAGACTACACTTTAACACTTATTCCTACTGTGCTTGCGCTTGTCCTTTTTTTTTCGGGAAAATTAAGCCTGATGGCATACCCAGTGCGTCCGAGTCTGTACTGAGTTTAGATTTGGGGACAACAGGTAACCAGGTAACCCACCGGGCGCAAGGGGCATTGTTCGAACCACACTGCAGACTTTCGTTTCATCACACACACACACACACACACACACATATTCACTTCACATTTTTACTACAGACCAAAATGGTCGGTCTATTCCTTAGGAGATTCGCTCCCGTCATCATCCGTTCTCGCGTTCCGGGGCCTTCGCTGGGGTCTTCATCGGTTTTCCTGGAACAGAACAACGTCTTATCGAGGAATGGGTTTCTATTCAGGGTTTGTCACACACGGTTTTGTTTAAGGAGCCACCCAAGGTGAAGGACTAGTACTTGACCCCAGAATACCCCGTGAAGGGTTTACTGTGATCAAAAGTACGCCTCCCGTACGTGCGGACAGCATCCTTGAAGATCAATGCAGGGTCAAATATTTCCCCCCTTCTCCAGAAGCACTCTTTCAGCAAGCTCAAGAGTGCCTTCTTGCTTGTGGGGGGCAGGTCCACCTGGGCGATGGTGAGCCTGTCCATGCACTCCATGTGGGGGAAAAGGATCTTCTCTCCCCCGTCCATTGATCTTACCAGCAGAGCTATTGCTGCCATCAGGATAGTCGGTTCCTCCAGTCTTGAAACCTGGGTGCCTCGTATTACCTCGTTATTGTCCCCACGGTTCCTTCGGGTGGGCTCCTAAGGGCAAGGTCTGCACTCCGGCATTCATTGTGTTCTTATTGGATGACCATTCTATAGTTACGATTCTCTCGGAGAAAGGTACCATCTCGTTTCTCCTTACCCTTGCCTTGAGCAGAGAGAGTTCCCTTTCACTTCTATCCTTCATTTCTTCGCTCCTGTCTCTCTCCTCAGGCTCCCTTTGCCATCCTAGAGCGCAGATTACTCTTCTTAACTGGTCCCTTAAGAGCCTTCCTTCTCACGTTGCGAGCAAGATAAGCAAAACCCTCTAGCACATACAGAACTGGACTCTAAGAACACGGCCATCCATCATTTGGCCTCTCTGGATTTTCCTTTGTCGGTGGGGTTTTCATGTCCGGTTTATTTCCTCTCTTTCTGGCTCTCTCAGATGCAGGATAAAGCCAGTCATCCTTTGTAATTGTGCCTGCTTCGCAATGACAGGTTCAGGTATTGATGGTGGCTGATGTATTAATGGTGGGGAAGGGCGATCTTCTCCTAGTTTTCCCAGTATCACTACTGGAAAGAGGTATTCACTCATTTTCGGGTTCAAGATCATCCCTGTCCCCTCCTATGCTTTGGCTCAGACTTGGGCTTTGTCGCCATACATCAAAGTTCTAGTTACTTTTGCCTTCTTTAGTGAGTAATTCTAACACCAAGGGTGACAGAATCTTGTCCGTGATCATCATCCAGAATTTGAGTGGTCCATGACTTTCCTAAAATTATATCCGAAGATCATCAATTTTCAGACAGTCATACAAAAGTTGGGTGGAGGGGTCGGGCACCCCACACACCACACAGTCTGTTTCTTGTACCAGGTCCATAGAGAACAAATTGGCTTTGAAGTTTCCGTGCCCAGTCAGGAACTGCGCACTTTAGTGGCCTATACTAAGCCACCACATGCACAGCCTCAACCGGACATCAGGGAAGATGTCAAATGTTTGTCTGCCGTTTTCCGATGCCTCCCACTGTACTTGCCATACTTTCAGGGTTCTTCCCTGTAGTGCCTTCACAAATGGATCCACCCATTTGCCTCTACTTATTAATCCTCTTTACATGATAAGTATATCCAGTGGGAGTTCTCCTGCAAGGACTTGCAGGGCATCGTTCGACGTTGTTCTATAGACTTTGGTAATACCTAGAAGAGCCGCTCTTTGTGCGCTGATGACCTTAACCTTTTCGTGTACCTTGCTCACCTCCTGTGACCACAGGAAGAAACACACTTCTGTACATCAGCTTCAACGTGTGGTAGCCAAGGCCCCAGTTCGCAGGAGCCACAGCCTTGAGCTTTGGGAACATTACGATAGCCTTATTCACAGAATAGCTGATGTGTCCATGGAATGTGAGACAAGTCTGCAGTATCACTTCAAGATACTAGATTTCCTGGACTAGTTTTACAACTCGTCATTCGAATCTTATCACTGGCTTTCTCTGGAGGTTTCCTTTCAGTAGTGTCTGATTCATATTTTCTACAGAGAACTTCAGCTTGAAGTTCTCTGCCCAGTTTGCTATTGTACCCAGGGCACTCTCTGTTTTCGCCTCCAGTTCTCGCAGTGTCCATGCTGGTATCAGCGTATCCATAAATAACATAGCCATCCGGGAGGTTCAGCTGTAGCAATCCTTCAAAGATTATATTCCAGAGGATGGGACCAAGTAGCGACCCATGTGGACATCCTTTGCTGAGCACCTTTTCCTCTTTGTGTTCCCGTAGATGTATTTCACATGTTCGTTCCTTCAGGAAATACTAAATTATATTAAAGGTATTCCTTGGGCATTTCAGTAATCTTAATTTCCGCAGGATCTGGGGCCACCATTCATTGTCAAACACCCCTGAGGTATCCAAGGAGATGCCTAAGACGTAATCCTTATAATATTGTCTTGCCTGATTAACCATGTCGATGATAGCCTTCTAACTAATTTTCCCTTTTATAAATCCGTATTGCTTGGCATTTATTCCTTGGACTACATCCATGTATTCCATTAGCCTTTGGTTTAGCAGGCGCTCAAGCACTTTGCCCATTCCAGATAGTAGTGTAATGGGCCTGTATGATTTGGTTAATCTTGGGTTCCCAGTTCCTTAGTAGATTATTTTCAAGAGGCCACTTTTCCAAAACCCAGGGAAACTACCCGTTTCTAGACATAGGTTAAACATGTCGATCATCTCAGTTCTCATTATTGGATATGCTCGGAGGAGCATTCCCCCAGTCAGTCCATCTAGACCTGGTGTCTTCTTCAGTTAGATCCTGCGGGCAATCAGATTCAACTCCTCCACAGAGAAAGGTGCCTTGTCCTCGATATTGATCTCCATCTCCATGATATTTCTCAGTTCCTGATGGTACTCTGTTTCTCCTATTCGGTCATCGTGAGGCAACAAGACTTCCATCAAGTGCCTGGCATTTTCCTCAAAGGATTTTAGTAACTATCCATCATGCTCCAGGGCTGGCAGTTCCTCTGAGCATCGCACTTTTCCTGCCACCATCCAGTAGACTAGGTACATAGGTACTCGTTTCCCCTTTCCGTGACAAGCTCTCTACATGCTTGTTGTTTTTCTTTCTGATTTTTCGCCTGTATTCGCCCCTCGGGACATTAATCGCTGCACTGCTTTTAGTCGTTTTTCTGGCTCATGTATTCTCTTGAACTGTTTCCCCGACCGCTTCACATTTTTGAGAAACAGTTCTAGCTCATCATCCCACCAGGGATGATGGAGCACTTTTCTGGACATCCATTATCACACTTACCACACTTTGAGCTTTTTCGTTTATAGACACGGTCTCATGATCATGTCTATAGATTTCCACCTTCCTTAGCAGTAATTTGTCGTTGAGAAGGCCAATTAGCTCTTGCTTTTATGAACCTGGGCCTGGGCGGTATGTTTCTCTTACTTATATTCCAACACATGGTAAACAGGATCATTTTGTGGTGTGAATCAAGTTCATCTGAGACTCTCCATTCCCCAATACATCCGAGAGCATGCACTGTCTCTACAGTAATATCGAGATACGATTCAGTATCATGGGCCGACGACCAGTAGGTCACTTGGAGTCCTGGTATATTGGCAACCTGCAGATTTTTCTCGGTCGTCCGTCTTTGGGAATTCCACAATTCTGACTTGGCATTGATATCCGCACAACATATGATGTTGTGTACCTTCGCTCTTTGAACAATAAAATCCCACTTGGAGAGATGACGTTCAAGTGGGTCCCGGGGTTGGAAGTACGACGATACAATCGTCATATTCCCGCCTCCCATTTCCAGCTTCTAGTGGGATATGGTCTATCTCGGGGTTTCTTACCCATATTCTTGCCATTGATTTTTCCCCAACCAAGACGAACCAACCTTGAAGACTTGGTATTTTCCCATTAAGTAGGTAGGGTTCCTGCATCAATACCGGGTCCAGTTTATGCTCCCATCTTATTCTATGCAGTTCCATTGTAGGAACTACTGCCCTCTGTAGGTTTATTTGCCCAATCCGTAGCGGCGCATGTCTCTCAGACATACTGGGTTCTATCTAGTTCCAGCGCTAACTTATGCTGGTGTACAGGGCATTCAGTGGTTCCAACCCTGTGGTTAGTTTCTTTTCTCTTTTCTTTGAGGCAGTTAAAAAATTTAACTGCCTCCTCTTTCTTTGTACACTCACTGTACTTATTCCCTATCTCAGCGCAGCCAGAGTATGCAAGATTTCCTTTGCATCGTTCCTTTATGTGACCATATCCCTGGCACTTGTAGCACCTCACGGGCATGAGGTATTCCCTGACTTTACATCTCTGGAACCCTCTGTATAGGAATTCCTTGGACACTAACATTCGTCGGAGGGCGGAAGTTGTCTCCAGGACCAGATTTACCTTGTCTTTCACACTGCGAGGCCCAGTGAGGAATCGTATGGAGGCGTTCTTGAGGAACTCCTCCTTCCCTATCTTATCTTCCATAAAGTTCTGGTCACACAGGGCGGCCAGAAAATCAGGGTTGTCGTACTCCTTTGGTATGTCAAATACAATTATCTTAGGTCCTCTCTTTTTCGGGTTTACTCTGAGACCTAGCTCCTCCATCCATTGAATATTCCTGAGCTTCAGAAAATTTTTCTCATCTTCAGTTTTCAACAACACCCCACCCTTTTCAACCGACCGAATGTTTCGCAACCTCAGATGTTCCTTTACTGGGTCCAGAGATTTAATAATTTTACTCTTGGTCTCCTCAGACTTCCCTTCTCCATCCTTAGGATAGATCAGGATCGTCTTACTGACTGTCAGTCGTCTCCCCTGGACGACTTTCCAGTCCTCTGCACTCTGCTTTGTTGTTTCACCCTCTTTACCCTTATTCTCTTTTGGTGTCTTTATTATTTCTGAGAACATCAGGGCTTGGCTGGGGTCCCCTGTACTTTGGTGGTGCCTCTCAAAGTATACTTCTCGAGTACACCAACCTTTTCTATCATGCCCTTGTTTTTCGCCTGTAGTGTCGAATTCTTTAGCACCTGCATATCTAGCAAGGCTTTCAGCATGATGATCCTGTGTAAAATGAAGGTGGTTCAGTTTTTAGTGACCTTCTTACGCTCGTCAGTTATTTATTCAGAAACTTCCTCAAGCACCCGTGAGGAATCTGTTTGGATGGCCTAATATGGTATCTCTATATTCTTCTGTTCTTGGTGGTGCCCTTTTTTCCCTTCCTCTGTTACGGTCTCATCCGGTATAGTCTCTTCTGAGGTGCTAGCACCGCCCTCGCTAGCAAACCTCTGATAGCATTAATTAACGACCTTGGTCAAAGCCTTGACTTCTTATCACCACACGAGGAGGAGGATCTTCCTGATCCAGTCCTGCTCCTCCTTGGTAAGAGGGAGCAGTTGAGACCATACAGTCTCGCTGTCTAGCACCCGCGCAAGGTAGTAGACAGCCCTTTTCCTTTGTATTCCGAGGTTCTGAGTGGCAGCACTCAGAAATAGCTCCCTCACGGCGATTTGTTCGGTATAGACCTTTATGGGCTGACGTTGGTACGCACTGTACCAGTTCTCCCTTTTTTGGGTCATGCTTGCTTGAGGTCACAGCCTCTTAGGACTGAGCCTCTGGCTGGGGCTAGTGGTTATAAACCACCACCCCACCCGGTGCTGTCTTTACCCTTGTTCTGGCACTGCCCTCTTATCCGATCGAAGGACTTGTGGCAACCGACTATTTGACAAACTAGGTTGACTTACGGCCTTGATTCGTTGTCACCACCCGCCCATGTTGAGCGAAGGGTGGGGGGGGGGCAGCACACAGCACCAATTCCTTTTTCTCGAACCCAAGCGTATAGCTGGGCAACAGAGCCGCACAGTTTCTACGCCGACTACTTGTGGTACTACTTCGCAAGTGTGTTTGTACTGCTCCACCAGGCTGCAGTGTGGGTTATTCTCAAGAACTATCTACAATAACTCGGGTGGTACCCTGAGAGTTAGACAGACCGAAACACAATCTTGACATTTAAAATGATGGCTGGGGCAAATGAGCCAGAAGGGTGTAACATAACATAAATCATTACTTAAGCTGAAACTTAAACCTATGATACCTGAGGGAACTCCCACCCGACTAGAGTGAAACCACACGACCTACTCTCCCTATCATCAGGTATCGAGTTATTGCTAAACGAAAAACTTATTTAAGTTAAAATTAAACTGGATGCCTCCCACCTCAGAAATTCTCATTGGGGCCCAGGGCCGGGCAAAAGCCCCCCCCCTTCCACTCCCCTCTTTATGCGATAACTCTCTCTCACTCTCTCTCTCTCTCTCTCTCTCTCTTTTATGGCTTCAGTCTCCATGGCATCCCGAGTCTAAATAGCCCCAATTACCTAACTAAACAGGGTTTTAACACCCTTGTGCATGCTGGTGGAGAGAGCTGACCAAGCAATTTCGTCCAGTGCAAACTGGCCATGCCTGCGCTATTGGAATTCACAAAAACGAGTGCAAACTGTCTAACTGTCATAACATGGCTGCTTCGAATCCGCAGTAAACTAGGGCGTACTTGCAAACATTAGAAATCAAGTCACCTCGTCAAGTCAACACCAACTTGCAAAACACAATCATGTCTCCTGCCCCACTTGGCGAGCAGAAGAAATTTATAAACAACAGCTCTCGGGAAGTTAGCGAAAATTGTAGCTGTGACATTACTGCACACACAGAATGATGAATCGGATGGACAGAAAGAGGTAGTCGTGCAGGTCATTAATACACATTATTACATAAGCAGAGATGCAGGACAGTTACATATGGAATTATTGTACGCCATCTGATAATCTTCACTAGTGCGTCGCTCCCCCTCGCTCCCAGATACCACACATGTTCAATTGGTGACATTTCAGAGGAGTTGGTAGGTCATGTTGTGATTGGACACGATGGAGGCAGTCTTGAGCAACGCCCGCTCTATACGGTCGAGTGTTTCCCTCCTGGAATATAGCACCTGGAACCTTGGCCACATCTCATTCACATACAACCAGGCAGTAAATGTTCTACATAACAAGACGGGAGCAGCTCGATTATCATAGAATATGCCATGGGGGAAGTGTGCCACACTATAGCGAAACTGGGATTGGGGTGTTCACCAGGGGCTTTCTATACCAGGGCTCGATATTCGTCAGTCCCCATAACGAAATAGCACCCATCACTAAACAGCACACATTTCAAGTCAGTGGTTTTCCACATTGCTCTGGCCTTGCACCGCTACAAACGGAGCCGCTCCTCTTGCAGAATTAAGAGAAACACACAGGACGGCTGCTGAAATTTCAGATTCACCTTTGAAAGGCTTCTGTATGTGGTTCGTAGGTGCACAAGAGCCCCAACAAGGGGAGTATCGTTGACCGGGTCACCATGGGACCCCTCCGCACCTGGCGCACAGACCGTCGATGCTCTCAACTGGTAGAGGACCTTGTCCATTCTGAACCTGTCCTCTGTGTGTGGGTGCCTTCACGTATCCATTGCTCCCAACAGCATCGGAGAGTATGGCCTGATCGATCCACATGATGGGCTATATATGGCGATAAGTCCTCTTTTAAAGTACGTTTGTTGCTTAAGGCAATGTCTTTGGCGTGTGTTCCTAGCATTCTTCTTCAATCTGTGCGCTTGATTTGTAAAGTCTAGTGTTTCTCGCATTAATGCGGCCGCGATTACACGCCAGTTGCTGCGACTAATACATTGTGCTCGCAGCGCCACTGCCGGGTGTCCTGTTAAAATAAAACGCACTAACTTGTGTTCATGTGCATACCATCCCGTACTCTTGTTATTTACATTGTTTCGCGGTTGTCGCATGGTTTATTAGTGGTGCACTGTTTTCGTTGTTTAGTAGTGGTGGTACACTATTTTCATTATTCGGTAGTGGTGGTATACTATTTTCAGTTGTTCAACAGTGGTGGTGTACTATTTTCTTTGTTCGGCCAAATCATAGGAGAACATATTTGCCTTTGAAGCTTACGTAGTTACATGACTGCCCCACACACTATTATATATATCAATACTGAGAAGAAAAATGCATAAAATATTATTCAATATATAATAATTTAATTTTGAGAAACACTGTAGTGCATTTTGAACACAGATTGCGTTCAACGCGCGTCGCAGATCATCCCTATTTAACAGTACTCTGCAATATGCACATGAATTTAAAAGGGCTGCCATTGAATATTGCAATAAGTACGTACTGATCAGCAACATGGGCACATGATACTGTATGTTATGTATCCGTTGAAAATGTAATTCTTCACAGAAATACCCAAACTCGCCTTAGAAACATTTTTTACACGTTATGGAATACTGCTAGTATAATCGAATGACGTACTTCCAAGATTCGATGTGGCACGTCGTTTTACACGCTAGCATGCTTTTGGAACAGCAGTATGTCTTGTAAACGACCATGACTGCCGTAACGACACTGCGACTGAATGGTTTTCATTCGGCTGCCTAACGACGTACATTTTTACTCCGCAAGGCACAGTTGTGCCAATGCACTTTGCTGTTTTTTGTCAATAAATTTAAAACTGCAGGACTGCTACGCCACCATTTTCACAAAATGCACGTCCCTTTAGTGTTTTCAATGACGCTGTCATTTGGCTTCAATTTTTCAGCAGTTTTCTTGGACTAAGCTGAAAAATGTTATTTTTATTATTTTTCAAGCTTCGGATTACAAATAATATATCTTAAAGTTTTTCGTTAACTTTGGTAATGTAGTACGTTTTTATCAATCGTTTATTTTCTGCCCCTTCATTTTTTTATAAATATGATAAATTCGGATAATACAAGAAAACTACGGCGACGCATTTGTATTCAGGCCAAGGAAAAAACACAAAACATATTAAAAGTGTTATAGATTCTAAAAAAAACATCACTGATGCCCCCAGCGGATCTTCCCTCCCAGCGACACAGTATTTAGGACAACTGCGCCACCACGAAACTATATATCGCTTGGCAATACCTTGAACGGGGTCTATCTGTGGACCCAAACCAGGAAGAATACCCATAAAGATACAGATTTATTTTGATGTGCCGCTCTCGCTTCCCGCCTATAATAGTGAGACTATGAAACCGATACATACATGTTAGTCATGAAATGTATCTGAGTGGATCAATGATTCTTGGCCCTCCCACGGCAATATCGTATATATATTGTAACAATCTTTTTAAGCTGCTAAAGTAAAAATAAAAAATACAATTAATTATATAGCTTCAGCAAAGTTAAAATAAAAGTTAATGAAACCCCGTAATGTGATATCTTGTGGTACGATAGGGCTGCATGGTACAGTACAGTATGAATTGTACGCTCTGCATTTGATTTAGAGGTGATATAAACAGTGCAGGTACACAGAGTTGCGTACCCAAATCTACAGATGTGGCGCATAGAGGAAACAAAGGTACACGCATGACATGACTACTCAGTCAGTCATCCGTGCGCCGTCGAATACAATACAGTGCATGGTGAGGGTTGTAATGGAAACTTTCTCTAGCAAGGATAAGATAGATTTTCTGCTTAACTATGGAGAATATAATTTAGCCGATTATTTTGTTCGTATTATTATAGAGTGCAGTTTAGTACATTCAAATGAGTTAGACTGAAACACACACAACGTACAATTATTACCATTAGCGATATCTTGGTTACCTCACACGTAGTTAATTCGGCTGAAGGTCGG
The DNA here is from genome assembly GCA_002778355.1 of Clitarchus hookeri. Taxonomy (NCBI): domain Eukaryota; kingdom Metazoa; phylum Arthropoda; class Insecta; order Phasmatodea; family Phasmatidae; genus Clitarchus; species Clitarchus hookeri. The sequence goes on along the minus strand of NQII01003519.1, from coordinate 161,621 downwards.
CGTAATGCTAGTTAGGTGGAGCAACTGTACAGAAAGTGTCATAGAGCGATACCCGAACAAGATCCCACCGTCCACACGGATGTTTTCCCGTCTCGTTGAGAAGCTTCGTGTAACGGGCAATTTGAACCCACCGCAACGCAATCTTCGCACAACTCGCACAGATGAAGCGTCTGAAGTTGCTGTTGTAAAAGTAAATCCACTCGACAGCACACGCCAACTTGAAGCCAACCTTAGCATTCCGAAAACGAGTGCACATCCCATTATTAAGGGCCAAATATTCCATCCCTATAATGTTAACCTACACCAAGAATTTCACGGAAATGATTTCCAAAATCGTGCAGAGTTCTGTCAAAGGGCACAGCATCAAATTGTCACCAACCTGAACGGCTTTTTTCGGTTGTTCTTTTAACCGATGAACCGTCGATTTCAAACTCGAGCCAAGTGAATACGAGGAGCATGCATGATTGGGCCGTCGAGAACCCACTATTGATTCGGCAGGTGGACCATCAGCGTCAATGGAGAGTTATTGTATGGTGTGGGATGGTTGGAAATAAGGTTATAGGGCCTTATTACGTTAATGGTAAGCGTAATGGTAGGAAATATGCCATCTTCATACCAATAATTATTCCTGGCCTTCTGGAGGAACTGAATGATAATGTGGTACCAGCGCTATGGATGTCCAGCACATAATGCTGTGTATGCGCGTAATTTTCTAGACCGAAAATATCCTGGTAAGTGGACTGGTCGTGGAGGACCAGTTCCATGAACTGCTCGGTCTCCTGACCTTAACATCGTGGATTTTTCGCTTTGGAGTTACCTCAAAGGCGCTGTCTATCGAGATATTTCAACATCACCAGAGAACATGCTAGAACATATTGTGCATGCTTGTAATGCTCTTCAGCAGGCAACACAGGAGGAATCAGTGTTGTCATTCATCCAGCGATTGAACTTGTGTATCGATGTCAATTGTCACAACTTTGAACATCTAATTTGTATGTTCTACCCCTCGCAGTATCCATATGGATAGTACTACAAACGGGCAGTGAAGATCCCACTTTCTGTGTCGTATTTTATATTCATGTTATTAAAGTTTACATTGTGTTACATGTTTAAATACGTATTGACGAGCTTCTTTGAACGTTCAACCAATATATATATGGTGCAATTTAAAACATGATGTTAGTATTCGTATCCCACTAATAAATAATATTATAAGGCTGACTCCCCAGCATGATTATTTCCCACTTGCAGTTATACCATTTTTTTGTTAAACACTTTTTCATTTGGAGCCCAGGTACAGAATTATAGTGGGTTGTCAAGATAAATGGGACATCCTATAAATCTTACGGAGGCGCGAGCTGAACCCTCACAACCTCTCGGAGCCAATTGGAAGGCTATCTTCTCCTCTCCTCACAACCCATCGAAGTTCCGTACCCGTCGCCACTCTCAACAGTAACGATTTAAAATAGATAATCAGATTTTTCTTTCAATATAAATACCGCAAATGGAGATTACAGCCTTGCTATTTACATTCATAAACAACAAGTGGCACGTAAACTTTCTTCAAACAACCATATTTAAATAAATGACATAATAACATCCGTAACCAACTGACAGAGTGACAGAAATTACACTACATTCCTATTAGTTTTTAGGATATTTTGTATTAATTTTTAGTTAACCCAGTTTTCATATAGTCGTTGTCATAGCAGGTGGACTACTTTAGACCTTCCAGATAGCAGGAACTCTCGTTTGCGATCATTGTTAAGACAATTCTGTGCAGGCGTGAAACAGCATTCTTTCACTCACTCAGAACGAGTTTTAGGCCACCCAAAACTTAAAAGTATTACATGATCACTAGTCCAGTAGTTTCATATACACTATTGTTTTTGAAAATTGCAACATTCAGAAAGAATTGCTCGAATGAATCCAAACTCGCAGGATGTGTAGAACAGTGCACCAGCAATAAGTGAATACGATTGAAGAGAGATGGCAAACAAGCAGGCCCAGCAGCGCCTTCTCTTGTGTGACGGGAAAGGTCCGTGTTACGCCAAGCTCAGTCAGCGAAGAGTCGTCAAACTAAGTGAAAGCAAGAGCCAAAATGCCTCGTCGACGTCATCGTATATTCGTGTTCTGTGTCACTAGTAGAGTGGAAATATACCATTTTCCGTGACTTTTCTGAACGAAACGTCCTAGACCAACAAAAGTTGAAAGGGTGCCATATCAGCATGCGAGTAAGTCCGAACGGGGCAGAATGATCGGTCTCCTGTAAACGGGTTTGTCATACCGTGACATTTCGGCATGCTGCTACGACAGTATTGCGTGTGTGAAACCAGTGAATAGGAGAGGGTCGTAGGCAGCGATGAGCAGGTACTGGACCACGCAATGTGACCACAGCATGGGACGACCGCCATCGTGCCCGCATGGCCCTAGCACACCGTAAAGCCTCGTCCACAATGTTGGCTCGACACTGGAGCACTGCAATGGGTGTGGACCTGTCTGCGTCGACGGTTTGACGCCATCTGTTAAGGACTGGACTGATGGTACGCGTGCCATTGTGTCGACTTCCATTGTCCAGAAACGACAAATGCCTCAGACTGCAATGGGCACGTGAACGCAGTCGCTGGCGTACTGCGTGGCAAAGTGTAGTGTTTTCGGACTAGTCCTGCTTCAACCTGTCCTACAGTTATGGCCGCATACGTGTCACATGTTACCATGGCGACCACAATCTGGCAGCATACATTGTGGAGCGGCATAGCAGAGAAACGCCAAGTGTGATGGTGTGGGGCACCATTGGATACAATATGCGATCTCGACGCCTACGTATTGAGAGCCATCTGAAAAGCAACTGCTACACAAAGGAGGTTTTAAAGCCCGATGTACTGCCCCTCCTTCAGGCAACTCCACATGCCATATTCCGGCAGGACAATGCCCAACCAGATGTGGCGAGGAATGTGCAAGCCTTCTACAATGAATGATGGGTACCACTGCTCCCCTGGCCCACACGTTCACCTGACATGTCGCCTATCGAACATGTCTGTGATATGGTTGGTAGGCGACTTTTTCGTCACGGATCTCCAGAAACCACTTTTGATGCTTTGTGGACTCGCATACAAACCGTGCTAAAGGGATTCCCTAGGAACATATCCAGGTGTTCTTTGATTCCATGCCACGAAGTTTGGGGGCTTTAATGCAGCACTTGGAGGCTTCGCACCATACTGAATTCTCAAGGACAGATATCATGTACAGTTCTGTAATTCTTATCAATTATTTATTGACTTGAACCTAATCTGTGGTTTAAAATTCATTTCAATCACATGAATCACTCTTAGCGTTGCATTTTTTTTACAAACTTATATGTATGTATACATATAGCATGTTCACGGTCAAGTAAGTACTTTAAAGGTCCTAGTTACTTTTCCCTTTCAGCCACTTTTTATTATTTAACCACATTTTAAAATATATATTGAAATGTAAGTAATAAACACAGTTTGTATAGTCCACCCTACTCGAAAGTTTACGTCTACGACTAAAATAAAATGCTCACGTTACCGTGAAACGCTTATATTTATAAATATTTAGTGTTTAAGGGGCCGCGTTGGGTGAGCGGTTAGCCCGCTCACCTCCCACTAATGAGAACATGATTCAATCCCCGGCCGGGTCGCTCCCGAATTTTTGCAAGTCGGAATCGTGCCGGACGATGCCGTTGGTCAGCGTGTTTTCTAAGGTATCTCCCGTTTTCCCCGTCCCTGCATTCCGGCGCTGCTCCACTCTCACCTCATTTCACCCTCATTGGTTCTGAAGACCTTGTTGTTAAGAGCCACCCAAATATTTCAACTCATCTAAGAGAGGAAAAGTATTTCCTTAAATTTGCCTTTGTTTCTTTGAAACGAAATTCAGCTACATACAAAAAAAAAATATCCGGCCCCTGAACATGGTGCAGTAGCAATCGCGTTTCAAGATTTGCAGAGGTGCTAGTCGAAAATCTACAAATTAGGTAACGACCGTTTTTTTTTGGATGTTTCAAAATATATGCCAGCTGGTGCATTGTATTGAGTGTATTTAGTGGTTGAGTAATAATTTAATTGGAATAAATTTTTCTAATTTTAAATATGAAACAGATGATAACATTTTAAAGACTACTGTTCAGAAATAGTTAGTGTGTATATTCAGAAATCTGTAAAATGTATTTAATTTTCCCGATTGTATATATTAAAATCATAAACAATAAATATATATAAATGTTAAAAAAGGGTATAGATTTAGGTGGTCATTCTCTCTCTCTCTCTCTCTCTCGCTCTCTCTCTCGCTCTCTCTCTCGCTCTCTCTCTCTCTCTCTCTCAGTATGGTAGAAAAGACTAACTATTTTGTCAAAATTAAAATTATAGTTTTCAAAAGTTAAGGTAAATAAGTATTTTAAAGTACGTGCAACTACTTTGAACAACATATAAAACAATATAGTTATTTTGTCCCTATTTATATGATGATATAAAAAGTGAATGAGTATAGAATGACTCTATTAAAAATCTTTTACAATGTAATCTAACGTACTACATTTTAATATTTATTTTTATTTCAGAGGAATTGTTTATAGATGGTAGGGAAATTTTTTATCAATTCATACATTAAATTATTATATATTTTTCGTCTCTACTCTCTTTCCCCCTCATTCTCCAATTCTCTCTAATGAAATAAATATTTATTTGTCCATAGCCGAAGGCACTTATCAGTTTGCTTATAACACCTGTGATGCAAACATGAATGTATACAATTGTTTACAGGTTACCTTCATTAATATTTGTCTCAAACTCTCTTTCCACGTAAAAAAAATTGCCATCCACCAATAAAACTTTTATCTCCGGCCATAACTACTTGGAGTGCAAACAATTACACGTGAATAAGATTATCTTCTTATCACTCCACTTCGCAGCCGCTCGTACTAATGAAGCTAATAAGAAAGCAGAGGGGGAAGTTCGTGGAGAAGTGTTTGGCCGCCACCCCTCCCTGTGTCGATCAGACACTAACGAACTTTCTGGTGCCACCCTCCACGCCGCGCCATTAAAAGATTCCGAGCGAGCGCACCACGACATTATAGAAAACACTTTTTTTTTCCTCCCCCGAGCCGTGGCGAATGGTGAAGCCGCCTTGCGGACTCTGCGAGCCTCTCGACGCGAGATGGACTTTGAAGGAGCGGACACAAAACCCCTGGCGGAAAAAAAAGAGTTTTCGCCCATGCGGCTCTTTCTTGCACCCACGCGCGCTCCTTTCGACGGAGGATGGAAAAAAGAAGGGTTGTTGTTGACGGGGCCCACGGGAAAGAACGGGGTTTTTAGCCGGGAGGGGGGCGGGGGGTACACCTCATCGGACTCACGTCGCCGACAAATTGAATCTTACCCGGGGCTCCTGTCTGCTATTCAGCGCAGCGCCTTGGGCCAAGTTAAGGACTCCGCAGCTAGCCGGCAGCTGTCACGGGATGAAAGGGTCAGAGGAGTCGTCGCACCCCTTCCCCCCACTCTTTTTGATTCACCCTCCTCTTTCCCCTCGAGGGGAGGACCAGAGGACTCTAACGGACTAGGATAGAAATCCTGTGACGACTTCGCACAGCTGGAGGAGCGAGGGACAGAAGGAGGAAGGTTAGGGTGGCCGGTCACCGAGGGAGTGTGTCCTGCACCCGGCATGACAAGTCTTGAGTAGAAGTAGCAGAGGGAGAGAAGGAGCAAGTTTCAGATAAACCCCTTTGTTTCGCTGGAGCGCGCGAACCATCGCCGGTGCATTCACCGCTAGCAGGGTATGGCCCGCAAGCCTCGGTTGCCATAAATTACCACTTAAAACATTGTTGTCTGATCTGTTCTCCTTGGTCGTGGAAGTCTGCGACTCGCCAGTTCCACCTGCTTATCGAGACTTACGGTACCACACCTACTGAGCGTTTTGCGTAAGACCGTTTATATAATTTGTAATTACGGAAAATTCTGTTTGGTTTCAGAAAGTTACTAAGTAGGCTACAACTTAATTATTATTTTATTTGAGTGCATTTTTATTTGACAAATTCGTGTGACTTTAAAAGTCACAATTTACCACCTACGTTCATTGAAAATTCAAATGGATCGGCAACCTAATATTTTCAATAGTGTTGAAATGAGATGACAATATAACAGCGAAAGAATGTAATGGTTGAATAGACATGAGAAAACCGGAAGAAAATGAATGCCCGACAGCAATGGCCTCCCACAATTCTCTGTGACATTTTCCATTGCTGTTGAGACACTGATAATTAATTCCGTGTAGTGGTTTAACGATAGATACGAGTTTTTTAGTTGTCGTAGAAACATGTCAAAATATACACTGTAAATAATATATACATATAAACACACGCAACTTTTTCATATAATTCTTTTCCAACCTGGTCATCACCTCTTTAAAAAAATGTGCTTCGAAATTTCCGTTCCGCCAAGAAGTTACAGAAACCATACGTACTGTAATATTTAATATAATTTGAATACGACGTATTGTAGACATAGCATACAAGTTTTTTAACAATACAGAAAGGAAGTAGTCAGCAATGACGGCACACAAAAATTTTTATTTCTGATTCATATTTCGCTTGGGAAATCGGGGAAAGATATCATGCATCGGATTTTGGATTACTCACCGGCGATGACATCATAGGTGGCCGGCGGCCTGGGACGGCCATGTTGAATGTCACCCTCTCATCCTAATCATTCACCACACTATCCCCCACTTCACCCGTCCCACCCAAAAACCCGTAACCAATATTTAAATTAAAACGTATTTGAATAAAAATAACTANTTAGATAAAGACAATGCGAATATACTATATATATATATATATATATATATATATATATATATATATATCGTTCTTTTAACATATAACAATTGCGAGAAAGTGCGCTGCCACAGATAAGTATTGTACTATATATTTTTCTCAAAAAGGAAAAAACAAACTGTCCAACTGTTTATGTACACAGTGTTATTACCACCATAAAAAGTAAGAGATTTAACATCAACTGAATTCTTACAAGCAACTAATTTCAGCAATGTAATTTTTTTTACAGCATTACACAGTGAAGACTCTTTGCCTAACCGCGCTGCTCGCCGTCCAATGCGAGACCGTGCTGTTCAAGATCATTATATGTCACGAGCACAGGGTCAAGGTCACCAAGATCCAATATGGTGGTTGGGTGTCATCACAACATGGCCGTCCCAGGCCTCCGGCCACCTGTGATGTCATCGCATGCGAGTAATCCGCAATCCGATGCACGATACCTGTCCCCGACTTTCCATTATTCAGTATGAATGTGAAAGAACGCTCCAAAACTGAAGATCTCTAATATCAAAACAAAACAACATACAACCTTGATTGACCAATCAAATGACCCACGGAACCGTGAAGTTTGTTTATCATACATTCATATATGTTCAATGAGACCACTATGAGCGGGCCGAACGACATCTACGCAATAATCGAACTCATTCCACGCTCTTGTCAGCATGTCTGGTGTTACGGTTTGGATGGCGTTCGTAACGCTCATTTTGAGGTTGTAAGGGAGAAGCGAGCTCGTATTCGACAAGTCACTGTGAAGGGGATGGTCTGATGTTTCCTTTATGTTCCGAGAAATTACACTGGGAGAGTCTGTCGTTGCACTGTGAACGTGTGTTGTGTGTCCGCATCACGATGACGACGGAAAACCAGAAGGCGTTCTGTGTTATTCAGTTTTCTAAATGCGAATCTGTTACAATTGTTCAACATAAATTCAGTCGCAAATACGGACGCCAACTTCCCGGTAAGTGGAGACGTACGTTGTTTTCGTTAGTTCCGTGACACAGGATGCCTTTGCAAATGCAAACATTCCGGTTGGCCGCGTGTGTCCGAAGAGAATGTGCAACGGATTCAACAGGCGATCGTTTGCTGTCCGAGAAAGTCAACTCGACAAGCTATCCGGGAAATGCAAATCCCTCAATCGACAAAATGGACAATGTTGCAAAAGCGATTGCTGTAAAAACCAGACAGGTTACATATTGTACAGGCTCTTACCGAAAGGAATAAATACATGAGACATGATGTCTGCGCATTCGTTCTTGCCCAGAACAAGGTGATGCCTTCTAGTACAAGCAGGTTTTTAGCGATGAAGCGACACTCCATACAAATGGTAAGATGACCCGGCACAACGTGCGGATATTGGGTCAGGAGCCTCCACATGAAACCACCGAACACGAGTGCGCTTCGCCTAGAGTGAACGTGTTTTGCGCTGTATCCAAAGACACTGTTTCGGCCCTTTTTATTTTCACGAGCTGACTGTTTCTGGAATCCATTATTTGGACATGCTTACAGAGTGGTTGTTTTCTCAGTTAGAAGAGGCGGTGGGGGACTTAATTTTCCAGCAGAATGGTGTGTCACCCCATTGGCACCTAGCTGTTCGCGTATAACCAAACGAGAAGATGCCGCAACGCTGGATTGGTCTAGGAGCAGCTGATAACCAGTCTCTTCATCATTGGCCCCCAAGAAGCCCGGATACTACCCTATGCGATGTTTTTCTATGGGGATACATAAAGGATCAAGTGTTTCATCCACCATTGCCAGCTAACATTGACGACCTCAAAACGAAAATTACCGATGCCACCCAAACCGTAACACCGGACATGCTGACAAGAGTGCGGAGCAAGTTTGATTATCGCGTAGATGTCGTACGGGCCGCTCATAGTGGTCTCATTGAACATATATGAATGTATGATAAACAAACTTCGCAGTTCTACGGTTTATTTGATTGGTTAACCAAGGTTGTAGGTGGTTTGGTTTTGATGTTATAGATCTTCAAAGTTGGGGTGTTATTTTATACTCAACCTGTATATCTTCTGCTCATATCGTCACATTTTTTGACCGTTGAGCTAAATACACACAGATAAAGGTGATCAAAAAATGATACACATTTCAGGAGAAAATATAATTACATTTTTTAAGGTTTTTAACTGCATATTTTATATAAGTAGAAAAAAACACACTAGAAGATTTTCTTCACTTCTACTTTAATAAAAAAGACGCTAGCTTCCTAATTTAATACACATAAACTTATCATTATGTCAACAGTTCGTATAACGGTGTGACCGGCGAAGTGATTTAGTTATAGTAATATTTTTTAATGTAACATAGTTTTAAATCTTAATAATGTTCTAGTGTTTATAAATGTAAGAATATTTTACATGAGGAACAAATGTTAAACACATTTATTTCAGTCACACTGAAAATACTAGCAAAAATCTTCACATTCGGTGTATGTATGAAACGCAAAACACATGTTTACAATTTTTAATTATGTTTATATTATATAAACCTAACCAATTCTATAAAGTGTAATCCCTATTTATACTGACAAAACGAAACATACATTAGCAATTACTGGTAGAGAATTATAAAATTTTCTCCGAAGAAAGCAATTGTGAAAAGTCGCTTCTTTTTTACTGCTTATCGCATTCAAACGAACGGCATTTGTAAGAAAATGTATACTGTAACTACAAATGTTGATTCGTCTAGTTAGAGATTAAATTTTATCGAACAGTACTGGACAAATTTTACAACCTTTGCTGCCGAAAAACTACGATGTTGCAAGCAACGAATGATAAACGTTCGATTTCATTATACCAATAAAGTTAATTCTCCTGGAGTGCTAGGCAAGCCAGCAAGTTATTCAGCATTGCCGCAGTTTCCGTGGAGGCAAGTTGAGAGCCGTGCCTGAATACACAGCGCCGGTCGTTTTAAGGCAAACACATTTACTGCAAACGATGCTCTTCCCTCTGCCTTAAACAATTAATGCACGGTAATTTTCCTTTTATGGTCTAGCTAAGTTTTGAGTAGAGTGCTCTTGTTCTGTGAAAATCAAGTTATACATAACTGAAATTTTGTGCCTTTTTTTCGTGCCTCTGGAATAATAAAACGTTGCTATAAACAGTTAATATCTTCATTCCAGTATCTATGAATGTGGTTTACGTTCCATAGGCCGCTCCTCAGAAGTGACATGCAGTCGAGAAAATATTAACTACACTGCAGGGTAAGGTTAAACTCTGATAATTTGAGAAAGAGTGAGTTAATCTTTTTCAACATACTTCTCATTCGTGAATCAGCTGAATGATCTTGAAAACATAGGAATTTAGAAATATGCTAGCAATTTAAGGATTATATAATATATAGCAAATATAAAAATTAATTTTGAAATATATGTTGTACCTAAGGAGCAACATTTGCTGTTGGAAATACGAAACTAGGAAACAGATTAACAAATTTCAAATCATGTTAAAAAATTCAAATAATTATGCAATCAAACAGAAGCAAACGTTATTTGTACACACGCTAGTGGTTTAATCGTAAGCTGCTCAGTTGCAGCCAGCATTTAGATACACACAATAAACACATTAGTGAGAGCTGGTCGTGTTTACTAATAGCATTAGCAAAATCATTCCCCTGAGCATGATTCAGATATATTATCGCATCGAAAAATCTGAAGTTGTAGGTCTACGGCAACCACTTAACTCGTAGTACTTGAAATACTTATTTCGTATTGGACCTACACGGTACAGTTGGTCCATACGCTGTCAAGATTATGGTAAATAATTTATGAGTGTGCCGTTTTTAAGCGCAAATCCAGATTTAAATTATTTAATAGGCTAACATGTTTGTACGACACAAGGGCGTAATCAGAATTAAAAATAATATCAATTAAATCAAGTTTTTAATGAATATTTTGTCAAAGAACTTGTTGCCATCGAAAACGAAAAAAAAAAAAAACCCCTCTAAACAAAGTTTTAAATTGAATGTTTAAAACTTTTTCTACACTGTAGTGATCAGAAGCCTAACAAGGCCAGGCATATCAACCACACGTTTATGTTCCTTACGTAACATAATACAGTATTTAAATTTAAAATAAAATTGAAAGTTATATTTTTTTATTCAGATGTTGTAGGCTTCTATTTTGTATATATTACTTACTTAACGTTATAAAGAAATTTAATTAAAAATAAAATCAAACGTTTTATACTTTTATTCTTATGTTGGAGGTTCCTATTTCGTTTCTGTTTCTTACGTATCATTGGAAGGAATTCTAGTTAAAACTAAATCGAAATTTGTTTACACTCATGCTTATTTATAATTCACTTGTTCATCTCTCTGCTCAGAAATTAATCAAATTCCTAAGAATGCTTCTTTCGTGTCATTGTTTACAATAACAAACTAAATGTAATCCTAATGCCACTACATAATAAAGTTCTACAATTATATACTTCCCGCCTGGCAGAAATCAGAAAGCCCGTTAAAAATCTTTGCCAAAATAAAACAAATAAGAAGATGTTCCCAATAATGATTTCAACACATTCATTTTCTTTTAGCACTACATATTACCGTATGTTCTGCATAAAAACTGAGGAAACACAATAATTTTTCATAAATTTAAACACACGTCATTTTATCAACTAGTTCACACTTATTCGCAGTACAGCTATAAGGATCCCGTCATTCACTTAACGTGCTGTTCCAGTGATTTTATTCCCCTGTCCCCATATTTTGGACCACTAAAAATTGTTGGGTCCGTGGTGGTACGGTGGTTAGACTGCTTGCTTCCCACCTTGGCGAACCAGGTTCGATTCTCGGCGTAGTCACCCCCAGATTTTCGCATGGTAATCGTGCCGGACGATGCCGCTCGTCGGCGAGTTTTCTCGGGGATATCCCGTTTCAACCGCTCTTGCATTCCAATGCTGCTCCATACACACCTAACTTCATCCCCATCGGCTCTCAAGACCTCGATGTTAAGAGCCGCTCAAATCACTCACTCACTCACCGTAAAAATGGACTGTATGAAGGGGTATATTGGCGAAGCAGAAAGTTCGGCTATAAAGAAGAGGATATGAGATTTTTTTAATGACTGCTTCTTATTCGGGATGAGTTTTAAAATTTACATTCAAAGTACTCTAACTGGAAAAGAAGCTAAGTCGTTTGGCTTTATTGAATGTGATACTGATATAAGTTTAATTTTGATATTATTTTTCAGAATTATTAGTGGTATAATAATTTCTTTCACTGCACCATGATCACAATTCCCATCAAAAGCAATTATTTGATAGTTTGTGTGGAAAATTCTTTATTATGACTGAATTACAGTTCACACTACTGAAAATTATCATATTTGCTTTAACAGGTACACATGAACTTAGGAACCAATAACGAGACATTCAAAATATTTTATTAGACGTAGAGAAAAATCACTTGAATAGCGACCAAACTAAATTCTCAGTCTATAAGTATTGGGGAATAAATCACCCATGACCATCTTTTTGAACTAAATATATTGGCACGCACCCAGAAGACGAAAATTAAGAATTTTGGACGAAGAGTGGAACATGGGTACTTACGAATGTGAGTTTTCTGTGTTACTTATACGCCATTTCGCTCAGTAATTGTAGATGTTTATTAGTAAGTATTGCGAATAGTTTAAAATTAAAAGTTTATGCTGAAGGCCGTAGATCAAAAAAAGCCAAGTTTAAAAAAATTCTGTTATTAGAAATACGTAAACTTAGTTGAAAACACAAGAAAAAACACTACAAGGAGCACATAATAACAACGAAACCAATAATGATACGGCAAACAGGGCATAACCAAATAATAAAACCAAATAACCTATTTAGCATAAGGGTCACAAATAAAACACCAAGACACCTCTTCGTTTTAAGTGTGTATATGTATTTATATATATATATATATATATATATATATATGTGTCTGTGTATGTGTGTGTCAGTGAGTGTGTGTGTGTGGCTTTTACTTTCAATCGAAGTTAAGGACTTCAGATAGTCTGTAGAGTCAGTCCATCAACTACACAAACAAAATCACTTGTAATAATGAGGAAACGTAAGTCCCTGAAAGTCCGCTCCTTCTCACAGACATCACGGAACATCGAAGGGTTTTGCAGGTACGCCTGGGCGATTTAACGAGGACGAACTGCCCAACACTGCAGATTAAGATTACAGGGAAGGTTTTTGTGTTTGCGGAGATTTCTGGCGACTGCAAGGTGACCTTATTTCGGGACGGATAATTTTTTCTCTAACGGTGGCAACGGTCGGCAAACTTCAGTTGTTGCACTTTACATTAAAGTGGCTCCTCGCAAAATGCTAGGTTCATTATAAACACATTTTGCACTTCTCTTTGTCAATTTCATTTGTTTTGGGAATTCACGACACCTAAAGTTCAAATTCCATAAAGTGGTACTAATTTCACATATTTTGCATTCCAAAACACTTCTTCTTCGTCTTGCAGAATGGAAGGGCCTGTAAGTCACTGGATCACAGGTCGCTGGAAGACTGGATAACACACTGCTGTAAGCAGGATACGAAGCGGCGAGCTGCCAACGTTCTTATTTGATTGGTCATCGAACAAAAATAATTAAATATTTCACTTGTTTGAAGTTACGCGGCGCTGGTCAGGCAGCGGGAGTTCGCAATTTTTTTTTGATATTCAGACACCTGAACTTAAGTTGTGCGATGTGTAAAACACGTAGGCAATTGAAACCTATGAAACGTGTGCAGTATATGGGTGAATAGTTTTTCAGCACTTTTGATCCTTTAACTTGAGTGTGTTGTGGCACTTAAGTGTTTTAATTATAACAGTCAGAAGTGTATTAGTTTTATTGCACTTCATCAGAAACAATTAACTTCGGAAATTATTAAAACTTTAATTCCTCATGCTGTTTATTTACGTTTTATGTGGTGTATTGCACAGTGGTTTGGCGTATAAATGTAAAGTGTAATCTGATGCTCTGAGGTACCGATTATTAGTAGTTATTATCAGAACTGAATATGCAGCGGAATATTTTATAGCACTTATAAATTTCAGTATATTTTATATCGGTAAATGATGCAATGTGATCTGACATGAAAAGAGTGACTGTTTGAAGAGCCCATTTCATGCTTTTCTTTAGTGCTATTAATATTATAGATAGTTCACATCACGTGATAACTTAACTAAACACACGAAGGCCTGTAAATGTAGTGGTTTTTTCACCCACTTATAAACAACATGTGTAATTCTGTTACCTACTCTGAATACACTACATAAAATGTTCGTAGACGTCGTGGGAACTCGCATGATGAAGCATTAAAACATTGACCACATGCAGTTTATTCAAGATGATGCAATAAAGGAACACATCAAGATCTGCAAGGATTCGTCTACTTGGAACCAGCAAGTGATGTCGCCAGTACCCCCTGCTGCATCGATGGGTGCTGATTCGGCAGACGATAATGACAATACAGTTATTGCTAATAACGGAACGAGAGACCTATGAGGCGTGGTAGATTCGGTAAGTGTGGAACGTACACCTGAAAGACGTTCGCGTGAAGTCGAAAAACTTCAAAATATACTTCTGTTGGCTCTAAATATTGATGATGGACTATGTGAATCATACACAGAAAATTAAACTTGATATTATGGATGAAACATGAATTGAAGATGATCACGAAGGCAGCCTTGTTGATAGTAACTATGATGACAGTATTGATGAAGTATCTGATGAAAAGGTTTATGATTCTCTTGATGTTCCCACACATTTCACCAATGAGTTTCCTTCGAAAAGTGGTGTGACTAAAGTAAAGTTTGAAGAACGCTCGTTACGTATTTCCTGAAGACCCGAATGAACTTTTTGATAGTCTCAGACATCTGATTGACCTGCAAAAATGCGGGCATCTCTCACTCATTGTTGAATAGCTTCAATCATCGATGAACTGAAAGTTCGGGGTTATATCAGATGAGTCTGCTGGCTACTATCCACGATCTGCAAACATCTAAGAAACGTTAAGTTTGAATGTACATAATAATTAGAAAAAAATTGAATGTATAAAATATGTGACTAAATTTAATAAATATATACTTGTTAATGTGTGTTTATTTTACTGTATAGTCTCCGCTGCTTCTCTGAAATACATTTTAATTCAGTGGTGTAAACGATCTATTGGAAGAGTATGGTTTATATAAAATTTATGTAAGCCAGTGCAGGAGGAGGGCTATGGTTTATTTTTCTCTTGATGCATCGACAATACTAATTCTCTGATTTTATTATATGTAAATATATGTATTAAAAGAATAAACCAATTACTTATAGTGAAACAAAAACTAAACATGTCACTTTAAAAACTTTGCGGGTATGGACCTCGTCGGCATTCGGTAAAGGGAGATAGCAGGTGGCATAATCTAAAAATTACTGCCACCAAGGCATTTAAAATAGAATCCGATGTAGAGGGTGATGACAGCATCACTCATACGTAAAAAACAAAAACAAATATAAATATGGCTGTCACCTGGTGACTTAGACAAATGAAATCCCATATGGCTGACATGGAATAATAGAGCACAAGTAATTGGGAAACAAGGCGATGATGTTATGGTGACAGTGATGAAATCGAAGATTACTCACATGGAATAACACAAAATGGATGAAACCCAAGATGGTTGGCATGGAAATAATGAACATGAAGGAAAGGTGACGAAGCAAAAAAAGGAATCCGTGATGGTCTGCCGAACTTTTCTTCTGGTGGGTAAAACAATAACTTAACACTGCCTGGGGGCTAATTGGGTTATTAATACACTAGTGGCACCAAGGTGATGAAATCGTTAACAAATGAAATTAAACAAACAATATGGCATGTAAAGTGCTTTCACAAGAATGAGTAAAGTTGATGGGAAGGCTAAGGGAATGCTCATATAATACGATTGATTGGAGAGATATCAGTCTCGTGCTGAATGTGGTGCTGAGAGGACCTACAGCAATGCACATTTTTTAAATAAAGATTTCAAATTTTTTTTATACAAATATGTTGACACCTGCCAAAGCTGAGGTTTGGACGTAGGTGTTGTAATCTGTTCTGTGGCGTGAGGCGCCAACACTTAATACTAGTCCTCAGTGATCGGGCGTAGGAATGCTTCGACACTGTTGTTTAATGGTCCAATTCACTAATGAATGAATACAGGATAATTCATATTTCACAAATCGAGGTTTTATTGTTGCATGAACATGTGAATTGATACATGAACCCTTGAGACAACTCCCTCCCTTTTCTACGTATGCTCCGTACAATTCGCGTCGTAAAAGGGGAGGGGGTGGGGGATCTTCGTCGCACTTGTTGGATGATTCTAAAAGATCCTTCACACTGCAGGATAACTACTAAAGGTCCTTCACACTCGCTGGATGACTGTACTTATCTGGCTTGCTGTGCTGGTAGTTGTTCTTGCAGATGAGGTCCGGTGAGCTGGAACTGCTCTCGTCCTGTCACGGGCGCCTCGGTGACTCGTCTCGACGTCCCTCCTTCTCGGGTCGACGCAGGACTCTGCGTCTGATGGCGGCTGGCTGCCGTTCTCGTCTCCTGCGGAATCACTCCTCCCTCCCGGAATCTCGTCGGCCGACTGCCATGTTTCCTCGGACTCCTCCGGTTTTGTAGGCCCTCATTGCCATATTAAACTGCCCCGGCTTCTCCAGGTAGCCGCGGACCGCCCCCCTGGGTAATCAACCGCGGGCGTGTACTCCAGCTCCGCACTTGGGTCCAGCGTCTGCTGTTTTGTTCTGGTTTACCAGTTTCAGCACTCCGTTCTGTCCGTGCGGAAATAATTGAAAGGGGCCTCTCGTTGCGCTCGTCCAAACGCTCTCTCGGTTTTTATTGTGGTCGAAAGCCTGGGACAAAACACAGCCTGGCGAGGTCATAAATACGTCTCGCCGTTCCTGCCTGCTCGCGGAGTCTGGCGTCTGTCCTTCTATTCTGCCTGGAGGTTTGTTGTTTGGTTCGGCGTTGTGGGAATACTTCGGGATATTCCCCTGGCCGCTGCACTCGTGTTCTTCTCGCTGTCACCTGATCCCACACCGTGACGCTATTCTCCCGCATGTCCGCCTTCCTATGCAAATGGTCGTCTTGTAGGGCCTATCTGGCTTCGTTCCCTTCGTCACGGCTGCCAGGCCCTAAATCCTGATTGATGTCGTTCGCCTGTGAGCTTCTTTAGAGCGTGGTACGGACGAATAAAATATAGGGACTCCGCAGGCGTCAATGTTGTACATTAAAAAATATAATTTTAAAACTTTTAAATAATTTATAGAAATTTAAAGTTTTATTTTTTGAAGAATTTTACGATTTTTGGGTTTAAGGTGAAGGGGTCAAGGCTAAAGTTCAAGTTCAATGTCACCTGGATACAATATGGCGTTCGGTTGACAACATAACATGATGGCTGGTGGGCTCTGATCTCCTGCCCCCTCTAATCACAAGCATTCTAAATTTTAATTTGTAAAGAAATTTTTAGTAATTATTAATTTCAATTTTTGAAATATTTTTTAAATTATTTATTTAATGTTTTTTTATTATTTCTTGGGATTTTTGTGGTTTTAAACATTAAAGATCAATGAGCCAAGGTCAAAGGTCTTGATCACCGACATCCAACATGGCGGTTCGGTGATATAATAACATGGTGACTGGTTGGTGGCTCAGCTTCTCTCTTGGGTCTGAGATATGACAATAAATTCAAAATTTTAATTTTTTTGAATTATTTTAATAATTAAGCATGGTTTAAATAATATTAAAATAATATTTTTTTGCAATTTTTAATTTTTGTTATTTTATTTTTTGGGGTTTTTTAATGTTAAAGATTACTGGGGTTAAGATCATAGGTCAAGGTCCCCAACATCCAACCTGGCGGACAAGATTGCAATCAGCCGACCAGAATGAGAGAGCATGAACAGCTGCGAACTCTTAACGCCAGATACCATTGCAACCGAACATACTAAATCATTCTACTATAGTGTAATTTGTAGGGGAAACCATAATGTTATATTATAAAGGAAACTAATCACAAGTATTTTTGCTATTGAACCACCCTTTGCAATACTGTTTTGAATTTATAAGTCCAAAACATAAATTGATGTCGAAAGATGATGAAATTTTATATGATCACGATGGTCGACACACAAGGCATTTTTGTTGCTTCCTCGTTCATTTTCCCCGGATGGCGTAATGCAGAGAAGTGGTGAACTCACAGTGCTCTATATCGTCATAGAATTCTACAATAATGGCCTGGTTCTAGGTTTGGCAGGTGTAATAATTCTTCAAATCGAACGTAGTTAGGACAATAGGATCCCAAGTGCTGCAATTTGCTGCTCACTGGCATGGTTATAGTTATTTGTCTGATGGCACGGCCAGGCAGGCAGCCGAATAAAGACTTCCCCACGCCATAAAAATGTCGTTTTCAGCCAAGCTGGGAGTAGAGGAACAGGATATTTCGTCTCTAAGACCCAATCATTCCCGGCAATTTATCTTCAATTCGCGTTATTGTGTTGCTAAAATCCAGCACTTATGTTTATGTCTAGTGAAATTGAACATTTTAGAGTAATTTATCAGGAAGGCTTAGAAGGAGAGAGAAAGTTAAGGGTGTCGTTGGCAGCGAGTCTTGAGTCTGAGCAGTATGATTAGGAGTTTATGTCGCAGGATTGTTTAAATTGCCTAAAAATTTGATTTACCAGGTTTTTGCCTCGCGGCCAGCATGAAGTTGAACATTATTCAAATTGGCAATGGTAGTTCATAAGTTATGTGGCTCTTTACGTTCGAAATTCCAGAAAATCCAAAGATTCAGAAAAATGGAACAATAGTTTTGTGCTCTCCTACTACCACATTATGATCAGACGGATTGAGGTGCCTTTGCTCATTATAACTTTTTCAATCTCCGAGGCTCCACACAAGCAAAAACGTCAACTTATACAAAAGGGAGTTTGAAACCTATGTATTTTAAATGATACATAGGTGGTGAGAAGTTTGCTTGCTTAGGGTTGACATGGGAGTGCCGGTCTTTCCGTAGGTCGGTAAACAGTTACGACGGCCAATCCTAAAAAGTTATATAACTGCTTCCACAAGCCTACAGTCAAATTTAATTCATAAGCTTGGATACTCAAATTAAAAAAAAGAAATTGTGAATTTCGGCCGAATTTCGATTTATTTTTTTATTCCACAGTTTACCTACGATAACATATGAGACCCCTAGTTCTCATGTGGTGTAAGTCCAGTACAATTGGCAGACGGCTAAATGATGCATGACTACATGCATGCAGACCGTTACGATGACTACACTCAATGCCACATTAACGTTGACACAGACTGCAATAGTGTTGTGACTTACTGTCAAGAAGCAATGCAGAATGGAAGCAGTAAACCTTCAGTGGCGAGTCACGCTTTTGTCTTGGTGGACATGACGAATTCATGTGTTTGTAAAGGCAATGTAGGCAGCGCTAATATCAAAGTTTTTTGTCTCACATTATACATCCATATGGCCTGGTGTCGTGTTGTGGAGTGCAATATCGTACGATGATGTATGCAGTATGTTAATGAAATCCTGCAAGTAGTTGTTCTGCTGATTGTGAGCGTCCACACCAGTGCTCTGTAAAACAAGACAATGTTCCTCCTTATAACGCTGCCATCTCAAGACCGTGCCTTGAAACCACAAACATACTGTTGTGGTCAGCTGCATCGCAAGACCTATCCTCAATTGAATATATGTGTAATGCTATTGGCTTCTCTGTCGCGACGCCCCCCTTACCGCAAAATTCGCGTCAACTGAGAAATAATATTCAAGCTGCATGGGATGGATAATTGAAGGGCATCATTAGGTACCAATAAAACTACATGCCATGAAGTCTGGAGGGATGTGTTCGCAAACATATTGGCCCGATATCATTCTGAGAGACGCACGTTTACATAGTGCAATAAATATCGCTCATGCCAGTCTCAGTTTTTAGTCATTTCTCGTTCATGCTGACTTTCATCATACTTCCAAATAGTATTGCAATCCTATAATTAATTTTGAGTGCTACTACCATTTATTCATCTTTTTTAGATACTTCTGGAGTATTTTTATTAATTCGATTTAATCCTCTTACTGGGAAGCATTACTCTTCACAAGATGATGCCACTAGTTTTGACGGCGTGTATTTCAGCAATGGAGGTCGCTTTTCTGCACTGTCCAGTGTCACTACATGCACGAGTATAGCTATCATTATTTCCAGGACATATTTAAATTTGAAAATTGAGAAAATTAATTGCCATACCTAAGCCATACATGGAACAAATTACGATAAAACTGAAAACAATATCACTGAGGGTGGTAATGGTAAAGGTTTATTAGAAGACAGCATAAAGTACCAACGGGAATGCGAGACTTTCTTTGCAAGTGGTCTCAAAATACTGTATGTGAAAACAGGAGTTATCAATAATGCCGTTGCGTGTATTAAATAGTGTTGACACTATTGGTCGAGCAAGCGAATGTTTGAAGGCGAAAAATTTATATCGTCCGGTGGTTATTCTGTGTGGCACTTAACCTTCCCAGTGTGTATCTGTTTTAAAATAATATCATCGCACAACGATCCAGGTACCGGTCAAATTCAACGAATTTCCATGTTGCCTCTCATAATCCAGTGTTTTTTTTACATTCAAACTAGTTCATATTTTCTTTACTATGTTGAATGCATCACCAAAGAATGGTAGAAACTCACTGATATTTTACCTCACATGTATACTGATAATGTTGTTCACGATTTCATCCTACGGCCATTCTAACTGCCAATATTAATGTGATGCTTGGGCTGCTGCTGATTGATTTACATGGCTAAAAAAAGCGAGATTGAATACATTATACTATTACCCATGACACTGATGTAAACATACATTCACAATATTTGGATATTTAGTCAATGCTGCGGCTATTCTTACAGCAATGAGCGTTGATACACAGTAAAACCTAAAATCAAATCCACCCATTTCCCCTGGTTCCAGAAGTTCCAGCCAAGGACCTTTTACGATCTCTAACCGTACTTTACTATAGTATTTATCGGTGTAGGGTGTCCAAATAGTAATCTTAAACAGGTGGTGAAATTTGTTATTCTTTGTGTAACATGTACAATGATTTGACAATTGTTCCAGAGGATAAACCAAGCTATACAATGGCTTAGAATATTCAATTACAAATATAAACATTAAAATATAGAAGATAACCTTCAGGTTTCTGGGAGATTCAGGGTGGATGGCAGGATCAAGAGCGACGCACTCACCCTCCGTGCAGCTGGTCAGTTAAATAAACATATAATAACAAACATATATAACAATAATTAATCAAGGGGTCGTGTATGCAAAGTAATAAAAACAAAACAAAAAGTAAGATTTAACTGGCCTGAGAGCCAAAAGAAGGAAATTTATAAGATAACTATAACATTGAGAAGCCAAAGGAAATACTTATTCCTTGTATTACATAGAAAGCGCATAGGTGCGGGGGTGAAAAGAATGAGTGACATGCAAATAGCTGGCCACAAAAAATAAATCCAAACAACCTCGGAGATTGCTGCACGGAATTTGTAACTTTCTGGCAGAGGTTGTCACCTTTCGCCAGAAAGTCGTATGACTGGCATCTGTACATGATTTAAGACTAACCTTCGGTGTAATCATAGACATGGCTGTCTGAAGATTGGTTCTCATTAAATACTTCAGAATTTGGTAGTCTCAAATGAGTTAGTTTCTTAGGACTACCAGAGAGTAGTTTCTTGAAGCCAGTGCTTCCAAGACGTCTCCATTTGAAAATACCATCGCTTGAAGTTGACCAAGTCATGTTCAACTGCTGAGAAATAGCTCTGTTTGTTTACTGGAATTATGTGCTGCTATAACCATATCACTTTCGACTAGATGCAGCTCTCTCCATTAACTCATATTGACAGCAACAAATTATGTTTTCAAAATATATTGTTTTAGTTTGTATAGCATCCTACTGGGATAGCTCAGGGGAAGTTACATAGTTTATTTATGTAATATTTTTTAAGTACGTATTTAAATATTGGAACTATTTTAATTTTATGGCACTTTCTTGCTGTTTTAAGCTCTTTTATTATAGGATGTACCTTTGTTGCTCTCTTCTTTTTAGTCTTGCCCACATTCAGCGAAATGAAGTAGTACTTACATATGCAAAACTCTGCAAATTTCTGCTGTTTTTCAGAGTAATAACTCCAAAATTATGCAATATTTACGTTCGTTATCATTTTCCAAATGTATTAAAATTTATCAGTCACATAAAAATATCTTTCCACCTTAAATGCTGGAAAATATCTGTTTTCTGCTGGTGTTGAGATGCACATCGTTCCTCATTTAGACTCTTCGGTATCTTCTGTACTCATAATTTCTACTCTTATTTTGAACATTAATGTTTTGGTTTGTATTCTTAGTTTCCTGGTATTTAAGAAACTATTTTCGTTATTTCAAGAGTAGATAGCCATTTTCTGTGCACTCTTTATGTATGCCTCAAATTAAATGAAAATAAAATTAGTTATATTTTTAGGTGCAGGATTGACTTAAGTGCTGTATTTTGTACTTCAAGAGATCATTCTTTGGCAAACTGCTCTTATATTCAAACTTCGACTTACTGCAGATGTCCCCATTTTTCAGTGGTTGTTGCAATATTATGATGCTATCCAAATGACGAACTCTTAAAATCAGCATATTTTCTCTTCTAATGGCATCCTAGACCTTTGATAGATACTGTCTTCATATATCATTTTTTATTCCACTGCCTTAATTACGGCTGTGCATCTTTTGAAGGCCTTTAAAGTCAAGCATGCTGACATGCCACCAACTCATGTTTCTAAAGTCATAAAAAAATTGTTTCTTCAGGTTTTAAAAAGTAATATTCAGTGCTCTTTGATACTTAAAACATAATTATCATAAATAAGTTAGTGTACTAAAAACATTATATTTTTTATTTTCTTTCAAATAAAATTTTCTTAAGTACTATCTTATAGATGTTTACTTCGATTAAAATTCTTTCCCTGACATCTGCAATTGAATTACAAATCATTTTAAAGCTTCTTGTTGTCATAACATTTATTACATGGTTTTATTTGCAGCTAAAACACCTGCCATTGTCAATGAACCTTGTGATAAAAAATTACGTATGAGCTAATGTTGTATTTACATCTTCTGAAATAATTGTGTGTATTGCTCAAATATATTGGTAGATAGATTAATCATTTGACTATATTTCCCTCTTTCGGGAGATAACAGATATCTTTGCCTGTGTCTTAAATGTTTATAGCAAAAAAAAAAAATCTAATGTAAATTTTACACCGCGGATGGTATCATTATCAGTTTTATTTACAAACCTTGCAGTTTTTTCGCCTACGTAGCCTCCCTGTCACTTGGCACAAGTTTTTAGAAGGTTTTAATTGAATACACCACGCCTTACAGTTGCTATATTTTATTAAAATATACGATGAGTATAAAAGAATGCCCCAAATTTGAACTTCTATAACAACAAAACCAAACAACCTTCGAACCTTGATTGACAAATCAAATGAACCGTGGAACTGTGAGGTTTGTTTACAATACATTCATATATGTTCAATATGACCACCATGAGCGGCCTGAACGATATCTACGCGATAATAAAACTCGTTCAACACTCTTCTCAGCATGACCGGTGTAACGGTTTATAAAACATATTGTATTATAACAATGCATCAAATTGGAAAATTTATCATTAAGCGAAGTAATCAGAGGAGACAAGAATAGAGAAAAAATACATGTAAGGATATAACGGTTAATTGAAAGATATCGTTTACAATTGGAATATTTCAATTCTAAGACCTTTTTCTGTGCATTCTGTTTTGAAGTTACTGATTTTTTTTTTTCACTTCAATGGTTTGAATAATATGTACTTTATCATTTCCGGCTGAACATTCAGAATAATGTTTATGGAAATATACATATTTTTAGTTATATTGTAACAATAATACTCAGATTCAATGTAAAATTCTGTATAAATGTTAAAGTGTTCACCAGTACAAATATAAAGATACGAAAACACCGTGTTAAGAGATATTGCGATTCATTTTTGACATTGCGATTTTCATTCGAATGCTCGATAGAAAATTCAATTTTTCAATGACTGCCTTCAGTTTTTTTTTCGTTCTACCATCCAGCCCACTTCTCCACGCGAGGCAATACTGAAATCAAATAAGCAGCCTTTTTACTTTTTTTCTCCCGCGTTCTGGAAATGGAACATTAGATTGAAGGCTGCTGTTAGCGAGGCAGTTTGTTCCTCCAGTGAGAGCGGCGACGCGGTAACCATTGCTGCTAATGGAATGTCGAGTAAGTATCAACGATTTCACATCGACAGGGTATTTTGTTTTTATCTCCATCGTACCTCCTCATCATGTATAACCAGACTTAAAAAAACTGATCCTGGACTTTGGAATTGTATAAATGAGCAGCCACTTTCAAAACGATCGATATACAAAGTACAAAATGTATATGGATTCCCTTGCTAATCACAAAGCGTGTTACGGAAAACATTTTGAATGAACTTGGCCATGATAATGCATTTATCAAAGTATCGAAACTGGTTACGTCCAGTAAATATGACAACGAGTATTGCATGAATTATGGCAAGTATTCAAATTTCATATAAGAGAAATTCTGCTTCGATACGCACACTAACATATCTCATACATAACAAAAAAAATTAATAATGGGTTCTTAAAATGTCTGTTGATGTCTAAAATGCGCTACGTACGCCTTATTTCTTACCACATGATAGAAGCACTTCAATGGAATTCTTCAATGTTCAATTAGCGACATGATTCGGGATATGTCTATCACAATGTGTTACGAAACTTGCTATGGCCATCGCAATTTGCTGCAAAACTTGCAATGTGCTTTGCGACTTGAATACAAGGTTCCTACGATTATGGATATTTAATAAAATATTTTATGAAGAAAACATATTTCTGTTGCAGGAATTCAAACTCTCACTCGAAATTCGGAAATTATTGAACTGTCTATGGTGCCTTTCATATCACAGGCAATCCGGCTAACTCACTCAGCCAAACCTCAAAGTAACTGAACTACTGAATTGCCTGCATTGCTGTGTTGACCACAGCATGCATGGTGTGATGTGATTCGCGATGTGTTTTGAACTTGTGACGTGCTACGTGACATGTCTCACAATGATCTTCTCAGCTCATATTACGTCTATTTATTTTGCCCAATGTCCTTGGTTTATTTCATATATAAAAATGCATTGCTTTCTGGTTTATTGATGGTTCAAATAAAGATAGGCAAATCAACATGGATTGATTAATTTCCTTTCTTAAGAGATACACATATACAAAATCATATTTGAGTAATTTTTACATTAGTGATGTCTAAACTTTTCCGTGCACTGTTGTTCCGTAATATATAGTAATAACATATAATATTATTTATATATGTGTTTTGATAATACATAAAAGAGTAGACATAATATAAGTTTGCATTATGAGATGAATTTTTTGTTATCATAAGGGACTAACAAGACGTTTGTACCTACAAACACAAATACATTTTCGGTTTTATTTTATTTCTTTTGTAAAAAATTTCAAAATTTAATAATGAATAATGCATCTACACGCAATAATGGCTTACTTATCAACGTATAACCTAGTATTTGCTTACTTTGATTTTTTTTATGTCATGCAAGAAGTTCTTAGTCACACACGCGTTTATATTTATATACATATATTAACATCCATGGCTCGTTTTCGCAGGGCGGCAAACTCGCCTTCACCTAGCTGGCCAGAGGGGCTGCGGTGGCTGAGCGGTTAGCCAGATCGCCTTCCACCGAGACAAACTGGGTTAAATCCTTGGCCCGGCCCCTTGAATTTTCGCATGAGGGAATCGTGCCGGACGATGCAGCTTGTTGGCGGGTTTACTCGGAGATCTCCCGTTTCCCCCACCCTTTTATTTTGGCGCTGCTCCATACTCACCTGAAACATCCTCACGGCTCTCGAGACCTCGCTGTCAAGAGCTGACCAAATCGCTTCACTCATTCAGGTTAGCAGGCCAGACTGCGGCAGACTGTCATACACTTGACGTCGGGAATCAGCCTGTGTTTCTCACCGTCACGTTGTTCGATGAAGTGAAGATGTAGAAAGAGCTTAACGTCTCCTCAACAGCAAAGTCATTATAGACGGAGAAAATTTCGCAGCGTAAAAGTAATCGAGAAGAAATATTGCATGGCTTGTAGCAAGGAACCACCCCATGATTTCACGGAAACCATGGAAATCCAAAACCAGAAAGGCCAAACCTGTATTCGAACCTAGGTGCTTCGGTATGCGGGTCCGAATGTTTACCCCTGCCCGACCTTCATTGGTTTAATGGTGTTCGAGTAGTAATTTATCATATATGGCTCAAAGAATCTCTCGAAATTCATCCTGGCCCTAGTAGGTGTCGTGGTGGATGAAAATGTATGCCAAATACCATTGCTCTCGGGTACAGCAGACAATGAGGTAGATATGTGCTGGATGCTGTTTCTGCTGGACACAGATTTGGACCCGGACCTGATCAAACTAGTGGGGCCAGACGCCATACACTCTCTGGAACGTTATGCATGGGCTTACTGACCCTCTTTTATGCATGACATCTTCAACATGGAGAGATGTTATTGTTTAACGAGACCCTTGCGGCAGCTACTGAACATCGTTTCTTACGTCATACATTTGGTTACGAGTTCTGTGGGACCGATGCGTGGCGTCTGACGCGTGCCGAGAACAGTTTAGTCTTGCTGCAAGTATGCGTGCAATCGCTTGAAACCGAACCGAACTTTGTGGTGTATGTACACTACTATAAAATATGTTGCCATAAGTAGTTTCCTTTATGTCTACCATGGATCTGAGCTCATTGTATTACACGACTGCCAATATTATCCCCCCCCCCTTTTCGTAGGAAAAAGTAGCAAACATCTGCTCTGTGCAGACACTAGATGAACATAGGAGAGTAGAGCGATTATAGTTTTATTTACTACATTAATTTACTTTTGAAAAAGGTCAAATTTGGTTTTTAAAAATATATAAATAAATATTTGGCAAAAAATTAATGAACTTGTCTGGAAGAAACTGTTAAAGATGCATGCCTCGCAATGAGGTGTCAGTCTTGTGAGCGGCCAGTCTTGTGAGGAGTCAGTCTTGTGTTGGTAATGGTTAAATGTTACTCCCTCGCACTTTTAAATAATAAATTCTCTATTAACATTCATTTCGAAAACAATTCTCAGTTTCATATAGAAAAGCGTATTTGCCACAATTAACTCCGCATAATTATTTTTAAATCTTACAGATTAAGTAAATTTCATGTTTTTTTTTAATACATGGTTATGCATTTTTGCACACAACAACATGGTGAATTATTTTTAATATGTATATATTACTTTCTAGTTATTATGCCTTTGAGTTCGTAGATATTTTGTGGTGATTATAATTACTTTCTATATGAAAACGTTTATTAAAATGTAATTAATTTCTCTGAAAAATTTTTTTTATTTAAAACACCGATTATATTCAAAGTTAATTACCTGTTTTGTCTAAATATTTATATGTTTTTGCATGCAAACTTAAATAAGCACACTTGTTAATTGTGACACAGTCATCGGTCTAAATAAAATATTTTAGTAATTTTTACACTTGCAAATTATGTACATGAACCAGAAATTTATATACAGGTGCATACAATCATCATGTAATATTTGCAAGTTTTAGTTAGTCTTGGCGAGGGGGTCGGCGGAGGGTGTGGTGAGCGTGATCCATAGAGGAAGATAGCAAAATATGAAAAAAAAATAAAAAAATAAAAATCCTTTCTTGTTATATCTCGAAAAATACTCAAGCAACATTCTATAAATTTAGCAAGTAATTAATGATATGATAGACCAAGTAAATTTAAGTAAATAAACTTTACGAGGCACTTATTTTTAAAATGGTGGACGTACACCTATTTTAGTTCTATTTTCTATAACTACAATAACATTTTACCAATTTCAAACAATTTATGTTCACTGACGGTATGTAGTACAAGCATCATATAAGCTAGAAACAACCACTTTTATAAGCTATTTTGAAAGATAGTACTGCATGTAAAACAAATCTTGCACATATCCTGAAAACAACTGAACCAATTTTCGTCAAATTTGGCATGTAAAAAATACTATTGTTGGCCAGGTAAATATGAGTAAAAAAACTTCATTAGGCACTTATTTTCAAACTGGAGGTCATATCAATATTTTAGGTTTATTTGATATAACTACCGTACCATTTACCTTTTTCAAACAAATTTTGTACGCTGACCGTATCTATTCCTAGCATTAAAAAAGCAAAAAAAAAAACCCTTTTGTCTGTCATTTTGTAAGATATCGCTTATTGAATTAATCAAGTTTTTGTGCAAATTCTCGGACACCAATTGACAGATTCCTACAAAATTTGGCAATAAATTAGTATTGCCGCAGTGGAATTGTATTAATATGTTTAAAAGTATGAAATACATTTATTTTCAAAATAGCGATCATCTAGATCTTGGTGGAATTGGTTAAATGTTTTCCAAAGTATGCTATACTTTGGAAAACATTTAACTAATTCCAAATAAACTTTCAATGCTGGGAGTATACATAACAAATATCAAATGAGTCTAACTGGTGCCTCTATTGTCATCCATTTGGTAAGATAGTGCCAGACCAATAAATACAATTTTTATGTCACATCTCACGAAACAATTGTCATATTCCTACCAAATATGACAAACAAGTAGTACTGCGAAAGGTAAGGTTAACTGATATGTTTTAGGTATGTCAGACACTTATTTGAAAAATGGCGGCAATATAGATATTTTAGTTTTGTTTGTTATATCGTCAAAGTCATGCAATTAAAATCAGATAAACTTTGTCTGATGACTGTTTATATTACAACAAACATATGTGTATACACAAAATCTCTTATATTCACATATTTGTAAAATAGTATCACTTGACAAATTGAAATTAGGTGATCTCAGAAAAAATCTGATTTATTACAAATTTGGCAAATCACTTAGCACTATAGCACGCTATCTAAACGGATAAATTTTGAGTTTGTGAGAAATATATATTTTAAAAATGTCGGCTAGATAAATATTTTTGCTCTTATTATACCGACAAGTATCAGTTATATTATCAAAATTGTCTTTGTAAAGCCTTATTTCTCCGCCATTTTGTAAGATAGCCCCACATTAAAAGGTATATGTTTTATGCTGTAACTCGGGAAACAATTAAACGATTTCTTTCAAATTAGGTAAAGAAAAGGTATATTGTAGTAGGCTATATAAATTTATATGTTTTAAGAATATAAGGTTTTTATTTTTTGAATGGCGCATATAGAAATTTTTTAACTTAGTGTGCTATATCTACAAAACTATGTAACAGATTTAAATTTAACTTTTTACATTTTATCTTTGACAATAATAGAATGTGCCAATATATAAAAATTTTGGCCTTTATTTATAATCGTGACATGATCAATGGGGGTTTAATGCCATATCTCGAAGACCAATCATTCTGTATGGAAACAGAGATCTTTCTTTGCCGTATTTTTGGCAAAGTAGTGTCAGGTGAGTAAACGGAAAATTGTGTCATATTTGCGGAATAATTCGACTAATTTCCACAACATTTTCCACAACTACAGAAGGTCATGTAAATTTACATTTAAATGTTGTCAAAAATAATTAAGAAAATGGCGGCCATATAACTATTATCATATGTTTGGTTTATTTGCAGTCAAACGTTTTGCTGACGTTATCTTTTATATACATCGTGCACAGAGCCTCTTTTAAAGCAATTTTTAAAGTTAGCCCCATTTAAGAAAATTATTTATTTATGACATCACTGAGACCAATAAACCGATTTCGATCAAATTGTTCACGCAAGTTGCTTTATGGTAGACCATGTAAACTTATGTGTAGTTTAAGTGGCTCAGACACTCATTTTAAAAATGATGTCCGAGTAAATATTTCTGGTTAGCAAACCCTATCACTCAAAACATTAGACTGATAACATCCGAAGTTAATGCTCGGAATCCTACCTCCGTGATGCAGTTAATTACAAGCTAGCTTAATTTTTCGAGTTTTTAGGAATTAGGATCCCGGGTATGTCACCCGTACATTTTAATTGTGTTTGTACTGTTTCACATGGGCCTTGTTTCATCGCTTATGATATTAATGTCAATGCCTTCCTACCATCTAAGCTTTCAAGAACTTAACAAAAATTTGTTGGCATCCCTGTAGAGGAAAGGAGCTCATTAGTTATCAGTTAATTATTTTAGTAATTCTAGCTAAACTAGAACATTCCCGACTCTATGTATTGCAAATTGTAAAATTATATGGATCAAACGTAGGCTAATAGTTCAAATGTCTGCTCATACTATTGCCCGCATTTAGAGGCTCATAAAGGTATCTAAATATTTTATTGGTTATAATGCTCAATATGGTAGACTGTAAAAAAAACTGTTGTGTCCTCTAAAGGTTATATCCACAAACAATATCATGTTTATCATCATACAACTAATAATTAAAAACGAGTTTTTTATATCTATGTATAGAATTTACACCTAGTTAAGATAGCGAGAACAAGCCCTTATTCGATGGCCAGCCTGAACACGCCATCACGCATGAGCAGTAATCAGGACAGCCAGTTGCCGCAATCAGGACTCGCATTGCCCAAACCCCGGTACGCAGGAGTCCCCTCCACCAGCCAGGGAAGCAGGCCATGTTGCGTTATGCCACTTCAATATGAGGGCAATGCAGAGCAGCAGTAGTGGTCTGTCTCCATGTGACGCCGGCAGAGATGGAAGTCACAAGAAGCCTACTGTGCCTACTGCCGTAACTTCTCATACTCGAACCTATAAATTCTTACATTTATTTAACATACATGCCCTACCATCATGAGATTCCCACAACCTTAACACGAAGTGCAGTTTTACAACAATTTAAACAAAGCATATGATTGGTGGAGGCTTGGTCCTTCCCTTCTCTCTCGCAGCCTTGCATCAGTTACTCTCCATCCACTCCCTCATTTGAATAAATTCTCCACCTACCCGTGCTTAAATTAGTATATGATAATAATAACAAATTTGGAGCCACATAGTTATTCTTCTAATTTATATTAACATTTTATAATTGTTGCTGTTATATACCAATGATCTTAATACGTTCATTAAGATTAACGATTAATCAGTTTTCATTCAAGCCAACGTAATGAAAATACTAATACCTCTGTGTGCGTCGGTCGTGATTTATTTGCAATATGTAAATTGATGCAGTTCTAGTCATATTTGCTTATAATAAATCGATTTACCCTTAATACATAAAAATGCCGTGCATAACTTTAAAAGCACAGAATGTTAAAATTAATTATTAAAAGTGCCGATATGTTAAACAAACAAAAATTTTAAAAGTAATAGAATGTAATATTATAAGCGAAGCAGAGTGATAAAAATCCAGTATTTCATACGAATTAACACACTTATTAATGATTCATTAAACACAATAGCAGATAATACGCGCTAGTTTCCCATAATATAGTTGCGAACTTCGTCGTTGCATGCACGGAGCAGCGTGACCCAATTCAAAGGAATTGCTGTGCCGACATTGTCCGCGTAGCGCTCAGCGTTTCCGAGCGACATTGTTACGCCACGGCGTGGTGTGACGCACTTTGTTTCAGCACATGTCTCCTCCCTCCACCCGACTTCCTCTATACTCAATCCTAGTTAATAGTTTAAAATAATCCCCCAGCCCCCCCGTCCCGATTTCCATTATGTGTAACCCCCACACCAATAACCCCATGTTTTTTGCAACACATGTACTTCCACCCCCTTGTATGCCCATAAGTAGTTATAAGTTATAATACACTGAAGAGCCAAGAAAAACTGGTATAGACGTGTGAATACAAATAACAGAGGTATGGAACCAATTAGAGTAAAGCGATGCAGTCAGCAGCTAGATCGGTTACTGCTGCAACAATGGCAGGTTATCAAGATTTAAGTGAGTTTGAACGTGGTTTTATAGTTGGCACAGGAGTGATGGGACATAACATCTCCGAGGTAGCGATAACATTTGGATTTTCGCGTACGACCATTTCACGAGTGTACCGTGAATATCCGGAATCCGGTAAAACATCACATCTTCGGCATTGCTGCGGCCGGAAAAAGATCGTGAACGAACGGGACAAACAACGACTGACAAGAATCATTAAACGTGACAGACGTGCAACCCTTTCTCAAATTGGCGCAGACTGGATTTGTGGACTGCCCTGAAGGATTCATTGTGTGAATTGCCTCCTGCATACCTTCAGACATTAGTCGAGTCCAAGCCACGTCATCTTGCGGCACTTCTGTGTGCTTTGGCTAGGGGGGGGGGGCTAAATGATATTAGGCAGGTACTCCCGTTTTTTTGGCTCTTCAGTGTAGTAAGGAAGTTATAATACCCTAAGTCCTAATTTTAAAGTTTTTTCCTCACATCCTGCCAATTCCGCGAACAATGAGTTAGAATAATTCCCCAAGCCCCGATGTCAAGATTATGACGCACTTCTTACGAAAACAAATACGAACACGGATGGAAAAAAATCCCGTTAGAGCTAAACAGTTCTGTGAATCACGGACTTTTTAGCCTATTAACCGGATCTTCGGCTGTGCAGAAATGG
Source organism: Clitarchus hookeri (assembly GCA_002778355.1). Lineage (NCBI taxonomy): Eukaryota > Metazoa > Arthropoda > Insecta > Phasmatodea > Phasmatidae > Clitarchus > Clitarchus hookeri. Next base: position 129,043 of record NQII01003519.1, on the reverse strand, counting down.
GTGCCAGTCGTGAAGTGGATATGTAGACTGCTAAACCTGACGTGAGCTGGAAGCTGGATAAAGATATTGAGGGCATATAACGAAATAGGAATTATGCTGATACTGACCCTTTTCTGCCCGCATCTGTCCCAGTGGAGGCCAACGTTACGTTTCGCGTGAGATGCAGAGCACTATTTGGAACTCTGGCGGAGTGGTGACTCGAACAGAGAGGCCTGTCTTTTGTGCTCTACTAGCTTTGAAAGAGTTCAGGCAGTAGGCGTGCAATCTGGATAGGTTTTGGAATTTTCTGTGGGTTCTTCTATGCGACAAAGTTCCTTTGAGATGTATCACGAGTGCACTTGTCATTTTCCGACATACTTGTAGTAAATCTTGCCTGTAGGAATTTTTCTTATATCGTATATTATTAATATTGCCAGATTGTGATGATCAAGTGTGTTAGTGCATGTTACCAATTAATGTGAAAATCCTTCCCCTTTCTGTAAAATTTAAATAACCGTGTGAGCAATTTGTTTAATATGTACACAATTACTTTATGTCCAACTTATTTGTACTCATTAAATTTAACAATGTGATAATGTTACTTAAATATCACATTAAATTTCTTTCTCCATTGCCGCACACACAGACGGTATTGACAATAGATTTAATGTATATTAAATTTCCATAATTTCTGCGACAAGTTTCATCCCCTTTCTCAATAAATGAATAAACTATTAAGATACTTTTTTTCTATCAATTCCAAATCATGACAGTTTCATTTTGCAAACAAATCGAAGAAAAAAGAAAAAATATGGAAAATTTTAGCTAGAGAATAAATAGACCACATGTGGAGTAATTTCAAAATTTTAAAATTACTTAGTTTACCACAGAAAACCCTACTCAATAAACAAACACAATAAAACCTGCATAGTATTCCACTATTACTATTAAATAGTATTAACTATCACAAGGTTATGCAATACGTCAACGAATATTCCTCTCATACTTGTTTAGTAAGTTTCAGACCGACGAAACACAACTGCAGCACCGAGTTCTGTGACGTCACACGTCATAAGTCCCTCCGGAGGCGGCGTGCAAGTGGCCTAATAGCAGAGGCAGCAGAACCGCTGTAATGACGAAATGTACGACAACCTCAGCACTGCAACTTGCAGCCATTCCGCAATAGCCAATTTACCAGGTAACAAGCGTCTCTACTACTACACACCTCACTTACACGTAACCCTGCAGGCAACACGTAATACATACATTTGCGCACCAACAATATGCAGGAAGCAGCACCCATAAAACTAATTGAGCATGCTTAGGATTATGTAGAAACACAATTTCCGCTAAGAAAAAATATAACTGTTTGCTTACAATGTAAAATAAAATTAAATCTTACGTAAACAATGCTTTTTGTGTATAAAAATATGGATATTTCCAATGTAACACAACAGTCTCATACGAGACCACCGCAATAGAATTGATATATTTTCTTCAAAAATATAAATTATCAATTTTTATTCGATTGAAGACTTTAGGATAACTATTTTGTTAAAACCAAATCAATTTCAAAAGAAAACCCATAAAAGTTATATTTATTAGAATTTCACAAAATAAAAAAGTATTGTTGTACTAAAAGAAAAACAATGTTCTGCAGAAAACCAAACAAAAAGTAAGTCTTCAAAAAATTTTTCTGGATACAGTTGTTTTCACGGCAGATGAATCTGAATGTTAAAACGGTGTAAGCCATACCTCACAAAAAAATCAAACTAATAAAAGCACTAGTTAATCAATAATATTTCATATATATTTCTACCAAATTTTTTCTGTGTTATCAGAAATTAATGAAATTGTATAAGAAATAAATCTGTACATTTAACTTAAGTTATTCGTACGATGTACACCTTCCGCCCTTCCGAAATTAATTGATGCATGGGAGAATGTGGCAACGCTTATATACTGTTTAAATGATTATTTTACTTAAAGTAACATAATAAAGTACCTTATATTATTCAATTCAATTCCATTTTTTTTTCTTCTATGCAAGCTCATGTAAATTAAGATACAGGACATGATTAGATTTCAAACTGAACAAATCAATAAATCTATGTGATGGTAATGTAAATGTCTTCAATGTGTTAGATGTGAATTCTTTCCTAGGATATTATAAGAATGTTGTTAATAAACTCATTTTGTAAAGGTAAGAGCATGGTTTCTAAATTACAATTTTACATTCAATTTCTTTTATTGTCAGTTAATTGTACATCCATTCTGTTTCCAACCACAATGTTAAATTAAAGTTTTAGAGTAGCATTAAATGCAAACCGCGTCTACAAATTCAAACTTTAAAATTACTAGTCAGAGTCACAGAGACCTCAACACATTTTTTTCGCACATACAATTAAATGAAGCCAATTGAAGAAACAGGCTGACAGTATCGCGAACCGCCCGTGGGGTATCTGCTGCGTCCACGTTCAAGATTGCACAGCAAAGTACATCACTCAAGTTCAAGGCCCGACTGCTAACTTGCCATTACCAACGCCGTAGTCCACCACACATAACAGCCCACCTGCAAGACCGAAGTCGACGGCAGTTTCCTAAACGAGTCTTCCTTTGCTACTGTTTCAACTCCTACCCACAATCTATCCTATCGTATCGAAGGGGCTTCAACCCAGTCCGTATTCCCACCACCAGTATCCGCGAAGACCAACAAAGATGCCCAGAAAACACAAAAATTACAAAATTAAAGTCTCCGAAATCCTTGTAGAGATGAAGACCTCTCGTGTCGTTAAGACGGAGAGAGATTTTACGATAGCGTGAACAGGCCTTTATTTAACGGCCAGCCTGATGACGCCATCACTGATGAGCAGTAATCAGGACAGCCAGTTGCTGCAATCAGGACTCGCATTGCCCAAACCCCGGCACGCTGAAATCCCCTCCACTAGCCAGCGAATGAGGAGATGTTGCATTATGTCACGTCGATATGAGAGCAACGCAGAGAAGCAGTAGGGGTGTGCCTCCATGTGACGCTGAGCGATATGGAAGTCACAAGAAGCCGGCTGTGCCGACCGCCGTAACTCGTCATGCTTCATCAGCCTTTGGATACTTTGCAAGGTGGGACAATTACAATATACTTACGTGGCTCTCAGTAAGGTTACGGGTGTAGTTAAATTGACAATACTCCCCAGACCTTAGAGTATTTTATGTACTATCCAGATATTTTTATATAGCCATATAGTAACTTATATACACTTATATTTATTTAACCCGCATGCTCTACCACCACGAGATTCCGCCAACCTTCACAACAAGTACGGTTTGACCACAATATAAACCAAGTATAACCACCTGTTAAAACATCCACATTTGCTACAACAACGAAGATGCAGTAGCACATATCACAGCGCGGGTACTCGCTTACAGCTCACTGGCGTTACAAGAAGTGTCCGTCTATAGCACATCCACGCAGTTCTCTCCAGCCAACCACACCACGCAGCGCTAGCACGTAGGATTTTGCGATGTACCGTTTCTAAATAAATTATAATTTTGGTTTTTGCCAGATCTATTACATTTGCGATGCCTAGCATGTCTAAAGATGCTAAGTCAAGTGACAACAAAAAAGTGTTTGGTTTCCTAGTAGTCAACGGTTTCTAGGCAAGGTTACAGATGATGGTGAGAGACGCCAATAAAAAAATACACGATCTTGGCTGCAACAGAGAAATGCAGAAAAAAAACGTGTGTCTTCTTGAACATGCGTGACAAAACAGGGGAAGGAAATGCCCACGAAATGAGCCCCGGTTGTATATAAGCTGGAACCACTGCGTTCATGTTCAAACAGCAGCGGAAGCTATGATCACCACAACGAAACATAACTAGTTCTTCTTGGATTCCCACCACTGCTCCTGAGTAGAGAGAATTCCGGAGAACTTACAACTTTGTAAAACACTGGGAATCCTTTAACGTCCCTAAGAAAGGAAATTTTGCTCATGATTTTAATAACATAAAAATTTATGATGTGTATGCACGGAACGACTCAGTCGCAGAGGAAAAAAACTGCATTAAAGGTTATCCAGTATATTCCTGAGAAACACAGGTGTAAAAGAAAATGTGAGGTTAAATGTGTGTAATATAGAGTATAATCTAGCTTTTCATGTTTTCATTTCATAATTTAATTTATTGTGGCAAAAATATTGTTTTATATATGATCATGTTTCACTTTAAAAAATACCGAGTTCATGAAATTATTAAAAACAATATCATAACAGGAACATAATGACTAATTTTAAATAGTTGTAGTTTCAGCAAGGGATTTATGACTTTGGTGATCAGTTTTATATAATTGACATTAATGTTTACATCATTTACAAAAAAAAATAATGGTTATTATTTTTATGTAATTTTTGGTGAGGTTTGACAGTGGTGTTATCAGTAAAGATGAATAATGTAATTTTTATTAATTTTATTAAATAAACTGTAATATTGTCAGTTTAGCTGTTACTGTTTTGAAATTTAAAAATTTCCTTTGATATTTTGTTGTCACACATTTGTATAAGAAAAGCATACGCATCATGAAACTGTTTTTTGGGTAATTTTATGTGATATATATTACACAAGCATAAATATTGCATTAAGTAGTGCTTTTTTCAATATGATATTAGCCATGTCCCGGAATTTTTTTTGGTTCTGTCAGATTATAAGTACTGATGCAGTTGCCATTCCTAAACCGTGAAGAACTTTTAATGAAATATAATGTTTGTAGGAAGTTAAGTATTTATAGTTCCCTAACTTGAAGTCACTTGCAACTTTTCTCCTAAAACTAAAATGTATGAAATTTTTCATGCGTCCCTTTGGATATTTCCGTCTTCAGTTACCGATATCTAAAACATTTGCATGATATTCCTTGATTTTCGCATTTCTGATAAAGTTTATTACAGAAAAGTATTTGTACTATATCTAAACAACATTAATTGGACTTCTATATTTTACAGAATAACATAGGTCCAGTGGTATAAATCCAACAGTTAGAGAAAATTAATAAACTTTGGAATATTTAATAAAATTCTATTTATCTGATTTGATTAATAACTTTAAATAATAAATTCATTAACGGTTCGATATATAAAAGAGATTTTGTCGATTTTCTTTTATCTTTTGAATATCATGCAAATGTGATCAAAGTTATTTTTATGTACGTAAAAGTGATTTTAAATAATAAAATATAACTATGAGAAACATTTCCGTCATTACTACTTTTTTATCAAGCGAAAATCAAATATTCAATAACAATAGCTCAAACATAGTGTGCAATGTGTTATTTCCCATTTCCTGGACCGATATTTCTTCATCTTCAGCTGAGGTATCATTTTCTTTAGGCAAGCAAGTGACGACTCTACCCTTAATCAGTATTGCAATTGGAAATAATTAAAATCGCAAACCACATTAAAATATGTCTTCAAAAAATTTTAATTAACAAAGCTAAAAATAATAATTAGATTGTTTGTAGTATTGGGAAAAACATTTATTTCTAGTACCGTGTGGGGTATATCAGGTGTCTAAAAATTGTAAAAGTTAATTTGAATATATGAGAATAGCGTTAAATCTAAAAAGATAATTATTATATATGTATATTGCAATATATAAAGACAAAGGAAATTGCTGGGTGCATCCTTGTTCAATAGACATTTTGGAAATCATATTATTTTTCAAATGAGATGATACTTACTTATTAAATGAATAAAATACAATTCACAAAAGTAATTTTATGACTGTTTTCAAAGGAATAATTTTTATGTAACAATTGTGTAACAGTTTTCAAATCATGAAACAAATTCCTATTTTTTTTTTGTCACAGTAGTTTTCGAAAATGTGAATGCTCCGTATTTTAAAGTCGATACGTAAATCGGTACCTTTTACCTGTATGTGTTATCTGATCATATACTCGTCTTCAAGAATTTAATCAGACAAACAATGAACGTGATTTATGAAATATTTTAATAAGTTTCTGTACTTAGAGTAAAAACAGACTTCTTTCGATTCTTTTTTATGTGTATGAAACACAAGGTATTGGGGACAATAATTAAATTTATTTTCATTCGAAAAATTCATTTTTAATTTCACTAACATTAGAATGTTGACTATGGAGTGCAGATCCAGAGGAGATGGTCTTGTAACTAAACGACAATCAGTCACTGTCTTCAATGAACTGAGCCTTGAAGGACCTGTTGGCAACACAATTTTTAAATACACAAATTTTCAAGTAATTAAGATTTTCAAAAATCGCTAACAAAATAATAGAAAAAACTTACAGGAAATATAATATCATCAATGCATTGGTAAATAGCGTGAGCTCTTGCACATTTTCCTTCAGCAGCTGCAAAAGAAAATGATGTTTAATTAATTGCAATAACTCTCAGGAGCATAATACATATATGTCCTGTAATGTAATATTATACCTTCGCATATAACAGTGAAAGTAACACACCAAATAAGCTGTAAAAAATAACATGAAATTTTCTGAAACTAACGTGTTCTACAAATAAAGAAGTTTTAACTATCAGTTTTGTCAATTTACGCTCAATTTATGTTAAAATACTTTTCTTATTTTTATGTTTAGTATTTTACTCAACATAAACACTAAATATTCTTAACTTTGGGTCTCATTGATTATATTGAAAAGTACATGTTAAAAGCAAAATATTTTCTCCAAAAAGGCCATAAGGAATGTTTATAAACATACACGTTTAATGAAAAAATATTTCGTCATTTTCTAGAGCGAGGTAAAAGTACTTGGTTACATAAATTTTATGGACCAAACAGAAAATAAAACAGCGTGTCCACAATTTGCACCAACGAATTAAAATTAATTTTCAAAAATATTCTTATGAATTGGTCTTATGGATAGCTTCTTGAGGATTTATTTTGCTTGAGTTACCATATAATTACATTACAACCACCTTTTTTACGTTAATTAAGCCATTGTGACAGTTTTCAGTTCTCATTCGATACCAACGAACTGTTATAGCACAGACACGAGATCACCGTTTATTTCCTGGTTGAGGCTTGATGGTAAGCGTTATTGTATTTACTTGTTTCTAGAAATCCAGTTTCTGCTATGGCTGCACCAACTTACAAATAAAAATCTAAACGACATTCAGTTGCTACTGCAGGCACTGTGGTTTACAAAAAGCCCTTAAAATAGGCCACAATTTTGTTGCTGATGTCTATGTCGACATAATAGTATTTGTTACCAATGGGTAGATAATTTCTTCCCTTACATCAATTGAAACGAATGTCACACATGCACGGTAAATAATAAACACAAGAATTGTTATGTCCTATTATTTTATAATGCAATTTAAATGATATGCTTTGCAAAGAGAACACCAATTTCACTTACGTGCTTTATTCACCGTTTTTATAAACGAGATTTACAAATATTCTCACATTTAAATTCGACATAATTTTTTCTGAGTTAGTGTAAAAATGTTGCTTTTTCGCGTGCAATATGTTAATTTTGGCATTTGTTCTCATTTGTGTTTTATTCTACGTTTTATCACTCGTCATAAGAAAATTTAAAAAAATGCCATTTTCATACTTTTTAAATAAAATTATATATTTTTGGCAGTAAATGGATATTGATGGATACAGTAACGTATTGTCCACGCTTTAAGAAATTGTACGTAAATATACCACACCAGTGTATATATATGGTGAGAAAGAGGGCGTGGTAAAGTTGTTTCCGATACATCTATGGCAGCGTTTGCACATTTGCTCAGGAAACAGTCAAATGCGTAGTGATGTTACCGATTACGTATTTTAGCGATTATAAACATTCCTTTATTTGCAGCCGGATATATGGTCGTATTTCTATACGACGTATAGATTAAAAACTGTAAGTGGTTCACGGCAAAGTGAGCACTTTCGAAAGCCCTCTAATTTGGAATAGAAGTCAACAAATATTTTTCATTTTAGTCTTAGACATTAACTCACGAGTGTGGTGGAATATAAACACTGTGTTTTTCACTTACTTGGCAATATGTATTTTCCAGAAGTGCTTAAAAGATAAAAAAAAAATGGCTGCTAGGACCTCAAAAGTGCTCACTTTACCGTGAAAATCCTATAAAAGCATGCGTTTTGATTTCATTGTAATTATCTGCGTAGCCAGCTGTTGAGGTATATTTCGTGTTTAAATTTAAATACGCTATATGATAATGGTATTGCTTAGTTAATAATGATAAAAAAAATTGTGTTTATTAATTTTAAAATTAAAAAATATATATAATGATTCCTTTTACAATATTGACACTGCGAACAAATAAATATCACATCAAAAATTTCACTGAAAGAAAAAAAACAAAGAAAAATAAATTGCAATACCGTAATGTTTAAAAAATTAATGTATTCTTCTCTAAATAACTTCTTATTTGTTTGGGATTGGAAACTACACGTTCACTTATGACCGCAGTTATTTAATGGTTTTTTCTTGTATCGAAAACCGTTTTCATAATTTGAGCTGGATAAAAATGATGTTATATTAGGTAAGCGTCACATTAAAATTATGCACTGAATTTTTTTAATTTGCAGTTATTATATTTATATAAAATTCATTGTCTTAACTAACCACGCATGTGGCTGCAAATAGGCCTATACACTTCGGCTAATATAATAGTGCAGTATATGGGCCAAGTTCCTATATATTTTGTACAAGTATTATATTTTATTTATGAGACAGTATTTGCAATACAATTATACTTTTTAGTGAAAAGTGTGAGTGTCTTTTTAATGAGATCCTCGTTAATTCAAGAAACTTAGTAAAAGGTCCTAAATATAGTAATTAATTGATATAAGCTTGCGTTATCTCCTACGCGCAAATACAGAGCATTAAGAAGCAAAAATTAAGATTTTTTGGTAGTTGGAAACCTTACTAACTTGTTAATTAAGGTCATGTGTGAATGTGCTAAAAGAAAACGTATTTGTTAATACATTTCATGACGAGTGTACAAAGCAGTCTTTGGCCATCTGCACTACATAATAGCCTCTTAATCATGTTTTCAGTCCGTTTATCACTCAGACATGACGATGTGATTTTTAAAATGGGTACAAATATTTTCCAAGTGTCACAAGTTTAGGAAATCAACATTTTGTTGAGACGATAGCTCGTGTATTAAATTAAACCATAACACAGTTTAGTAAAATGCATATTAATTTTGGTTATATTAGAAATAATATATCAATTTGTACTTAATATATAAATAATTAGGTATTTATGTTTCAGATGTGAGTTAGGTTAATTTATCGTTCGCCCGAAATAACTAAACATAAGAAGATAACAAACGTTGCATAACTATAATGACACGCCACTTAAAAAATATGTTCAACTTACATTTCTTTCCACAAGCGAGTACTTTATCTATAATGCTTTTATCCGCAGACCCCGGATGTTTTGTGAACATTTCTGTTAGTTGTTCTTTTGCCACATCTTCTTGAAATACTCCATTTTTTAACTAGACAAATGAATGAAAAAAATTATTAAAAACTGATTACTCTGAGACAGAGATATATATATGTTAAGTGCAATATTTAACTCAAAAATGTGAGTACACAAATTATATTATACTGTATTTCAGTCTCACCGTCCCATCACCATTCAGAAGGCATTCATGGAAACACTGCAAAAATAATAACACATATTATTACAATCAGTTATTCCATATGAAAATCACTACCATTAATCTTTATACTGAAATTAAGAGATGTTCATTTTAGATTAGAGGATATCGATTACCAAAATCATTGTTAAAATGTGATATCCAATTAAAATAACGTTAGGATAAGACTGCAGCAAGCAATTATTAAAACTATTAACGTAAAATTGTTAAGTAAATAATTCGTATAATAACTTAAATGGTACATTACGAATATGAGAGAAAAAAAACTGTTAAATATAAGGAAAATATGGAACTAGTTCATACTTTACATATCACTACTGAAAATATTAAATAAAACATTCTGCGAACTTACCATAATATTTTCATCTACTTCAGTATGTACTGGATCGAGTTTTGGAAGAGAATCGGATGTTGCTACAACATGAAACATAATTTTTCGCATTACAGTTAAAAAGGATGAGAATATTTTCTATTAATATATTTATAATATTGGCGTGTATAATTTTTTTTCTAAATATCAGGTTTTGATAAATATTTAATTGGTTAAGTAGTTACCTTATATTTAAAGTATTTGATTTTATTTTGGTTAGTAAATTTTAAGTCACTTTTAAAATTAAAAAAAATTCACAACTTCTATGTGGCTCCTTTGTTTGTATGGCATGGGATGCAGGAAAATGTTTATGTAAGCTTACTAAAGTATAAGTAAACTATAAGACAATAATTAAAATATAATAAAATTTATTAATTTGAATTAAATTTCGGTAGACACAAATTTTAAATAATAGAGTGAGAGAGAACACCAGGTGATACTTTTATTAACACGCATGGATGCTGCCGCCAGTCGCAATGGTGAACGGTCAAATAACGTAGTCTTTCGACATAATCGGTCTAGACACGATCGTGAGTAGATATTTAACGACATATTTTTCTTCTGCCTATATATTCCAACCAACACAGATTTCTCCAAACGTTTCTTGTTCTGTAGTCCGATATCTTTCAGCGCACAGGCAATGAGTCATAACTTTCATAAAATGTATATTTTACTAATTACGATATTTTTGATCAGTTTTAGAAATCCATAGACGCTCATGCCAATATAATAATTTTGGTTCAGAAAGTCTTTTATAAGCGAAATAAAATTTAACTCAACTGTTAGAGTAAGTTAGAAAAATTTTCTTTTGATTAATTATATCAGCTCTCAATCAAAAGACATGAAGCTAAATAACTCAAAACTCCATGTGATGGGCTTCCTCGTTACACAATTATGGCTACACGAAGATTGCATCCATCGAATTCCATGCAGTAAGTATACCAGTGTTTTTTTTTAATTATAAAATTGCCAGAACTATCAAAACATGCAAACATACATATTTATGTCCCAAATCATACACATTATAAGAAAACAAAATCAGAAAATAGATAGTTAGTTAAATTACTTTTAGAATTTAATTGGGTATTCTCAGTTGCCAACGCTGGGTACTAAATACAAACTGAGAAAAATAGCACTTATAAGGAGAAATATTGTTCAATCAATTTTATGCTGTTGCAAAACATGTAACAAATTAATAAATAAATAATTTATAGCTATTCTAATTTCTCATAATTTCCATCAGTTTCACTTGTTAAAAAATTTTTTTATAACTTTTTTGAAGATTTGGATTGCTGTTACCCTTATGAAAATATTTATTTTTAAATTATTTTATACATTTACATCTACACAATGTATATTAATTGATGACCGTGTGGCTTGGTGGTTCGGTTGCTTCAGTTAGACTCGGAAGTGCTCGGAATTCTTCGACGGGGCTTGGACGGTGCGAAGCATCAAGCTTTACATTCATTCCTAAATCCCATTCGTTAATGTATGGTAAATTCGCTATAGTTTCCGTCTTTTCGAGCTACAGCGCGCTGAAAATTTATGTTTCCAGCATTGCCTGCTAGAGTGGGCTGATGAGGATAATATTGAATGATTACATCACCTTACTCACTCGTAATTGGCTTTCGGTCCGGTATATAAGGCGGAGAGAATGATGCACGTGTTTTCGAGCTGCTTCGAAAACGAGATCACTTTCATTCTTGTGTGTGTAATTATGATTTTTTTTTTGTTTCATTACCTAGCTGTCAGATGTTTTCATTCTCGCTGAAGCTAAGGGACCGCGACGGTGTATTGGTTAGACCACTCGTCTCCCACACAGGCGAACCGGGTTCAATTCCTGATGGAGTCGCTCCCGGATTTTCGGATGTGCGAATTGTGCCGGACGATTCCCACATTCAAAAATCCAAGAACGACTCGACCGAGAATTTAACCTGGTTCACCTTTTTGAGAAACAAGCACTTCAGCTGCATACTTAAATATAAATTATTTTCTGTAGGAGTTGTTCAGTCAACTAACTGCACATGTACAAGTCGTGTGAAGCTATTAAATGGCACATAAAATTGAAAATATATGTTACAGTAATAATGTGAAAAACTACAATACGTTAAAGAATATAATTTTAGTGACTCGCTAGTTCAAGTAGGTACTTTAAACTCGAAGGTTTTTGGTGGGAATATATAAAATTACAAGCACCACCTTACCGGTGGTGCTTGTACCTACCATGCATACTGTAATGGTAGGGCAGAACAGAATATAACTTAACAGAGTGATAGCTAAGAAGGTCAGAAGAGAAAAGACTTCTCACATCAGACGAAAAACTGAGACTACGCATCCATGGTAGTAGCTATGCAGGTTATATAATGATATGGATCTCAGAACTAGCCAAACATGACTTGGGTCGTCTTTAATTGTCAAATTGGGAGCATGTTTGGCTTCTTAGCCGGGTTGTCTGGTGCGATAGAAACAATTGCAACCCTTTTTACACCCAGCGAAGATGAGAGGACGCTAAGAAAATCTGCGCATCAGTCGCGCAGGAGAAAGTACACTACTTGTATTGTATTAGGGGCGGGATAAAATAAGGGGACAGTTCGCAAAGATAGACGTTGTGAATTTAATGCTCGGTAAAATTAAATGTGTCGTGAGACTGCTAGATTGCGGCCAGTGTCCTACCGCAGGCAATGCGCGACTCTGTCCGCTTTATATGCATAAACCCGGAGAGCCCAAGATATCACGTGACCTACAGCTAATCACGAGCGAGCAGTGTTCACAGGAACAAATGTTTTTGGTTTTAGGTACCCAAGAAGGTGTGTTAATTTACAGATGAATGAATGTTTTAATGAGAGTATGTGACCTTAAGAACTCTAACCTATCGCACAATACGATATAAAATGCCGCTGGACCGGTAGCAAGGACATAGATAAAGCTGATATTGAGTACGCGTGACCATCGAGTATACCAGAGAGTCAACAGGAAACGTAATAACAGCATTTGGACGTGTCTGAAGGAGGCGAAATTGTGGGCATGCACAGAATCGATATTCTCCTCGAGCCCTTCACGTAAATCGTCAACGCACCACCGTAACGATATGTACTGCGGAATGGACAAACAAAGGCCGTACGTCACATAGGATAGGTTCTCACACCAGTTTTCACGTCACGTACCTTGACGATACACACATCAGGTGATACGCTCCAACGGGCATGCACAGAATCGATATTCTCCTCGAGCCCTTCACGTAAATCGTCAACGCACCACCGTAACGATATGTACTGCGGAATGGACAAACAAAGGCCGTACGTCACATAGGATAGGTTCTCACACCAGTTTTCACGTCACGTACCTTGACGATACACACATCAGGTGATACGCTCCCTGCCGACCATCCGGAGTCGAATGGACGAAAGTGTAATACATTCACGGCGTACTCTGGGCAAACTTTATAGGACTTGAAACTGATTCATCGCCAAGCGAGTGATCTGTGGTGCGGAGAACATTAGCGCCGGCGCCAGGAATGACGTCGTGTTGCCTTTTCTGGTGTGTCACGCGTTACTCTAAGCGATGTTACGAAACATTTGTCTGCGAGTAATCTTTACTCTTTGGCTGTCCTAGAGCAGTTATTCGACGAGTAACGAAGGGAAAACTGTAGCCTAAAATGGAGGGAATTTAACTGAATTAAGGGAAATGAAAGAAAATGTTCACATTGTTGTTGAAGACACAGATGAAAAGTTAGAAATCACCAGTGACAAATTTCGTTTTTTGTACTTACGAGTTATGTATTACATGTTGCTGCAGATTCGGAAATAATGTTTGTGATCCGGTTATGGTAATAATAATTTATTAAGCATAAAAGTATTTATTTTGGGTAGTGCAAGTTCTGGATATCCTATCCTTTACACATATTGCTTAATCAAGAAGTGTTTGTAAACATAGCAAGCCATTTACATTGTTTTCGTTTCATAAACAATTCCACTATACCTTTGCTCAGTTTTTAACCTAAATAAATGTAATCTGCCATTGTAGTAGCGTTTTTGAGCGCAGAATCAGGTTGCTGTGATAAGAAAATGATGTCCTAGAGGTCGGCGTTATTATCTGGCGCATATTGTGGAATAAAAATGCATCTTCATCTGGCGTATGGCTTAGGTGCCATTTATAATTTAATAACCTGTATGGCGTTCGCGAAGGCCTTTCCGTATATCCACGAGTTCCAGCAGCTGCATTGCCGGTCATTTATCTTATATTCCGAAAGGCATTCTGCAGTATCACAACGCTCTACTACACACCATGGCCATTGTTGCGCGGGTTTCCACGGTACAGACACCATACCTTGGCCGGCGTGGTCAACAAAAGTTTCATCAATAGATAATTTGTGGGGCCAGCTTGAAGGTGACTGCTCCGGTACCCGTGATCTGCGACTACCCTTGTTGGTCACCACGCGCTGCTGGAAGGGAAGAAGGAGCGCTGCGTCTAGGATTACATGCGGCATCTATATGACATCATTCATCATTCAGTAACATCGTCATGGATGCGAGAGAGGGCCACATGATTAGTAAAACTTGTGAGAAACCGCCCCGAACCTATAGCGTAGACCAGGCCAACTTATAGAAAGCGGCAGTAAGACATGTTTTATACAACTTTAATTTTATAATGCATTCTTAATGCAGCAGTTGGTTTAACACTGTTTCCATGCCTGATTTAAGGTGCAATATTCTCAGTATAAAAGTGTGAAAGAGATGTGATATGATAACATGCTATCTTTACTTTAAACGTAACATCGCTGCAATGAGTAGTAGAATGGTCAGTAAATTCGGAGCAACGGAGAGGAATTTTAGTATACACTTTTGAAAGTCAGTAATTGAAAGAAGTATATATTAAAAGGAGAGCGGGGAGAAACTAAAACGCCAGCGTAANTACACTTTTGAAAGTCAGTAATTGAAAGAAGTATATATTAAAAGGAGAGCGGGGAGAAACTAAAACGCCAGCGTAAAAACGGGAATATAAGAATTCACCGAAACCGAAGAATGTAGACGAATAGCTCGTCTAAAGAAAACGCTGTATTCTTTTCCATCTGGGAATTTTATCCGGAAGCCTAAGCTTTCAGGCCTCCATGGAGAAAACGATTAACTCTGTTCCGGAAGGAACTAATAAAGACCTTAGTTTATTTCTTCAGTCATATTGTTTTGTATAAATATTACACAAAAAAATTAACTTTTTCAACTAATAAAATGGATTNGTTTATTTCTTCAGTCATATTGTTTTGTATAAATATTACACAAAAAAATTAACTTTTTCAACTAATAAAATGGATTTAAATATTTCTTGGAAAGAATATTGAATATAGTAAAAACAGAAAATGAATTTTATTAACCTCTATATCACATGGTTTAAAAACATAAGGAAATTTCCTTGAAAATATCACAATATTAATTGAATTACTTTTCCAAGGTGAGAAAAATGCAGTTCTATATGTAATGTAATGTGTTTCTTTATTATCGTCATACGAAACACTCCAGGTATGCCAAAAGATAAAATAGTCATGACAAATTATTTAAAACTCTCAATCAATATGAAGACTTGATCCTTGTTGGGAGAAAACAAAATTAGAGATTTTCACGTAAAATAATTTTTATATGAATATAAATACTACTATTTTTTATGTTGGCTATCACACCAAGGAAATATATAATATTATTCAATTTGATAACTATATTATAACATAAATGTGCGTCGTTTTAGATAAAATTAAATGAGAATGATCTGCGATAAATGAGTTAATGTCAACAAGTTGAAATAATGCAGCGGTACGTGAAAGTTAAACACGCTTTGATCAAATTAAGATTTTATGATTTTCGGACATTTAAAGTAAATGATGATGTACATGTCGGTAACAGAAAGCATTTAGAGAGCAAGCATTTGTAAGGGTCAGCCTACTTTCTATTTAACGTGCCCGGAATGAGATATTTAAAATTCTGTAGTTGATTGTCATGAGCACTGTACGCTGCGGTCGCGGGCACGGATGCCCAGACGTCGCAGAGGCATCTGACAGCGGCCGCTCGGAACTGCGCCCTCACACCAGTGTGTTGACATGCATTGTAGGCAAGGGATGTATCAGGATACTTCCAGAACAAACGCAAGTGCCATCCAAACATTGCTCCTATTATAAACACACACAATCTTACTGCCCGCCAGTTCTATGCATTATTTCATTACTTCGACAATCATGATGAATTTTTCAAATCTTACTATTTCCATATGAATTCGTTGAAATTTGGTTTTCATGGAGTTTTTAAATCAAGTAAAACATTATTTTAGTGTAAAAAATTGATGTAGTGATTGTGATTAATAAATAAAATATACATTCCTTAAAAAATGGTGTGTTATTGGATAGTTTATTAAATTATATAAAATTTATTCGACAACTATGTTATTTTATACCCTTTTTGCATGTCTTAAAAATAAGAAAAATTCTGAAAATATTTACTGGGCACTCAATATCAATAACAACTATTATATAAAGAGAAATTGACACGTTCTGGACTACTGAAATAGATTTTTTGCTGGAATCTGGTTGACGAATAAAGCACTGATCAACTGATTTTTCTTTAAAATGTGGCGAAACTGTTTCGACAAGCAACACATGTCTACACACTACAGTCACAGCGCAGCTCCAGTTCGACTTGACAAGTCACCCTAGCACAGCTGGCAGCAGTGGAAAAACGCCGCCTCTATTATTTTGTAATCTTGGTTGTAGTCTTTATGCTGAAACACTTTATTAATATTTTAACATAGTCAACCGCTTCAATTCCTTGTCAAGTATTTTTATTCCCACCAAAGAAAAAATGAATGAAGGAATTTTAAACTTGTGAATTTATTTTTCCCACATTTTATTCCACTTGGAATATACGTATTCAAAAAATAATTCCCTTATAAAACATAATTTCCAAAAAAAATAAAAATTCTTCTCAGTCAAATGTTCCTGCAAACTTCGTGAAGTGGAGTGGGGGCATTTGGGTGACTCTTAACAGCCGATGAAGGTGAAGCGAGGTGAGTATGGGGCAGCACTGGAATGCAAGGGTGGATGAAACACGTGATCCCAGACAAAACCTGCCAACCAGTGGCAATTTTCCGACGTGCGAATATCCGGGAGCGACCCAGACGGGAATCGGAGCCGGTTCGCCTGGGTGGGAGGCTGCAAACTTCGTTGGGCGTACTTATAACTCGCCAGCAGCGGATTCCACTTCTATGCACACGTGATACAGTCAACATAATTAGGTTTTTCGTGTGTTTATGGCCGCAAAATTAAAGCAACTATTTTCTGCATTTCTAAGAAAGAAGAAATTTCTTTATCTTCCGGGGAACGCACTGACGTATCCCNATTAAAGCAACTATTTTCTGCATTTCTAAGAAAGAAGAAATTTCTTTATCTTCCGGGGAACGCACTGACGTATCCCCAGTACATTTGTTGAAAATTGTTTAGTCTCTGTGCGTCGATTCAAATTTCACAGAAACATGTTGGGCAACGACGNCCCAGTACATTTGTTGAAAATTGTTTAGTCTCTGTGCGTCGATTCAAATTTCACAGAAACATGTTGGGCAACGACGGTAATGTTCACTTTTTTAATCTGAGTCAAACAAAAATATACTCTTTTACTATGTCTTATGGTCCTCCGTTTACATTCCAGACGAATGTCAGTCAAGTCACTAAATTACGATTTTTCATTTACACACTCACGTGTGTTATTTTTACGCAAAGTGGAAGGGCTAACATTCTGTAGCCAGCAAGTGTGCTGCGAAACTGGGCTCAGGTTCGTTCAATTGAATCTGGAAGAATATGAAGTAGGTGACCGGTGAATAAAATGCAACAATCAAAATTTAAAATAAAGCTTAAAAAAAACGGGCAAATTACGCTGTGGGATTTTGCTGTGAAAAAATGGTAAGAGCTTCTCTGTCACCTAGTATCCTAATGTATATTTCATTAATGAGAGAATATATAACATATCCTAAGGAGACTTAACTTTGATCTTACTTAATTTCATAAAATATTTCTTTTAATAATGAATTAAGAGCCATTTCAATGATTCCATGGTTTTGCTTCTAAAATTGGTATGATATTATAATGCATTATAGAAAAATATTTCATTTTTGAAATATACAAATTATCACTGTTATTATCGATTTTTATTTAGCTACCCGTTTAATAAATAATGTCAAATCAACTTACCAATAGCCACGTGGTAGGTTTCAGCACACGTCTTCAAAATATCGTCCTTTACTTTCATGCCCTGAAATAAAAACCAAGAACAGTTTTTTAAATGTCATTTAAATGAATTTTTGCAACGCCGGGACAAATTTTAAATCTGAAATGTATATTTCTACCATTCTGTTTACACTCTTGATATGAATATATTTTTCAATTAATTAAGTACTTTAAAATAACTATCCTCTCTAAACAGTTACTAAGGTATCTATACAAATGCCGAGTGGATATTACTCCCTTGGGTAACATCATGCGGACGTGTTTTCTAGTTGATACGCAGGCGTATCCGCCATTTCTTAACCCATGCAGATCCAGTACACACAATTTCATAAGTATGGCACAAGAACGTTATCCTTATTCAGCCCGATGCCCAGCGACCTTCTGTGCGGGGGAAATGATTCTCAATCCGTGCTATTTTTACATATTGTGTATGATTTGTATTACAACAGCCTAAACAAAACCCAACATCTCATGGTTGTGATAACTAAATAATAGCGTGGTTAATGTAGGTACATCACGCATAAATAATATTATTTGCATTACTTGAAACCATAAAATTAATATGTCAGAGAGTATTAAGTGTGACGTTAAACGAGAGCCAGTATCAAGTGGCGGAGGAAGGTAACTGTGGGAGAAAACGGGAGTACCACTAGATAAATAAACCTGAAAACGGCAGCTCCGCTATATTGTCCTGGTGAAAATGTTTGGGGGTCCTCCACCAGTTACCGAACACGAATCTCCTACATAAGAGACCGGTGCACTAACAAGGCTGTCACCGCGTGTAATTTTACTTCCGTCATTGGCTATGTGATGTTCGTCTCTTAGAAAAAGCCATCCGCTCTCGCTTACACGTTTTAAAATCAGTCTTGACGTCTCGTCTCGTGTCAGAATTATAGTTTTTGTCCCACCTATTAAGGAAACATTTTTTCCCCATGTGTTTTATTTTAATGATGCATTGGTTAAAACATCTTGACAGGAATTCCTACCCCTGAATAGATATACAATTGCTATTTTTGTAAATATTTGGCATTAAATATGATAAATTTATGAGCAAAAAAAGACCATATTGAACAGTAAAAGGTTTAACAAAATTTCTGGTAGTGCATAATAATTCCACACTAACATTTCTGTAAAATTTGCAGTAAACATTTCCCCTAACTGTTTAATTATACGTAATACATTTGAAAAGCTGCAGGTTTAAATAATTCAATCATTCCGAAAGTAGACACGTTATTTATATGTTAGCAAATCACATAAACTACACATTAATAGTTTTTCTACTTTAGAAGCCACTAAATTTTTTACACAATTTCCACATTAATGCTATTCTGTTTATGCATGTATACTAAAAGGGATGCCCATCAAATCAAATCACGAAAAGGTTTTTATTAATTTTTTTAGTACTATTGTGAAGCTTAGTTTAAAGTTTTCTACAAAAGGACAAAATCATTTCCATTTCTATAGTATGGAAATGCATTAACTTGGGCGTTGTGAACGAGCACAAATGATACGACAAAGTGGATAGTATTATTTTGATACTATGAGGTTGGTTTTCTCTAAGAAGGCAGGGAATTTTTCAGCGAGATATTTTAATTATTATATCGCACTTTGAGCTCATACGGGGAAATTCTATGCAAAAAATTTAAATTTGCCCAATATTTAAGATGTATGAACTCACATCAGGTAAAATTAATACAATCTCATGGAGCTTCTAGAGTAAATTAAAATATTCTCGAAAATGTATAAAAAAGAAGAAGTGTATCGCCTGATATCGAAAGCCAGAAATGTTTTGAAAGGAGAAAATCCGTTCATTCCGAAAAAATTCAATGAAAAGCTTCCAGGGATTGTTATTTTCTAAGGAATCTTAGTAACTTTNAAAATCCGTTCATTCCGAAAAAATTCAATGAAAAGCTTCCAGGGATTGTTATTTTCTAAGGAATCTTAGTAACTTTAAACATTACGCGAAGTGGAAAATTTACACGTATTGCTATATGTTTTTAACTAGCACCTGTAATAAGTAATTTTATTTCAATTTTGAAGAACTTGTGTAAACTGTAATACACAAATATTAGAAAAAATAGATTTATAACAAGCGTGTACGGTAGTTCTTCATAAAGAGGCACGCATATTAAAAGATAGAGGTACGCCNGAAAAATAGATTTATAACAAGCGTGTACGGTAGTTCTTCATAAAGAGGCACGCATATTAAAAGATAGAGGTACGCCAACATTTACACGCAATTCACGTGAATAAGGGTAAGGAAGGCAAATCCCGTTTAATACATTAAGCCACAAGAGGGAAGAAAAGATAAGAACCAAGCTTGGGCCTCCTCCACATTATCCCACACGCACATCCCAAAAGAACCTTGCGAGAGTCCTGCTTCCTTTAGAACTGGGTAAGGTTCTCGGAATTGAGCACGTGTTTATACCCAAGTTGAAACCAGTAAACTCCAGCCAAGTCTTGGCCATCTGTACTGACTGAGTTATAGCGTCACATTTTCTATGAGTGAAGCTAGCTGTTATTAACGAAATATCATTAGTAATTTCCCTTTACTTAATAATAGTGAACTCACCGGTGCAGCAGACACAGTAACAATAGCCATAACACAGCAGACCACTAGATTGTCCATAGCTGGAATTGCAATTTTGAAAGCCGAGTATGGACGTGTAAGTTCACAAACAGAAAATAATGAGATTTGTTTGGAAGCGAAGTGTTTATATATGCGCTAGTAAAACACCCTTTTATTTAACCCTGACTCAAATTTAGACAAGGTCTTACCATTCACGTTCTGTGGTGAATGCACGAAATTTTGTTGTCATAATTTGACGTCCCGTAAAGAAGTAGTTGCAATTTACGGTGCTGAAGTTTTGAATGAGTAATTGCGTGTTTCCCGCCATCATGTTGTCAGCTATTGCAATGTCTTCCTGCATCCAAGCGGCAAAGGTTTTGCTGTTTCGTGCGTTGAAATTCAATGTCAAGTAATCCTGAAATCGCTCCATTTGTTTTTGTAGCAAGCCTAAGTAAACATTGTTAGTTAAATTATTTTTATAAATAAGTATTTTATTATTTAAAAAANTTGTTTTTGTAGCAAGCCTAAGTAAACATTGTTAGTTAAATTATTTTTATAAATAAGTATTTTATTATTTAAAAAATAATTATCGCCATATGGTTTCGTAATAATAGGAAAAATTACGATGCACATAAAAAAGGAAACTTTTATTAAACATAGAATGTTTAAATAATACAAGTTATAATCGTAAGTGAGATCTGATTAACTCCATAAGGAATTTGTCGTTAATTTTTTGGTTTAAAAGCGCTAGTATATATTTTAATTTAAGTGTACTTTTATGGAATATTTAAGGCACTCCTTCGTCTTTCCACTTACAGGGCCCNCTAGTATATATTTTAATTTAAGTGTACTTTTATGGAATATTTAAGGCACTCCTTCGTCTTTCCACTTACAGGGCCCACGTATTGGGGCTTACATTTACTTTATGCATGCATGCCTTCTCTTTGTTATTAAGAGTTATCTCATTTATAAGCAATTGCATTTAATAGTGAAGACGTGGATTCACCTCTTTTGCAGAAATTCTTGGTTTTCCCATCATAATTTTGGATTCAAAGTAATTAGTGACAATGTACGATTATAGAAAATTTTCATTTTAAAAGTTGTTTAATATTTTTGTGCATTATTATTTTTTGTGTGTTATCTGCTAGTTGTAAAAATTCGAGTACTTTCTAGTAAAGTATAAATATGTTCTCGACATTTCACAACAATCAGATACTATACAGGTAAAATTACACCCAATAATATTAAACAATTCGTAAAATATAAATTTTGTATGATCCTATACATTGTCAGTAATAACTATGAATCCGAAATTATGACGCGAAAGCGAAGAATTTCTGCAAAATGGGTGAAGCCAGGCCTTAAGCGGCCCGTTTGATGGAACTGATTCCCATGCTTGAAGCCAAGAAGCACGGGTGCGATAAGGCCGACTTTGTCACGCACATCAAGTGCGACATAGCCTTTACGCGCAAGACTCTGAACAAACGCTTCGTAATACCGTCGTGCTCCGTGTAGTCTACCTAACGGACTTCAAGTGGTGACCCTATCATTTGATTGGTGGAAAATCTGTGGCAAATTTCAGTTTANTGTAGTCTACCTAACGGACTTCAAGTGGTGACCCTATCATTTGATTGGTGGAAAATCTGTGGCAAATTTCAGTTTATGCCCCTTGAATTTGCATGTATACGACACGACTATTTGAGAAACAGCGTAATGAAAAGCCGTTTTTAGCTACGTTGTTGTGCTTCAAAAGTGTATTTATAATGTGCTTGATGTCTTAAATGTAATCGATAGTTATAGTCTATACCGTGTGTTATTTTTTCATAGATCATCACATTTGGTAAACGTTTAATAGTCTAGTAAAATAAAATAAAAATATTAAAAATATTCTGAAACACTTTCCAAGAGCCATGGAGGCGGGCCCTTTATGCTATACAAATAAGATCATTGAATTTTTATGTCAGGCATGCATATAAATACTCACTGTTATATTTATTTTAAACAAACCTAATATTTAAGTATAAAAACTCACGCGTGTCATGAGAAATGTGTTCCCAGAATTGGTGATCATGAAAAAAAGCTGAGAAGTCTGTCATACCATCTTAAATGATATTGCCTTTTACCATCTTGTATGATGTCATGGGAACATAACCTTCGACATTTACCTTTGACTTTGACCTTTGATCTTGACCTTCTGTCATTTAAAATTGTGCTTCCATCTGTTATTTATGTTTACTGCATTATCTTCATATGTCGTTTATTTCCAACAACAATTTTGTTTCCCATGTCGCCTGCTACGCAGAACTAATTACTATCATGTGTCAAACCAGCATTTTGTTTTAATTGGCAATTCATTTTTACTTCTAATCGCTGAAAGCACCACATTCACTCGCTAGAAGAAAAATAGATTTCGTGATGCAAGCTATTACTTCGCTACCATTTTGCTTTTTCAATCAAAGTTGTATACTATGAGTTATAGCACCACTCGCTGCCATCTTGCTTCTGGAGTTGGCTGCTAAGGATCTTGCTAGTATCCATTGCCCCGGTAAGGAGGACGTGTCATTTACTATACAACAGATCGTCACGTCCATCGATGCTATGAAAATTATTATAGCTGAAGTAATCTTTTGAAGGTGCGAAGTCCAACCAGCTTCTTCATGGAAAAGAAGAGGTTATATTTTATATCATTCGGCTACAGAGAATAGTTGCAAATTACGGTATTTAAAATTTTGTACCCACTATAAGTTTCAAAGTTATTATACTTAATTTAAGCATTTGAATTAATTTTTTTAGAGAGATTTTCTTACACATATGCTTTGTGACAAATTTCAACACTCTTTGACGATATGAATATGACCTCAGAGACGGATCAGTGCAAGGAACTCAGTAATCGAAGCTGGACAAAAAAAGTTTAGATCTACTAAAGCTTCTTCCTCTCTCCATTCCTGTACTGCCATTATCATTTTAGTTATCCTTTTAGGGTCACCTATGTTAGTCACTTTATATATATTCTGGAGTATTAATTTAAGCATGCCAACCCATAATATACATATATAGCACCACTCAAATTAATAAAATTCCATATGTAAACATATATTTTATGTGGGTAATATAAAACTACACGAGGCATAATAAAAATCTAATGTTATTATATAGTTTACAAATAAAATCATAACTACGCTTTTTTTATTTAATGTGAACTTTGTCCATCTTAACGAATGGCATTGGTATTGTGTATATAATTAAAAAATATATATTTGGATTAAGGAATTCACTCTTAGCTATCCACAAAGATATTGCAAGTTTATGTGTGTTTTTTCCAAGTTTAACGTCACGCATGTACTTTATCATTGCTTTGTACCATTAGCAATAATTTCTCTACGTGGTATGTTAATACCTGTGATAGTATTAAGCAATAAAATTACTTCAAGTAAAAATTATTTTATTTACACTTTTTATTTTGACTGCAATTTTGTATAACAGCCTTCATGATCACATCTTTGGTAGTCATTTAACTACTACACAAATATAGCCTCCGATTGTTGCAAATGCGTTTATTATGATGTTACGTTGTTCCCTGGGGAGTCTTAGAGTGATGTCCTAATATCTCAATGGTAACATACAAAAATGTCTACAACGCACTCCAAAAATCAAAGTAATGTTCTTGGAGAAATTGATGGTGTTCCACATCTGCTTCGCTGTCATTCTATTGTGGTACACGTAAGAATGTCAATTCCATTCTATACTCACTCCAAGGTACGAAAGTAAATTCTCTACTGACATACGGTGTTGAAGTTTCCACAAGCAGCGAGGATTCAGGGACAAGTCAGTTACCCATTCGGTTATCTTTAGCCACATTGATGTAAGTCACTATTTGTGAGCACTATTTTTGTTTTGCTTTGCCAGACNCATTCTATTGTGGTACACGTAAGAATGTCAATTCCATTCTATACTCACTCCAAGGTACGAAAGTAAATTCTCTACTGACATACGGTGTTGAAGTTTCCACAAGCAGCGAGGATTCAGGGACAAGTCAGTTACCCATTCGGTTATCTTTAGCCACATTGATGTANGGGTAATATAAAACTACACGAGGCATAATAAAAATCTAATGTTATTATATAGTTTACAAATAAAATCATAACTACGTTTTTTTTATTTAATGTGAACTTTGTCCATCTTAACGAATGGCATAGGTATTGTGTATATAATTAAAAAATATATATTTGGATTAAGGAATTCACTCTTAGCTATCCACAAAGATATTGCAAGTTTATGTGTGTTTTTTCCAAGTTTAACGTCACGCATGTACTTTATCATTGCTTTGTACCATTAGCAATAATTTCCCTACATGGTATGTTAATACCTGTGATAGTATTAAGCAATAAAATTACTTCAAGTAAAAATTATTTTATTTACACTTTTTATTTTGACTGCAATTTTGTATAACAGCCTTCATGATCACATCTTTGGTAGTCATTTAACTACTACACAAATCTAGCCTCCGATTGTTGCAAATGCGTTTATTATGATGTTACGTTGTTCCCTGGGGAGTCTTAGAGTGATGTCCTAATATCTCAATGGTAACATACAAAAATGTCTACAACGCACTCCAAAAATCAAAGTAATGTTCTTGGAGAAATTGATGGTGTTCCACATCTGCTTCGCTGTCATTCTATTGTGGTGCACGTAAGAATGTCAATTCCATTCTATACTCACTCCAAGGTACGAAAGTAAATTCTCTACTGACATACGGTGCTGAAGTTTCCACAAGCAGCGAGGATTCAGGGACAAGTCAGTTACCCATTCGGTTATCTTTAGCCACATTGATGTANTTGAAGTTTCCACAAGCAGCGAGGATTCAGGGACAAGTCAGTTACCCATTCGGTTATCTTTAGCCACATTGATGTAAGTCACTATTTGTGAGCACTATTTTTGTTTTGCTTTGCCAGACATAGAACATAGGTCAAGTGTCACACACAAACGAACTTCCCACCCCCCTTCGCCTAAATTTTGTCGTGCACTGTCTTCCACTGTCTTTAGTCCTATAATTCACTGCACCAGCATGTTTTGAATATAGCCTATGGACCAAACGTATAAACATTTTTTCTGTATCACTCAGGCGTGAACAGTATATGGTATACAGTGAACAATATACACATCCTGGGAAAATACCATCTTATCAGTTTCCGTATCGACAGAGTAAAATTCAAAAATGGTTAAGCGACTTAAATGACAAAGTGTTGTTGAGTAAACTCATACAATAGACATGTGCAAAAATGTCATATTTCACTTACATAAATAGGCCTACGTTATTAACAAAATGCTTTATTTGTCCTAGTATTAGACTTTGACTTTGCAATCCATGTGTCATGACTAGCATTGTAACCAACACAATGCATCAATACTTTATTTCCTTTCAGCTTAAAATGTTTTTCTACTATATACATATTTGGGTATCTTGCAACTTAATCTCTAAACTTGAAAAAAANCCTTTCAGCTTAAAATGTTTTTCTACTATATACATATTTGGGTATCTTGCAACTTAATCTCTAAACTTGAAAAAAAGGCACTAGAAATAGCGCAAACATTTATGTTCTCGAGAACGTAAGATCTCGGTTCACAATGATAAAAATACTGACAATATATATATATTTTTTTTGCTCCTGTTTGGAGTTTAGCCTACGACGCTTCAATGAAGCTTTCGTCGTTGAACACTACAAGCAAGGAGGTGGTTCAGCAGTTTTCTGGGGAGAAATTATACTGGGTCGCCGTATACCGCTAGTCCACATCCAGAACAATACGAACGCACAAATAAGGATAACAAAATCACACCATTCTTCGTGGCTCTTGAGCAGCCACTGGAGCAGTTTCATTTGAATGGATGGCAATCCCCGTGCTCACCACGCCAANTTCTTCGTGGCTCTTGAGCAGCCACTGGAGCAGTTTCATTTGAATGGATGGCAATCCCCGTGCTCACCACGCCAACACTATGAAACGGTTCTTGGAACGACGTGGTAACCAAAGGCTGACTTGGCCAGCATTGACTTCTGATATTAATTGCGTGGAAGTTGCATGGAGGCTTGCTGAAAACGGCAATTGCTAACCATCCCCAACCACCACAAATCCTACATGATCTCATACCCGATGCCACCCTGGAATGACATCACCTTCGCTAGGTGTACTGGATAAACTGCTTCTGAGCATGTCCCGCTGCCTCCAAACCTGTCTCCGAGTCCGTAGGGGCCATACACATTACTGAATGCTCGGAAATGTGACATTGGCTTAAGTCATTAACACGTGTTTGACTTTTTTCTCAGTTGGATCTTGTTTTATCTCGGAGTTATGCCAGTCTTTGTGGTTTACACTATTATAGGGCATAGATCTTTTTGTCTAGAAAAACAAGTTGTTCTAATACGCTAAAATTTGTTGACTAGTTGTATGTTGTATCAGCTGATACCGGAAGGTACATTTTCACATTTCCATTTCACTGAATTATTATAAATATTATAAGTAAATAAACAATATCAAAATGAGGAAATAATAATTTTCCCGTACATGAGTGACGTAACGTAACAAGTAGCACCAAGCGATGCAATTTACACTGTTGTGAAGAGAGTCAGATACTTCCTGCACGTGTTAAATGTAATGAGTTTTCACCACAGGTTGAGGTGCGGTAATCTGATCACTAGTAAAATTCGAGAAAATTTATAAAATAATACTATTCTAACTTAACTNAAACAATATCAAAATGAGGAAATAATAATTTTCCCGTACATGAGTGACGTAACGTAACAAGTAGCACCAAGCGATGTAATTTACACTGTTGTGAAGAGAGTCAGATAATTCCTGCACGTGTTAAATGTAATGAGTTTTCACCGCAGGTTGAGGTGCGGTAATCTGATCACTAGTAAAATTCGAGAAAATTTATAAAATAATACTATTCTAACTTAACTNACAGGTTGAGGTGCGGTAATCTGATCACTAGTAAAATTCGAGAAAATTTATAAAATAATACTATTCTAACTTAACTCTGCAACACAGCTATTGAAATTATTTTCCTACTTTTTTAACACAAAGCAACATCCAAAAATAATTTATTTTAAAAACGTGGCATTTTCGCCATTATTCTAGCAACATGTCTAGAGATAGCGAAGTATGGCTAGATTCGGATATAAAACTAAAGTTTTCTGTAAATTAATAGAACAGAGATCACGAAAACTTGCTTTANAAGTATGGCTAGATTCGGATATAAAACTAAAGTTTTCTGTAAATTAATAGAACAGAGATCACGAAAACTTGCTTTATCATAGCAACATAAAAAAAACCTTGCACTGTTTTGAAGGTTTCATTTAAAAACATTTAAAAACGAATAAACACGTGTTTGGTTCGCCTAAGCAGTATTTTAACAGCTCTANAAAGGTTTCATTTAAAAACATTTAAAAACGAATAAACACGTGTTTGGTTCGCCTAAGCAGTATTTTAACAGCTCTAATTCTTGTTGACGCATATTGCACGTTACAGTAATATGTCAACTAAGTACCTTCAAACGTTTATGAAAATATTGGAAATCTACCAAAAATTACAAGCAACTTGTTTTACTTGGAAGACAATTTTTACCGCGAGTAATGATGTAAAACATAAAGCTAGTACGTATTCAAGAGTTTAAATACGAAAATGCTGTTTTTTAAACTTAATGTTGAGTCTACAGAAATTAACACTGCAGGAATACATATCCCAAAATATATTGTTGCTAATACTTAATAATTCCCTATGTACCTTGTTAATACATACTGAATTATCAAAGAATCTGTATCTTTCTTTAATAGACAATGGTCATTCCCTGAAGCCTACCAAGATTCTAAATATTAACGTTAATGCACATCTTGCAATATATTTTTCTCCGTTGAAAAAATTCCATTACAAATTTCAGAAAGAAATTTTTCAACTATAGTTTATAATAATTCAAAATAGTATGCTATTAACGGTCGAGAAAAGTAAACAAATTTAGCCATATTTCATAACATAAGTGATTTTAAGTATCAAATTTGTTAAAATGTTATAGTTAATTATATAATTATGTTTAAATTTTGGTTAATGCAACAAAAATGCTAACAAATATACTAGTAATAATGGGGGAAAGTTTAATTCTGGTATGCATTTTTATAATAGATTTGAAAGGAACAAACATTGTGAAAAAGGTATATCTTTAGTGATGAAAGGATGTTAACAGTGCATATGCAAGGTGATATTTAAACGCCCAGAATCGCGAATAGAACTGGCATCCCTTTACGCTGAACAATCATTTCGAAACGCAGAAATTCGTAAAATTCACAAAGAAATTTGTATTGCTTTCGGAATGTGTACTCATGTATTAAAGAAATACACGTATTGCAAAATATAAAATATTTTTTATTTTACCATTTATTATATATTTTCGACGTTTCGTCATTTCGCTGCTGAACTAGATCACTGGTATAAATCTGAAATTTATTTCACCAGCGTGGGTTCGAATCTTCTCCAATGTAAATAACAAAATCCCTGCAGAAATGTACTTAAAAATCTCTGAAATCATCTCATTTAAATGCACTTGTTGAAAATATTTAACTTCGCTAAACGAGTGTGGTCTAAACATACTGCTGATCGTTGCATATATCCAAATGTGCCTGTTGTTAGTTACGCCCGCAAGAGTAGTGTAAGAAGAACCTTACATCGTATTACGCATGGTATGCGGGCTCTTGCACCAGGCCTAACAGAAGTCTGTACAAAATCTATTGCAGAATCAGATATCGTCCCTAAAATCGGTTTTAGCATACACTACTTCTCAAGGGCAAATAAGATTATACTAAAATTAGNGAATCAGATATCGTCCCTAAAATCGGTTTTAGCATACACTACTTCTCAAGGGCAAATAAGATTATACTAAAATTAGGAGGGCTCAGGAGCATTGGGTTTTTATCGTACAAAATAATTGAATAAAAAATTTTAAGATAGTCACGAAAGTATAATTTTCGCAAATTGTTACCATTCATTTTAATGACTACGGTAATCTTACAGTCGAAAATAATTGTTTGAAACCTGCGTGTGTCAACGTGTATTCTCAACGTAGCACATTATTTTTCATCCAAGGAATTTTAAAATAAAACTAGATTATTTTACTTTTATTTAAACGGCTATCCTCTGTTTGTCTCCAAAGGCCTAATCACAGAAATATAGAAGTAGAGGTGTTATGGGGACTTTGGCACATAGTTACCCGGGACCGGAGCGTCGGAGCCGTCTATGCTCTTTCATTCCGGTCGCCCGGTGGCTATTTCCCTCAAAACGATTCTTTTTTCCCTTAAAATCAACAATTGTCTCCTTAAAATAGACTTAATTTTCCTCAAAATTTACCTTTAGTACATTGAATGTTAACCGTTTTTCCTTCAAAAAGCACTCATCTTCGTATTTACATCGAACGAGCCCCTTTTTTTGCAATACAGAGCCATTTGGAAGCATATTGAGGGCTCATCTTTACATATGAACTTTATCTAGACACATGATTGTAACCTTGACCCTGTGCCCATAACCTTGTATAACCTTAAATCTAAAAAAAATCAAAAAAATTCCCAAAAAATTAAAAAACTGTAAAATATTTATGAAAAATTTATTTAAAATGTTAAAATATTAATTAATTATTTTTTAAAAATTATTACAAAATGTATTATTAAAAAAACTTACATAGCCTAAAGTCCACCCCCCTTCCCTCCTATACTCATTCCACCATCTTTGTAGGTGCAGTACGCCATCGTGGTAGGTGCAGCTTTCCGCCATTATGGTTTGTGCGGTCCACCATCTTGGAAGGTGCATTCCGCCATCTTGGTGGGCGTCACATCCATCTGCCATCGTGGTAGGTGCAGCCATCCGCCATACTGGTCGGTGAAGTCCGCCATCTAGATAGGCGTTAGTGCCACCGTCCACCATTTTGGTTTCTTTCGTTTGTCATTTGTTTGTACATTATTGGAGATTGTCTCATACCTTAGTTCGACCGCCATCTTGGTTTCTTTCGTTTCTGATTTGATTTGCATTGCTGCCACGGTCCCCAGCACCATGCCAGGCAGACGGATGACCCTCTCCGCTACCCCCTTCCAATATATGTTATTGGCCAGTTGCCTCACGCTTAGTTCTCATTGGCTGGTTTCCCACCCCCTTTTAATATATTTAATTCCTCCACCAATGTTTCTCATTTGCTTATTATTGAGGTGTTTTCGGAAACCTTCGTTCGACGAGTTAGTCGGTTCCCCACCACCTCTGTTTCTCATTAGCTAATTGCACCTCCCTATCACCCACCGCTTCCACTTATTCACTTTCGTTCGACCAATCAGTCGGCAGGCCTCCACCCCGACCCCTGATTCTCATTGGCTAACCATGTCACGTGACAATCTCTTGGATTTTCTAATAGCTCGTGCGTTTTCGGAAACCTTCGTTCTGACCAATTGGCGGCCTACTTTAATCGCGAGTGCGGTAAAAGACGCACCCCTAGTCCCCTTGGGAAATCAGACATTTTTATCGCTCTTAAAAATGTACGCGTGCTGTCCGACAGGAAATAAAATCATTTCGGCAATTTTGGCATTTGGAAGGACGCGCCCGCTTAGTGCTTTGACAAACGGGACGGGACAGAAAGATTTTCACCTGGTCTGCACACCTTACGAAATTTCGACCGTATTAAAGTATTTGCCGGCCTACCTGCAAAAGCACGAAGACATACGAGACTGTCACTCGTGCAAGGAGTGTTTCGTTTCGAGGGCTGCACCACCTCGTTTCCTGACACGCCGCATCGCAGGGGTTAGTGCAAGGCCCGCCGAGCAGCCCTCGCGACATCTACGCCCGTGGAAGACGACATCTCCGTTGAAGATGCCCTCCCCGTAGAAGACACTTTCCACGTAGAAGACACCCTCCCCGTAGAAGATGTCCACTCCTTTGAAGACACCGTTCGCCGTAGAAGGCGACGTCCCCGTGCAAGTTATGTACTAGCAAGCTGTACCCGTGGAAGATGATCCCCTTCAATTACTGGCAAGCAAAACCCGGCGAGTAAACCAACACAGAACACAGGTGCTCGATGTACACGTACTTCAATAAAATATTTAATGACTTTCTAAACAAATATTTGTAACTCGGTGTGTGCATGGGAACCTAAATTTTTTTTATACAACAAAAAATATCTAGTGAAAAATATATTTTCCAAAATCCAAGGTTTTAGCTTGTTGGACTCGTACACCATCAAGCAGATTGCCATCTCGCACAGGGACAAAGACGAGAAAACCACAGTTTTTACTTTTTTACCACCGTGTCCATGGCAGCACCTTGGCCCCACCATGCAACCTACGTACCGCCTACAGACGTACAAAACGTAGGGACTAAGGTGGGACGAGGGGAATATTCTGTACGAGGAAATTCCGGTAATTTTGGACTTTACAATAATTCCCTTTTACCTTGTGTATGGGTTTCGAAGACGACAAGAGTCATCGATTCGCAATGCGTGCCATATCAGAACAAACTTTGTTGACATTCACAGCCATTGCTGCTTACCACCGTTTCGAAAGCTCATCGAGACGTATGCCACAAGAATTCACGAGTGCAAAAATCTAAGATATTGATGTGCCACGTGTAACGCCGAAGCCCTAAAGTTGTGGAGTAATAATAACCCACAGTACATTTAAAAAAAGGCTATGAGGAACACATTGTACATTTTAAAAAAATATTACGTGTATAATGCTTTCCAAGACTCAGAGAAGAAACACGTGTTAAAAGGTACTTCTTGTATTATGCAGAATAATAATAATATAATATGTGTGCATAATTAAATGTAATTGAAAAATAAATAGATTTTTATTTCAACTCGAGTTATTTCCTGCTCAAGTAAGTTTGAAAAAAAAAATTGTTGGTAAAGAAAAAAAATTTAGTATTACAGTTTTGTAATCATTTAAAGAAAATAAAATATTAAGTATATAAGACTTATTATAATTTCATGAAAAAATATTCAATGAAACTGTAGCCACCACTTATATACCACTTATATATTTTAGTTTACTAACGAAATTATAAAATAAAAAAATTAAGTACGTGGAAAAATCACGAGTCGTGTAAGAATGCGTTATGCTGCTTTATATAAAGTAACCATGACTCAAAAAATCCAAATACAGAGTTAGAACCACTTCCCTACCCCTCACGGTATGCGATTCCCACAGTGAAGGATCCCATGCATTCCTCCTAACCCACGCATTGACGCTCAACATTTAAAACATTTCCTCCCAAGTTTAAAATCAGCACATAAGGAAATTTAGGCGGCGGAAAAAAAAAACGCATATGGTTACTCCACTTGAAGCGATATTTCAAGCATCTATTGCTAGCATTTATAACTCTGTATACGCATAAATAGTGCATATAAAGTAAGTTTTTCAGGGAAAAATGTTTATAACGTGTGGAGACGCTAGTGTAAAGGTACGTCAACCAAAAGTACAAAATCGCTCCATTAAGAGATATATCTGATTCGCGGTAAAACACCCCCACTCTCCCCCTAAGTGTCCCACCATACTGCTACGTATATGTGTGCGCTCTTTAATCCAGCAGGTGTCAATAGTATTCACTCTTTATGAATTACGCGAACTAAAACATAGCTTTATTCCCGAGATGCTAGTCCACCATGCAGGTTTATTCCACAAGACGTATTCCAGAAAAGTCACCCGCATACATCTCTCATTCAACACCCTTCAACCTCGACGAGACACATAAGGAAAGACTTCGCAAGTGCGAGAAATAAGAGTTTATTGCATTACAAAGACCAAGAAATTTTATAGTTATGTTTATCTCTTTAGAATATAGCAAATTAATTCTATGTACAATTTTTTTGGTAAATAAATTTTTGCTCCATCTCCACATTAGTNTTCTGACCAATTGGCGGCCTACTTTAATCGCGAGTGCGGTAAAAGACGCACCCCTAGTCCCCTTGGGAAATCAGACATTTTTATCGCTCTTAAAAATGTACGCGTGCTGTCCGACAGGAAATAAAATCATTTCGGCAATTTTGGCATTTGGAAGGACGCGCCCGCTTAGTGCCTTGACAAACGGGACGAGTTACCGTAACTGCAGAAAGATTTTCACCTGGTCTGCACACCTTACGAAATTTCGACCGTATTAAAGTATTTGCCGGCCTACCTGCAAAAGCACGAAGACATACGAGACTGTCACTCGTGCAAGGAGTGTTTCGTTTCGAGGGCTGCACCACCTCGGTTCCTGACACGCCGCATCGCAGGGGTTAGTGCAAGGCCCGCCGAGCAGCCCTCGCGACATCTACGCCCGTGGAAGACGACATCTCCGTTGAAGATGCCCTCCCCGTAGAAGACACTTTCCACGTAGAAGACACCCTCCCCGTAGAAGATGTCCACTCCTTTGAAGACACCGTTCGCCGTAGAAGGCGACGTCCCCGTGCAAGTTATGTACTAGCAAGCTGTACCCGTGGAAGATGATCCCCTTCAATTACTGGCAAGCAAAACCCGGCGAGTAAACCAACACAGAACACAGGTGCTCGATGTACACGTACTTCAATAAAATATTTAATGACTTTCTAAACAAATTTTTGTAACTCGGTGTGTGCATGGGAACCTAAATTTTTTTTATACAACAAAAAATATCTAGTGAAAAATATATTTTCCAAAATCCAAGGTTTAAGCTTGTTGGACTCGTACACCATCAAGCAGATTGCCATCTCGCACAGGGACAAAGAAGAGAAAACCACAGTTTTTACTTTTTTACCACCGTGTCCATGGCAGCACCTTGGCCCCACCATGCAACCTACGTACCGCCTACAGACGTACAAAACGTACGGACTAAGGTGGGACGAGGGGAATATTCTGTACGAGGAAATTCCGGTAATTTTGGACTTTACAATAATTCCCTTTNGGGACTAAGGTGGGACGAGGGGAATATTCTGTACGAGGAAATTCCGGTAATTTTGGACTTTACAATAATTCCCTTTTACCTTGTGTATGGGTTTCGAAGACGACAAGAGTCATCGATTCGCAATGCGTGCCATATCAGAACAAACTTTGTTGACATTCACAGCCATTGCTGCTTACCACCGTTTCGAAAGCTCATCGAGACGTATGCCACAAGAATTCACGAGTGCAAAAATCTAAGATATTGATGTGCCACGTGTAACGCCGAAGCCCTAAAGTTGTGGAGTAATAATAACCCACAGTACATTTAAAAAAAGGCTATGAGGAACACATTGTACATTTTAAAAAAATATTACGTGTATAATGCTTTCCAAGACTCAGAGAAGAAACACGTGTTAAAAGGTACTTCTTGTATTATGCAGAATAATAATAATATAATATGTGTGCATAATTAAATGTAATTGAAAAATAAATAGATTTTTATTTCAACTCGAGTTATTTCCTGCTCAAGTAAGTTTGAAAAAAAAAATTGTTGGTAAAGAAAAAAAATTTAGTATTACAGTTTTGTAATCATTTAAAGAAAATAAAATATTAAGTATATAAGACTTATTATAATTTCATGAAAAAATATTCAATGAAACTCTAGCCACCACTTATATACCACATATATATTTTAGTTTACTAACGAAATTATAAAAAAAAAAATTAAGTACGTGGAAAAATCACGAGTCGTGTAAGAATGCGTTATGCTGCTTTATATAAAGTAACAATGACTCAAAAAATCCAAATACAGAGTTAGAACCACTTCCCTACCCCTCACGGTATGCGATTCCCACAGTGAAGGATCCCATGCATTCCTCCTAACCCACGCATTGACGCTCAACATTTAAAACATTTCCTCCCAAGTTTAAAATCAGCACATAAGGAAATTTAGGCGGCGGAAAAAAAAAACGCATATGGTTACTCCACTTGAAGCGATATTTAAAGCACCTATTGCCAGCATTTATAACTCTGTATACGCATAAATAATGCATATAAAGTAAGTTTTTCAGGGAAAAATTGTTATAACGTGTGGAGACGCTAGTGTAAAGGTACGTCAACCAAAAGTACAAAATCGCTCCATTAAGAGATATATCTGATTCGCGGTAAAACACCCCCACTCTCCCCGTAAGTGTCCCACCATATTGCTACGTATATGTGTGCGGTNCGTAAGTGTCCCACCATATTGCTACGTATATGTGTGCGGTCTTTAATCCAGCAGGTGTCATTAGTATTCACTCTTTATGAATTACGCGAACTAAAACATAGTTTTATTCCCGAGATGCTAGTCCACCATGCAGGTTTATTCCACAAAACGTATTCCAGAAAAGTCACCCGCATACATCTCTCATTCAACACCCTCCAACCTCGACGAGACACATAAGGAAAGACTTCGCAAGTGCGAAAAATAAGAGTTTATTGCATTACAAAGACCAAGAAATTTTATAGTTATGTTTATATCTTTAGAATATAGCAAATTAATTCTATGTACAATTTTTTTGGTAAATAAATTTTTGCTCCATCTCCACATTAGTNCTCTTTAGAATATAGCAAATTAATTCTATGTACAATTTTTTTGGTAAATAAATTTTTGCTCCATCTCCACATTAGTTTTGTTCGTATAAAAAAATTAAACATTAAATTATTTATTATTTCCAGCGAAAACCAAGATACTTTATGATGCTATGAAACTAAGAAATATGGATAAAATAAACGATCATTTTGCACTTCCCCATACGTCCAACACACAACCACACACACAAACAGAGCCTGAAATATCCCAAATGCACGCGATACTGATAGACGCATAGAAATACTATTAAGACAAAAGCATACTTAAAAAAGTGGTCACGAGTCCCATAACAGAAGTAAACGAGAGACATGTGCAGTCGCAATCTGAGCTCACGCAGACGGCCAGCTGCGCTGCACCAGGTGTTGAATTAGACTTTGCCCTAGCGGACTGGCCGCCGGGAGGAGGCTTGTCGCTTCAGCATCTTGTTTCATTTCTCACACAAGCCAAATTTAATTCATGGGATAATAAACACATATATCTGCACGCAAAAGTCAACACCAGGGAAGACCCATGTTCAAAGGGATCCGGGTTCGATACTCGACTCTTTCGGCACGAATTTCTATTTATAAATTACTCCAGGTGAATGCCAGGATGGTTTCTTGGTCGAGACTTTACTTGTTCCCGGTTGCCCTAGCAACTTGCTCCGTCTGAAAATAGTATAAAATTTTATTTATTATTATTTTTGCTGGCACACCACCTAGATAATGTAAAAATGCGCTACTACTTTACGAGAATCGAATACAGTAAAGAATATAGACTATTTATATGTGTTCATTAAAAGAGGTAAGGGGTTGCGATATTTTCTCTCACATCGAATCCGCAGCATCGGGTTTTCAGAATCACGAGCCAACTTCGTTTCGAGGACGAGAAACATAAAAACATTATAAAACATAACGCAGGCAAATGTATACGTTTTAACTTAAAAAAATTACTATAACCAGCATAAAGGTTTATTTATCAGCAATTACTTGCATATTTCAGACAAACCGAGATACCATTTCGCATTTTACAGGTTTTTAAAGCTACCATTTCGCACACAATGTGTTGTTGGCCAGTCTGATTACTCTAGGAATATAAACCGAATAAGTTCATTATTATTCTCTTCGTAATCCAACGAACGATTCCTTTCATCAGCTGATGCATATACTTAGAAATATTTTCACACCAACGTACACATAGGTCAATTAATGTTAAACCATTTGGGAGGAAAAAATCTATCAGATTATTCGACCCGCTGACTTCTGCAATTACTAATGTAAACCCCCTTTCATAAATAATTTACTTAAACCTTGTTGCGACGGGAAAACCATAGACATCAGGCTCCGATTGTTTAAATAAACATGTGCGTTTATATATATACATATATACACGTATATATTTATGCATATACACGCGCGGAGGAAATCAAATAAATTTAAAAGGAAACAGGCCAACCATTACAGAAATAGGGGAAAAAAAATTGCGCAGTAACTAACTTACTTCATGCCCCGAACATTGCTATATATTTATATTTCATAATCAAAGCAATTTCCGAGGTAAAAAAAATAAATTTTTGAGTTGTAATAATCTTTAACCTTTAGAGGAAAAGCCTATGTTCACACACCACAAACTTGACACCTGAAAAAAAAATAAAAAATTCCAGTCTGCTAATATAATTTTTTTAAGTAGCAGAGCACGGAATTATTATATATATTTTCTAAAAATGTCGGAGCACCATGAGAAAACCCTAATAATCTGTTAATACTAGCCAGAACCCCGGAGGAAATATAAAACCGCAGGTACCGTCGCCTATGCACTAACATTTATTTATAAATGTATAATATGCTTTAGGTATATTTTATATTAGCGTATAATATGCAAATATATTAATTTTACTATATAATATCCATACAATTTATATTACCATATAATTTGAAATAAATTAATTCTATCATATAATATGCACATATATTTATATTACTAAATAATATACATAAAGGAGTTAATATGCTTAAAGGCATTTAAAATATGCATTGGCGACGGTACCTGCGGGTTTTTTTTCCCCTGGGCCCTTGACGGTTCAAACATTGTATGGTGGATTTCTCAGAATACTCCCAGTTTTTTTTAANAGTAGCAGAGCACGGAATTATTATATATATTTTTAAAAAATGTCGGAGCACCATGAGAAAACCCTAATAATCTGTTCATACCAGCCAGAACCCCGGAGGAAATATAAAACCGCAGGTACCGTCGCCTATGCACTAACATTTATTTATAAATGTATAATATGCTTTAGGTATATTTTATATTAGCGTATAATATGCAAATATATTAATTTTACTATATAATATCCATACAATTTATATTACCATATAATTTGAAATAAATTAATTCTATCATATAATATGCACATATATTTATATTACTAAATAATATACATAAAGGAGTTAATATGCTTAAAGGCATTTAAAATATGCATTGGCGACGGTACCTGCGGGTTTTTTTTTTCCCCTGGGCCCTTGACGGTTCAAACATTGTATGGTGGATTTCTCAGAATACTCCCAGTTTTTTTTAATACATATATAACATCCAAATTTTCTCTCTGAATTAAACGGGTAAACGTTTTCCTATGGATGGCCGCTCCTCCATTATGAGTGATAAGCTGATTGATTCTCGGCCGAAAAATTCCTAGAACCTCGATATCTCCCACTGGAAAACTGGTAGATTGAACTGCGTTTCCAACAGCTGACTCGAGAAAATGAAAATTTTTCACAGATCGGTTATTCTTCGTCAGTGATCTGCATTAATTAAAAATAGTGCTAAGCGACTTTTTTCAAGCACGACAAAACCGTTGTGGGCGGCTCACCCACCCACACAAGGACATTATTTTTGGGGACACCGTGTGTTTTCAGTTTAGAGAGAGAGCTTAGCAGCTGAAATTGGTGAGGACGCTTAGGTCTGCGAACAAGGTCAAGTGTGTCGAGGAAATCTGCCGGACATCGCCAAGTCCATCACGGGTGATACTGTTGGCAATGGCATCAGTCACGTTTCCCACATGTGCGACGCCTGCCGGGAATCGAACCTAGCTCGTCTTGATGGCAGGCGTGCGCTCTGGTAGTTGTGCGACAGCTGTCGAGAGGATAGTGTGAAGTATTGAGCGTGTGCTGTCCTGTGTCAGTGCCAAAAAATCATTATAGAAAAGTTACCTGATGTCCACCGCAACGTTTCGTGGTTCTCTGGGATGGTGATTATCGCAGTGTTCACAGAAGAGTTTCTAAATATTTATGCATCGGGAATAGGGCTTACATTTATTGCTGCCGTAATTTCAATGAAATAAAGAATTACTTTATATCTGGTAAAGGAATGAGGTGTGTTGTTCAGAAATTTTACATGTGTAAGAATGGGCTCGTTTTCACACCAGGGCGCAATGCATTACTAACCAAAATGAGGATGTGATTTAACGTAATCGCCATGCTTCAAAACCGATTTAATGCATATTTACAAATATATATTCATGAACTGATCGTGATCTCCGTAACAACCTACAGTAAGGTTTTCATATTAGATTTTGTTTTCGTAAATATTTGAAGTGATGTTTTTCCATCGTGCTTGGTATCGACGGCAGTAGTATTTCAACGATTATTTCCCGAGGAGGTACATATCAGAATTCATAAGAGGCTATTTTTGCATTTCGTGCTCCCCTTTCAATAACCCTGCTAGTCAGAATCTAAGCGACGCTGCTCACTGTATGTTGTGAGAATATTCCATAAATAAAACAGGTTATAGTGAGTCACATCTGAGTGATTATTCCTAAGTTTCTTCACCGTATACGAGATTTCGTTCCGGCTCGAAGAGTTGCGAAAAAGGGAAGGGCCATGTATACGATAATGAAGACAGTGTTGACGGTGAAAAGAGAGGCGTGATTTTTGACGTCCTCACACATCTCCTCGCCGGCTTTGCTGAATAAAGTGTCGTGAATAATGAAGAAGACGACCAGAAAACCAACTACATATTTCCAGAAGACCCCAATGAACTTGTTGACAGACTCAGACATTTCATTGCTTTGCACAGTAAGGATATATATTTAATAATTGATGAACTTAAGGAAATGGGTTACATCGAATGAATCCATTGTGTACTGTCCATCATCTGCAAAAGTCATATAAATGCAAATATGGAATGCATGAAAAAAAAAACAATAATGCGTTTATGTGTTCTAAGTTGTGCACTTTAAATTTATTGAACGTTACCCTACAACATTTCTCAAAAAATTATTATTTCAGTGGTGTATAAATTCGAATGCTAAGGTTTGTGTTTTAGAGAAAAATTTAACGAAAATGTGCGTTACAGGGAATATGGCTTAATCTGAAATATTATATCTTTCTGGGGCTGTTTAAGTCGGCTGAGTTTTGTTTGACAAACAAACCAAATGAGGAAGGAATGTTTTTGAGGTTTGAAAGAGTGAAACCTGGGAGCGACCCTGCAAGGAATTCGAACTTGTCTCGTCATGTTGGAGGGAAGAGGCCGAGTGAAGAATGGGCTGGTGTTGAGGTGGACCACCTGTGAGAATATGTGTGGACAAAAGAAAGGATGCTGTACACTTACTCGTGATGGTAAACGAGCACCCCTCTTATTTGACACCGTGGGAAAGGTAATCGTTGCAAAATGAGCATGAGGTGCTGTTTTCGATGGGGAGCCTCAACTGATGTGTCCAAATCTTCATAATTTCGCAAATTGCAGTAGGCCTTCTGACCTGCGTAATCTCTCCTGCAGACTGGTACTTTTTTAAATTTATAATGGCTAATAAACCACATTTGCACAACCCGGATTATAAAAAAAAATGTTCAGAATCTGTTTCTTATGTACTTGCATTATACGAGATTTTGTGTATTCATGGCATCNCACAACCTGGATTATAAAAAAAAATGTTCAGAATCTGTTTCTTATGTACTTGCATTATACGAGATTTTGTGTATTCATGGCATCGCGAGGGATGATAGAGTGCAAGTTTGCTAACAAGAATCTGATTTTTTTTTCGTATGATAGAAGTGCACATAGTTTGTTGCAAAATTGAACACCGATAATGGGTGATTTAGCTTTTGGTGCTGACATTTCGAAAATTAATTTTTGGTATGTCTATGTGATACACTGGCATGGCTGGGCTGACAAAATTGCCAACATGGGTACGTATTTCTGCTGGCAGATTCATAAGGAACTGGGAACTATTTTATAATAGGTATATAACTCTCATATTATGACCCGAACTCTGTAACAAAAAGAAAGAATTGTATTAGAGGACTAGAAATTTTTTTTTAAATTCAATGTTCATATATTTGGTGTGTGAACATAGATGTTTCCTCTTATGATTCAGGATAAATACAACTTTAAATACTAGGCGTTTTTTTTAATCTTGGAATATCGCTTTGATACGGAAGTATAATTATGTAGCAATGTTCGGGGCATGAAACGTATTANTTTTTTTTAATCTTGGAATATCGCTTTGATACGGAAGTATAATTATGTAGCAATGTTCGGGGCATGAAACGTATTATCTTAAGTTCGTTACTGGGCAATATTTTTCACCTTATTTCTGTAATGTTTTGCCTGTGTACTCCTACCTTAATTTAGTTTACGCGCGTGTGTGGGTATATGTATATATATATAATCGGTTCAAATGTGTGTTATGTTTTCTCGTCCCAGCAAGTGTTAACTAATTTATTCATGAAAGGAGGTTTACACTCGTATTTGCAGATGTGAGCGGGTCGTATTTTCTGTTAGATTTTTTCCTCCCAAACGGTTTAACATTAATTAACCACTGTGTACGTGGGCGTGAAAATATTTTTAAGTATATGCATCAGTGGATGAAAGAAGTCTTTTGTTGTACTACGAAGAGAATAATTATGAACCGATGCGGTATATATTCCTAGAAATATCACACTGGGCAACAACGCACCGTGTGCGAAATGGTAGCTTTAAAATACCTGTAAAATGCAAAACGGCATCTCAATATGGCTGAAATATGCAAGGAATTGCTGATAACAAATAAATATTTGTTTTATATATTGTGATTTTTTTAAAGTTAATGTGTACACATTTGTCTGCATTACGTTTTGCAATTTTTTTATGGTTTTCGTCCTCGAAACGTGGTTAGCTCGTGATTCTGAAAGCCCGATGCTGCTGATTTGATTTGAGAGGAAATAGCGCTACCGCCATCCTCTTATAACCAACACACAAAAATATTTTAATTCTTGACTGTATTAGATTCTCGTAAAATAAGTAGCGCCAGTTTGCACTATCAAGATGGTGTACAAGCTGAAATAATTATAAAAGTAAATTTTAAACTATTTCAGATTGGGCGATTTATTAGGGTAAGGAGTCAGTCTTCAGGAGTAAGTCTGAAGGAGTTAGTCTGAAGGAGTTAGTCTACATGAGTTATTCTTTAGGAGTCAGACGGCAGGAGTCAGTCGTCAGGAGCCTGTCTTCAGAAGTAAGTCTTCAGGACCCAGTCTGAAGGAGTTAGTCTGCAGGCGTCAGTCAATAGTGAAATATGTCTTGTGGTGAAATAGATTTGCAAACTTAATACATAAATATTGCAAAACATTACATATGATTATGTGTTACAAAAAATTAAGTTCACATTCACACAAAGAGTTTTTTTTTTAACTTCTGACAAATTTATCTCAAATGTCATTGAGGTCCATACACCGGGTTGGCTTCCTTGTCACCAGGTCGTGTTTGCTGATAAATGTCTTTGACTGGGGCAGTTTCTATAGGGTCTGACGGATGGAACTGTTTGTGTGGTTCGCATATAAAATAAGGATAAACATCTAAAGCCTGCCTACTTGCCTGTATGTGATGTATCAATCCCTTCATGTGATTGGTCAGCTGCATCACGAGGTAGATTTCCGAACAATGTATGTATGAATGGTGTAACACGATTGGTTCAATGTCAATAGGACGTCATAGGTCTTGCATACGCGTATATTATAAGCAATGAGGGGCTAGCTAAGAGGCTTAGTTTGACAACAGCTAATGTGAAAGGTGGATCGTCTCGGCTAGCTTCTACAACAGGCAATCCATGGTCGGTTACGTTAAAGTGGATATTGCCGGTTTATGCATTTTTGCCATCGATTTCTTCTTCGTGTGATTTCTCTCCTTTTTTACCGGTGCCATCGACTTCTTCATCTGTGTCTACAACGCTTGCAGCACCTACTTCAGTGCCGTAACATAGTTTCAGATTGGTATGGTAACATCGACTTCTTCAGCTATGATACCTATGAAACCTACGTGACTACCAGCATCCAATGCCACCAGTGCAGCACGATCATCTACAGATGGTTCAGTACCATCTACTTCTTGAGCTGTGATGACTACGAAATCTTCAATGGAGCCATCGATATTTTCAGCTGAGGTACCTTGAATACCATTGCAGGCGTTGCCGGCTTCTTTAGCTACATCACCTGCATCTTTAGCAGGTCTGTACGAGTATTTGCCTGAAACACTACGTCGTAATCAGTGTCACTTTTGTGATAATACATTTGCTTTTGGCCACTATATATGGCGACATGAGCGCTTTAAATGTGCGAAAATCCCTGTTGCATGCCATGTTTGTGTGGCAGGTGCGGTAATATTTTCAACCGTGGAGACAATTAACTTAAACATGCAAATACCTCTAAAGGCTAAGTGCATTTCTCATCGGTACCTCGGTATCAGGTTTGCTGCAAGAAAGTCTCTTGTGACTTCGGTACATGTCCTCAAAAGTTTAGTTACCTACGTAACCCGCCCTGCACTGTGTGACGGTGTAATAAACATCATAGTATTTTCGCACAAGAACAATACAAGTGTGAATAGCGAGATGCGTGTATTGAGATGCATATATATAAAAGAATATTGTAAATTTTCTAGGACATGAGTGACAGTAATAATTAAATAGAATAAAAAATGCCTGTGAATATAATTGTATTTTATTTCATGTTAACCTTATTTTCCAGAATTAAATAAAAATTTAAAAGATACAGAAATAAAATTAATTAAATTTAATAATATTTGTTTAATGAACCATTTTACTATATGAACGATTATATAATTAAATAAAATGTGTTTAAATTGAAAAACTTTGAATTTTAATAAGTAATATAGATTTCATAAATTATGCAGTTAATAAAAGTCCCGCATCATGCATGTACGTATTCTGCTTATTGGAAAAATCATTTTTTAAAAAGGATGAAAAATTCCACAGTTTCCTATTCCTATATAAAAAATTATCTGAATATTGACAGCTCACCTGGCG
This sequence comes from Clitarchus hookeri, assembly GCA_002778355.1. Taxonomy (NCBI): domain Eukaryota; kingdom Metazoa; phylum Arthropoda; class Insecta; order Phasmatodea; family Phasmatidae; genus Clitarchus; species Clitarchus hookeri. The sequence goes on along the minus strand of NQII01003519.1, from coordinate 84,385 downwards.
GCTGAATCGACAGAGTGGGTGGATGCTGAAAGCTCGTCTGGTTGTTAAATCGATAATTAAAAGTCCGGTATGTGTTGAAAATAGAATTCAATATGAATGGCGACGACAAAGCAATTAATATATTAAAACAAAAACAAATATTGCTGCTGCCTGGTAGCTAAATCGACAAATTGTCTGGTGGTGATATCAATTATTAATACACTAGCACCACCTAGGTGATCTAAAAATAAACATATGTTATCCAATATGGTGTCCTCGAGCAATGTATAAAAAAATAACAAACGCAAAAACCTAGATTGCTGCATACAATAGAATGAGTATTGATGAGGGGAGGTGGAGGTACAAACCTGCCGACTTAACAACCAACAGCAATTGATGGTGTGTGTCTGTCTGCTGGATGTGGGGCTGGGGGACCTCCAGAAATGTAAGTTTTTATAAAACCTTCAAATAATTTATAAACAAAATTTTTAATATATTTTTTTAACATTTTTGAGATTTTTTGGGATTGTTTTGGGTTTTCGAGGTCACCGATATCCAGCATGGCGTACAAGATGGCTGCTGGCCAACCTTGCAGGAGGCAGTCTGCAGGAGTCAATTGTATGCTTGAAGAAGATGCAAGCCAATGACTATGTGAAATCGAAAATGTAATGTACGACTACATGCATATCTACAACGACTGCCCAAAAATTGCAAAGAAAACAATGCTGTTACTATACCAAGTCCTTCAGTAAAAGTTGAAATGTGCGGCGATATGAGAAAAGTGACGNAGGAGTCAATTGTATGCTTGAAGAAGATGCAAGTCAATGACTATGTGAAATCGAAAATGTAATGTACGACTACATGCATATCTACAACGACTGCCCAAAAATTGCAAAGAAAACAATGCTGTTACTATACCAAGTCCTTCAGTAAAAGTTGAAATGTGCGGCGATATGAGAAGAGTGACTGTTTGAATAACTGAATAACATATATCATGCTTTTCTTAACTACATTAAGTTTTCAAGACTGTAGAGTCGACGTGANTGTTTGAATAACTGAATAACATATATCATGCTTTTCTTAACTACATTAAGTTTTCAAGACTGTAGAGTCGACGTGATATCTTAAATAAACACATCAAGGATAGTAAATTTCGTGCTCTTTTGCCGACTGAAGAACAGCATGTGATGACTTCGGTGCGTCCTGTAAATCCAACTAATGCGAAAGTCTGTGTGCGTGTATGTTTGTTACCACTCAGCTCCATAACGACTAAACGGATTTGATGAAACTTAGTACGTAGGTACTTTAGGTACTGGAATAGGACATATAATACTTTTTATCCTGGTGAATTGTACGGGTCCTGTGGAATAACAGCATAACGTAATTCTGCGATGACTGCGAACGTGGCCGAACTCAGCTCCATAACGGCTGAACTCATTTTTATGAAACTTGGTACGTAAGTACTTTAGTTCCTGGAATAGGACATAGGATACTTTTTATACGGGTCCTGTGGAATAACAACGAAACATAATCATGCAACGGTTGGGAACGTGACCGAAATATTTTTTTCCTCTAGTGTCCGAGTTTATCAGGCCGCCCAAGGACCTCTGAAATAGCTTTACGACTGATATAAATCGATAACAACTGGGACAGAATATTTAACGTGCCCTCCGAAGACCGGGGGCGCTCAGATGTTATGCCACTAAACGGTCACCCATCCAAATGTGTGCCACTGGGAACGTTGCTTAATATTGGTGANCGCTCAGATGTTATGCCACTAAACGGTCACCCATCCAAATGTGTGCCACTGGGAACGTTGCTTAATATTGGTGATCAATTAAAATCCTTCAGCCAAGCGGAAAAAGTAGTGCCTAGGTACACTGATTTCTAAAGCTACAACTTGATGTGACTCACGTTTTAATTTTCATACATCGAAAGTGGAAATGTGAAAACTACTCGGTAGTTGCATAGGTACACTCCAAAAACAATACCCTACTTGTTGGCTATCGGGTAAAAAATATTTCCTCCGTTTTCGGTTGCCGTAATCAGTTAAAAACCTAAGCCAACATAGTATAATTTCATAATTATATTTTCTCATAAATTAATTGTCTTTTCCAAATTTATTTATTAGTGTATCACTAAAAATTGCAATTATACCCGGGCGAAGTCGGGCCGGTTCGCTAGTATACTTCATAAAATGTTTGCAGACGATGAAAATACTCGAATGATGAAGCATTACAATAATGACCACATGAAGTTTAGGCAAGATGATACAATGAAGGAACATATTGATAACGATAAGGGTTTGTCTACTGGAAGCCAGCAAGTAATGTCGCCAATACCGCCTGCTACATCGATGGTTACTGTTTCCTCAGATCATATTGACGAGACAGTTAATGCTAATGGCGGAATGAGAAAACTACGAGACATGGTAGAGACTGTATGTGTGCAATGTACACTTGCAAGGCGTTCGCCTGAAGTCAACGAACTTCAAAAAAAACGGTTGTCCGCTCAATACTGATAATGACCATGTGACACCAATAAAGAAAATTAAAATAAATATTGAGTATGAAACAAGAGGTGAAGATGATCATGAAGACAGCATTGAAAATAATGACTTTGGTGACATTGTTGATGAAGTATCTGATGAGACGGATGAAGATTATCTCGACATTCGCACACATTTCACTAACGAGTTTTTTTCGACAAGTGGTGCGAAGAAGGCAGAAGGCATGAAGAATGCTCGTTACATATTTCCCGAAGACCCAAATTAACATGACAGACTCAGATATTTGATTGACATGCAAACTTTTTGCCCAGATTTTACAAATATTTTTTGCGAAGGGGTTAGCTATGAGGCTCTTATTAGAGATTTTTATCGAGATTGTCCATCATCATTTGTATAGGGGGGTGGTACGTCAGATTGGTCTTGTCGGTTGTTCTAGTCAGTTTTGCAGGAACTGGTCTCATCAGGAGCTAGTTTTGTGCTCAGTTAATCTCGCCAGGAACCAGTCTTGGGTGGAGTTAGTCTTAAGAGGAGTCTGTCGTTTGCTAGTATGGTTAGTCGGTATGGATCCTTGTTGTGACTAGCTTGTAATGGTCAATTGCGTGGACGTGATTTTTCTCGATTTTTCGAATTCTATGTAATTGGAGTCAAGGTTAATGTTAGCGACAACCAACATGGTGGCTATATCAACAGCTCCTCTGGAATTGACATTGATAATTAAAACATTAACATTACCTATATGATGATAAAGTAAACAAACGACAAAAGAAAAAAATAATATGATGGGTGGAGTGCATTCTAGAGAATGAGAAATGGAGAGGGGGTTGGGTATGGGAATGTTAATACAAAGAAGAAATATTGGTTGTGTGTCGAACGAGTGTAAGTAATAAACCAATAAAAACACAGTTGGGTGGTGAAGTGAACACAAGTAATTAACCAATAAGAAATATTGATGAGGGTCAGTCATCTGCTGGACGTGGTGCTAATGGAACCCGTGGAAATGTAAGTTTTTTTAAATAAATTTCTTTAAAAAAATTTTATATTTTTTTCAAATAAATTCTTTAATATTTTTTTTTAAGTTTAAGGTTACTTATGATCATGGACATACAGTCAAATTCAAAGGTTAAAATTAAAGTGTTTAGATTTAATTTGGTGGTTCGGTGATCTCATTATATAGTGGGCTCCAGTCCTGCATCTCCAAAAGTAAAATCATTAAAAATTGTAATATTTATAAATTTTATTAATAAATTTTTAAAACAATTTTATATCTTTCTTAATAATTTTTAGCAGTTTTTATAATTTTCTAGGAATTTTAAAACAATTGAGGAAATATTTGGGTTTCGTCCAATGTAATGGTTAAGAGGGCAAGGTCAAAGGTAAAGGTCACAGATATCCATCATGACGGTCGGCTGATGTTACAACATGNACAATTGAGGAAATATTTGGGTTTCGTCCAATGTAATGGTTAAGAGGGCAAGGTCAAAGGTAAAGGTCACAGATATCCATCATGACGGTCGGCTGATGTTACAACATGGCAGCCAGTCGGATCCAGCTCCCCTTCCCCTCTGAGCAAAACATTAAAAATTTTAAGGTTACAAATTATTTAAATTAAATTCATAAAAGTTTGTTATACATTTTAAATTCTTTTTTATTAAATAAGATTTTTTTATAAATATTTTGGGAACTTTTTGTATTCTTAAGGCCAAAAGTCACCGGGGTGAAGGTCAAAGGTGAATGTCACATACATTTAACATGGTGGATAAGATGGCCGCCGGAGGACTTCAAGGACAGAGTATAAACAGCTGGCCAGGGGTCCATGTGCCAAAGTCATCCAAATCCTACTACTTACTATTAAACTGATCAGATCACTCTCGCAGCTGGTTACCTATAAATATTAAAATAAAGTTAATGCAAATATGCTAATATTATTGGTTAAATAAACAGAAGTGTTAAAAGGGTTACCATGACTTAATTAAGCGTGACCGTAAATGACAACACATAAAAAAATGAAATAGTAGGTGCTAAAAAAATTTAATACTCAGAAAGAGAAAAAAATAACCAAGAAAACTAAGCTAGTGCCTAAATTGGCACACGCTCCCTCCCTTAAATTAGGTCACTGGATTCAAGGTGTGGCAAACACTGACACACACACAAAAATTTACAAACTAAAGTTAACCAAAGATACCTACCCCAAAAAAAATGCTTAACCATCATTATATGTTGATGTAGCAAGCAAAGGAACCATAAAACATCCTTCTGGCACACAATCAGGCCCTTGAGAAGGTGGGGAACATGCTTTGACACAGAATTTGGACTTCAAACCAAAATACATAACAAGTAGGAAATAAAAATCCGCAATACAAGATACAGTAATGGAGATGAGAGTTATGTTGACAGGAGGTTGTGTAGGATGGGGGGAAATGAGACGTAGGACATCCTCAAAGTTGTTGACAGGAGGTTGTGTAGGATGGGGGGAAATGAGACGTAGGACATCCTCAAAGTTGTTGACAGGAGGTTGTGTAGGATGGGGGGAAATGAGACGTAGGACATCCTCAAAGTTGTTGACAGGAGGTTGTGTAGGATGGGGGGAAATGAGACGTAGGACATCCTCAAAGTTGTTGACAGGAGGTTGTGAACTAAAATAGTGTCTAATTCCTTAACAAAGGAATCATTAAGGGTAATATTATGGAAATGAGAAAAATGTACATCAGAATATTTATCTACTAATTTAGGACGTGGATGACAGGCAGAGATAGGTTATAATGTATAGCATAATTAAAAGAACCAAAAGGTTTTAAGAAAGGACTCTTAATGTCACAATGTGATACATTGTTTTTTTTAAACCATTACCTGACAAATCAAGAATAAAAAAGGAAAAAGATTATGTAGTAGACCTGCACAAGAAAGTAATACCAATGGACGCATTAGAAGCAAATAACCAATGAGGTCTAGTTGTACGTATAAAGGGAAGTTTTAAACTGATAAGAGATTTATAACAAAATTCAGAATATCATTTTCCCTTGAAAAGGTTACATTTACAGTTGTCTACAAGTGCATCAAAGAAAGGGAAAGAAGCAGGACATAGGGTAAAGCCGCGAGTGTTAAAGCTCATAAGAGAATCATGGTTAACAGAAGCAAAATGCTTACGATCCAAACTAAAAATCAATTATTCTTGAAAATGGAGCCACAGATATCTGTTTAGTTCAGGATACAATATATTTTTAACAAACTATACTTATTGGCTAAGGGAACATTAACAACAATATAAAGAGATGAATTTAAATAATTGCCTCTACATTACTTAGGTCTTAGACCATAAAAAAAAAANCATTAACAACAATATAAAGAGATGAATTTAAATAATTGCCTCTACATTACTTAGGTCTTAGACCATAAAAAAAAAATATATATATACACACATTTTCATGCACAGCAGGTGATATCATGTAAAGTGCCAGAGTATTTAGCTGTTGAATGTGATAAAGAGTTTTTAAGAACGAAACAGCACTTAACCAATTAGTACAAAACTTGCCGTGGAAACTAGTTTCAATGGCATGACGCAAATAAAAAATTTCCAATCTGGTAATAGTGAGAACTTGACAGACACGGAGTCGCATACCATTTAAATAAAACCTAAAACTCAATATGTTCATCTCATCTATAGTGTCATGCAATGGAAAAGAGAGGTTACGATACAATGTATTATATTGATCGAGATACAAGTGACTTAATTTTTTGATATAACTAGTGTTATTTATAATTCTCTTCCAAATTTTTGATAAGAATAATTTGATTAGCCACATTTGTTGAAATGTCATCCTGGGTATTGCCAGAAAGTTCATAGGATGTTCCAGAAGGGTTAAATTGTCTCTATCTAAAGTGCCAGAAACGGTTTTCAAAATATTTCCCCAAATACCAATTACTGCACACTTCGATCTGGATAGCAATAATGAAGTTAAGGTTTCAGTTTCAGACATAAATCCAAGTAAACTTTTGCTTAATTGTACTACAGTCAAAATAAAATTTTGGTCAATTTAAGAATTTTCAGCAGGATGCCTGTTCTCGTTCTCACGCACTGACGCAACTGTATTTATCATGGTTTCAAGTTATAAACACTCATTTAGCAAGGTAACCAAATAAAAATTTAACGCTATCGAGTAAGTATTGTCACAAAACAAGACGTTATCTTCACGTTCAAAGGCTACACCAGAATACAGCGGTGTAACGGTGACTGTTGAAAGCGCGAAGTTGGCCACAACCAGAATTGCTATGCGGGGGAGGAACATGATGGCTCAATGGAAATACAACACTTAAACAGACAACATTATACACACATGGAGATTATAAATAGGAATTGAAATTTCACCAGAAACTAAATTTTCCTACAAATTATCCCCATGGAAAATATTACAAGGGAATTGTCTTGCATCTACTACCACAACCCAATACCAGAGTTAAACACGTATCTAAGCGAAATATTAACCACTTTGAATGAAAACCCAAAAGAAATCTGGTATTATCACCCACTGAAAACATGAAATCAAAATTCCAACATTGTTAGATTATTTTAGAATAACAACCAAAATGTAAATTTAATAAACACAAATATTTATTCTTTCCTTATTAACGCAGGACGGTGGTTTTTGTTATAAGTAGCGCACAAACAGTACGGACATTAAGAAGACTCGGACCAGTGGGCCATCAGTGTACAGTCTTAACCAAGTCAAGGCCAAGAAGAATAGCAGCTGGTCAGCCAAATAAACAAGAAAACTTAATTACTTATTGAAAACCACCTACAGCTAGTGTCTGCAGATCCTTCACTGTAGAACACATATTCTATTTGGAAAAAGGAGATTTAAACCTTTTTAGGTGAGAGACATGAAATCTTGTAATATATGTTCCTGAATTGAAGTCAGCAAGACTAGCAGTGACTGGCGTTAAGAAACGTTTTATTTGGTAAGGACCAGTCCAAAGACAAGAAAGTTTAGTCATTTTGTTGTCACTATATCACCTACACGAAATGGATTGCCAATCTGATGCTTATCATTTAAATGAGCACGTTTTAAGTTTTTAAGGGCTTCTGTCCAGACCTGAAGGATGTCCTTGTTATCATCTGGTAACAAATAATTTAAGTGCCACTAATTAGACAAAGGATTATTGGGGACATAAGTGAAAATAAGATTAAATTGACTTGGCTAGTAAGATTCATGCTTGGCATAATTGAAAGCCATTGAGAGCAAAGGAAGATTTTTGTCCCAATTAGAATGCTCCATCGCATGAAAAGTAATGTGATCCGAGCAGAGGTTTCGGTTGAAACGCTTCGCATGAGAAGGAGGCGGATGATATGGAAACAAGGTAATATAGCGAATGCTATAAAAAAACACATGCCAAGGGAAAATTTTGAAATGAATTGTGAATCATTATCAGACGCAATTGATGAAAGTACGCCAAAATTGAGAAGTACTCGTATTTGTAGAGCACGTACACTAGATATAGCATCAACTTTCCTCATAGGAATCGCCCGCACAAATTTAGAAAACAGAAAATGCATCAACACAAACTAATAACATATTATTGCCGGACATACTTCTTAGAAAAAGACAAACAAAATCAACGAAAATCTTTTGCATAGGTTTTTCAGCCACATCTAAAGAGAGGAAACCTAGGTATGCGTTTTCAAGAGGCTTGCTCAAAGCACATAATTAACAGCATTCAACTCTTTCTGAAATTTCAGCATCCATGCCTTTCCAAATAAAATGCTTACGAATTGCCTGAATGGTCTTGTGTGTGCCTAAATGAGCACCTAGAGACGATGAATGAATATATTCTAAAACCATCATTGGTCTTAAATGAGTAGGCCACACAAAATATTTTACATTGTCACGTGATTTGAAACATAAAATTCCTTTGGCCTTAAAATATGGTGTTTATTCAACACCAGATTTTAATTTTGTAATAATTTCACTCGGTTCATCGCCCTTTCCCTGATGCTTCTTGATATTAGTAAATCCCAAAGAAAACGCCACTAAAACATAACAATTAGAAAGAACTTCAGATTCGCACTAACTTCGGAATCACCGAACATGGGAGGCAGATCATCAGCTACTACATTCTGTGATCCTTTAATGTGTCGCACCCTAAATTTCAATGATGAAATCATAATGTCCCAGCGTCCAATTCTGCTAAGTTGCCGTAGATGAGCCAAAAACCACGACAAAGTCTGGTTATCTGTTTCAAGATGGAATTCTGCATTTTATAAATACTGCCAAAACTTTTCGATATCAAAAACAAATGCTAGGCATTCTAATTCATAAATAGTGGACTTTTCCTCCTGTGGTGTGAGAGTGCATGATGCAAATGAGATGGGTTGGTGAAACTCATATATCTCCTGACACACGACAGCTCCTACAGCTGAGCTTGAAGCATGAGTCTGCAGGATGAATACTTTAGAGAAATTCGGTATCCACATAAACGTAGGGTGAAGAATGTCGTTCCTGAGTGTGTCGAAAGCTTTCTGCTCTTCTTCACCCCACACAATTTGTACTAATTTTATACAGTAAATGTTAAGTGGAACAGCAGTTTCAGCGAGTTTGGTAATGAATTTTCCAAAAAAACTGTTCCATTCCAATAAATGGGCAATTGCTGTAATTTCCCGAAGCAGCGAAAAATCTCGAATGTATCTAGTCCACCTGGGGCTCAATGGAAACTCCTTGTTACGAAATCCAATGGCCCAGAAAGTAAATTTACTCTACAGACAACTTAACCTTATTAGGTTTAACAGTTTAACCTTCCTTTTCCAAACATGACAAAACTTACTTAAGGTAAACTAAATGTTGTCCAAATGACTTAGAATATATCACAATGTCATCCAGATAATTGTATACATATTTAAATTTCACATCATTGCAAATTTTGTCTAAAAGGCGGGTGAGCACTTGAGCACCTGTGGACAAGCAAAAAAAGGCACATGAGTAAACTGATAAAGATTACAGGGGACACAAATCTGGTGATTTGTTTGGACTGTTTGAAAACATAATTTATTTATAAACAGCATTAAAATCAATTGTGGTGAAAAATTTGGATTTGCCAAACCAATTGAAGGCCGAATGAAGGTCAGGAAGAGAGACCGACTAAATTTTATTTTTGTTATTAATTTTTTATGTAATCAATAACCATTCTGTGCTTACCATTGAGTTTTGAATCCAAAAATGCTGGACTTGCATACTGTAGTGTAGAGGGTTCAATAACTGCCTTATCTAGACATTCCTGAACTTGTTTCCTTAATATATATTTTTTAGGTGAATCTAATCTATATGGATGTCTTGTGACATAATCCTTGTCAACAAGTTTTATTTCATACTCTAACAAATCAGTAAGACCTAATTCTTATTTGAGAACTTTAGGAAATCGTTCACAAATTGTCTTTATTGCAGCATGCTGTGGCGGGTCCAAATGTGCAAATTGGTCAGCAATGGACATTGATTCAGCACTTATTTCAGACAAGAGTTGTGTACTTTGTTTAGTAGTGGCAAAAATAATTTTGTGAACTTCAGAAAATTGAAAGTAAATGTGTTGTGCCTGAATGTCCAAAATAACTCCCGTTGATGCCATGAGATAAACTCCTAAAATAAAAGATAAACCAAGGTTTTTTGAAACTAAGCAGCCAGGTGAAATTCCCGTTCTTTAATTTAGGAGTTGGACAGAATAAAATATGTAATACTTCAATGGAAGCTGTGTAACACTGAAATTCATAAGCTTCAACAGAGTTTATTAACTTCAAATGAATCAATTGTTAAAAGAGTTTACCTGAAATAATAGTGCACACATATCCTGAGTCTACTGGTGCATTTAAAGGTAATGGTCCTAAATTTACCTCAATACGAGTAATTGCAATCCTTTGTACACTGACTACATTGGGAACACTTACTTGAAATGTCTTATAATTTTTTTTCACCTCACAGGGTTCATAAGGACCAAAAATATGTTGAAAATGAAGACAAAAATGTACCATTTGTACTAGGTGAGCATTGGATTGAGAATTGGCAAAGTTACTCTATTGGCGGGAATGAACGCTTACATTTCGTCCCCACTGTACTAGTTTTTTGCCTGTAACTTAAAACATTTTGCAATAACGTGACCAGATTTCTTGCGGTAGTTGCACCAAGGAATACTACGAGATTTGGATGAACTTTTAGTAGCGCTACTTGTATCATCAGATTTTTTCGAAGATGTATTGTCTGCATATACTCTACTGACGTCAGGGTTACAGGTTATATCTTTCTTTTCCGAGTTAGGCCCATACTTCTTTGGGAATCTGCCCTGTCCAAAATATGTATCACGTTTCTGGTCAGTATACCACCTATTTTAGGAATGGATGCAAACTCTGTCTAATTCCCACAAATGAGTTAGGCCTACCAACAAAAACCAAACGGGAGCGCTTTAGAGCTTCTAAACATTCCAAAATGGTATTGACAATGCCGCTCTCAGACAATGACAAACGCAAAACAACAGTAGCCTCTTTAATACTACTAACATTTACTGACAATGATTCTTTGGGCTCTTGCAACCGGTGACTGTGTAAGTAAGACTCTGTAAGTAAGACTCTATAACTGTGTAAGGAATCTGGATGGAATGAGATAGTGAAGGGTGTCTGCATGATAAGAAGCAAATGTAGCATGTTGAGAAATAGCTAGTCTGGTTCATTCACTCAAAGGTTCCTGCATAAAGGGATAAATGATTTCCAATATCTGGGTCTCGGGCACCGTTCTACTCTGGTGTAGTTTCACATCAATTTTTAAAAATTCTAAGAATTTGGGTACTTGAAAACCATCGGTGGTCGGTAATTCACGCAACATTCTTTCAAGAGGATGGATAATTTTACTGAACGAAGGTGAAATCAAATTTTGTCAAGATAGCACTACCGCAGCTGACATAAGCGACATGCATGTTGGTGAAAACTGCATAGCATGTGGGATAGACGGTGTGATTAGCATATATAGAGGATGGAGGTATGTGAGATACTGAGATGTAAGTGGAAGTGTTACCAACTAGGTTAATTTGGGTGGGTGTTGGAAATTTAATCGTGGTGAACACAGTACTGACACTATGCGCAGCAAATTGCTCAGCAGCCATAGAGGTTTTCACATCATGTTTCTGGGATTCATTGGCCTTAAATCGATGAACAGCCTCAAATACGGATTGCGCCTGAGCGGCAATATTGTTCAGGGATTGACCCTGAATTTCTGAAAGTTGGCCAGAAAATTTTGTTAACAAATTTTCGGCGTACTTAATCAAATGGGTGAGCATTTTATTGTGAAGTGATCAGGCCTTAGCTGAACAGTCTGCCTGATCACACCTTCAAACATTAAACCAGGACATGAGCGTGATTGCAACAACACCTTGTGAAAGACAGTTGCAGAAATCCCCTCCACCGGCCAGTAAACGGGGCCAAAATATATTAAAGAACACACCCGATATAGGCCAGCGTAACACTGGGAGCGGCATCTTTTGTCGACGACCCGACCAGATAGAAGACCTCTGAAGATGGGTGAGTCTGGCCGTCATTAACCACCTCCTAGAATTAACCTCCGGCAACATGAACAAGGTGGGGACTTTCCAATTAGATTGTTATAGTAATGACGACAGGTATTTAATTTAAGTTTCCACGATCAATAGTAACGTAAATAGTTATTCTATAATCTTTATGTTAATAAACCTCATCTTATACTGTTGTGCTCTACCGAATCATGACTCATTATTGTTCAACGTCCTTAGCACCTTTCACTTAAGAATGGGTAAAAAAGCACATTCGTAACAATTTGCTTAAGACTAGTAAAGACTGAAGTACTGGAGTCATTGTTAATGTTGTCAAACATTTCCTGGAGGGAAATAATTTTTTAAGCACATGTGCGGTNCTGGAGGGAAATAATTTTTTAAGCACATGTGCGGTATTCAGACTCAATACTTATATAAGATAAATGATCTAAATGGGTGTCAATATTAATTGCAGCAAGCAAAGTGCTCCTAAATGTCACAGCAGTGTTCTCAAGAGGTTGNATTGTTATAGTAATGACGACAGGTATTTAATTTAAGTTTCCACGATCAATAGTAACGTAAATAGTTATTCTATAATATTTATGTTAATAAACCTCATCTTATACTGTTGTGCTCTACCGAATCATGGCTCATTATTGTGCAACGTCCTCAGCACCTTTCACTTAAGGATGGGTAAAAAAGCACATTCGTAACAATTTGCTTAAGACTAGTAAAGACTGAAGTACTGGAGTCATTGTTAATGTNCACATTCGTAACAATTTGCTTAAGACTAGTAAAGACTGAAGTACTGGAGTCATTGTTAATGTTGTCAAACATTTCCAGGAGGGAAATAATTTTTTAAGCACATGTGCGGTATTCAGACTCAATACTTATATAAGATAAATTATCTAAATGGGTGTCAATATTAATTGCAGCAAGCAAAGTGCTCCTAAATGTCACAGCAGTGTTCTCAAGAGGTTGAAAACCTCTAATAATACAACCGTATTGATATTCTTCCATGTCGAGATGTTCTGGCACAATAACTGCCATGGCAAACAATTCAAAATAACAACAGACAAAAGAGCACTTCAATTAAAATATTATATGTTAAATTTAACCCCAAAGCATGCAGTGTGTGTGCGTTCGTTACCGACACAAAAATCCCGAAACCAAAAGGCCCACACAAAATAAAAGCCACACAACATGCACAAACATAGACATGCAAGAAAGGTACACACTCGTACAAAACCATGAGCTACTGCTACCAGTTATTCTGATACACCATATTTATCGTCAGTAACCTTAGTGCAGGAACTTCAAACAAGTGTTTTCAGTCCCTCCAAGCCTAGATCCAATGGTGAGAAGCATGGGAGGAAGCTCCAATAGATCTGGCTGTGTAGAGTGCCACCTGTCAGTAGACAACAAGGTGGACCTAGCCTAAAGTCCAACACCTTTTCATAAATGTGCAGAAATATAATCAGCATATAAATCAATTATTTGTTACCAACATGTGTATATAGAGATAATTTGGAAACAACTAAGGGTTATTCAGTTACAAACGATTTCCACAAATAATAAATATTTAATAATAATGACCAACAACGTTATAATATCTCGTCAAGAAAAACAACAGGTCATCACAATATCATGATTTCAACAGACTTAAAAACAGTTAATTTTTTTTAAGCTGCAATGTCAACCATTTTTANGGTCATCACAATATCATGATTTCAACAGACTTAAAAACAGTTAATTTTTTTTAAGCTGCAATGTCAACCATTTTTAATTTTTTATAAGTGAATTCATATTTTTAATGAATGGGATACCATAGCAGAAGATGAACAAATGTCTGTAACTTAGTTATTTTAACAAGGTTATTTGAAACAATTTTGTTATATGTTACTCAAAATTATTTTACATGAATCACGACAAGATAGGTTCAAACAGAAAAGTTCAGAAAATAAATTCGTGTTGTACGAGCGACTTGATGCGTTGAATGCTGCTGCATGAACATGCACAAGATGAACTGATAGAAATATTACATGACGGACTTCCCTCACAATCCGTAGTTTACCTGAAAGATCTTGCCATAGCCAAGTTCAGAAACGGTCACGCATTCCTCGAAATGCCCCACCACGAGCAGCTACAGGGTCGTGGACACGCCTCACCAAGGCATCACTAAGTTCTGACCAGNTCCTCGAAATGCCCCACCACGAGCAGCTACAGGGTCGTGGACACGCCTCACCAAGGCATCACTAAGTTCTGACCAGCAGACCACAAATGCTGTAAAGTCGGTCTATTAGTCCATAATTAATTGATGAGAAAGAAGATGATCAAACAAACGAAACTACGCCATTATTAGTCTCAAGGAAGAAGGAAGAGTAAGGGTGCGTTCGGAAAGTAACAGCGGCTGTCACAGATATCAAGTCACTTGACGCAACACCAGAAACAAAAAAATTATTCTGAGACTCTTAAATGATAATGATTAATACAAAAGATATGAATAGAAAATTAATAAAAAGCAAAATAACATTTTTCACAAAAATATTTTACACAATTATTATTATTTGAAGCGAAAATATTTTTAATGCTTTTAAACTTCTCAGATTACACTCGGAGCTGGTCATCTAAAAATATTGAAATTACAAGTTAATGCAAATACACAAATATTACTGGTTGAATACACAGAATTGCTAAAAGGGTGACCATGACTAAATTAAACGTGATCGTAAATTACAACATATAAATATATGAAATAGTAGTTGCTGAAAAAAACTGTTTTTGCCATAAAAAGAAATTCTCAGAAAGAGAAACCAATAACCATGAAAACTTAGCGAGTTGCTAAAATGGCACATAGTGCCAGATGATTCCGCTGGTCATCGGTCTTTCTCGGGTACCTCTAGTTTCACCCGCCTTTGCATTCCGGCGTTGCTCCAAACTCCCTTCACTTCACCCTCCTCGGCTCTCAAGAGTTCTATGTAAATAGCCACCCAAATATCTCCGCACCACTCTAAAGTGTATAGGCAAAAGAAAACAACATTTAACTTGCTGTAGAACGCCAAGACTTAGAAATGACTTCCTCAATTCGCGGTAACTTAAGTTGAATCCTACATGTCAGTGTGTATGGTAGCATATTACGTTAAAAGGTAGTGACATTTTCTCAATGGTTGGTATCAAAAGTGTTTGCCGTGAAGAGTCTACAATTACCTTCACAAAGCACACATGAGTTACACAATACACGAGCCAAAATCTCACTGAAAGCGATATATAATTAACATTTATTTCGGCGGTAAAAGAAAATAACTTGTTTCTTACAACAGTGGACGAAGTGTGAGAAGTTTCTCAAAACGAAGGGGAAATATGTCTGCATTATAAAGAGGAGCAGATACGATATACAATAATGTGAAAGGGAACTTCTGACGTGCCTAGGTCTGGAGATGTTGGATCGTTACCACGATAAATGTCGCAGCGCAGTCAAAATTAACAATCACGCTTTAAAAAACTTCCGTCAGTCGTCGTTTCCGGTGCTGGTAGTAGCAGGAAGGCACCAAGATGGAACAGACTAACAGTACAAGCAACGGGAAAAGAAGCTAAAGTGAGAGAAGTGTTGGCGCGTTTGTTAATGTGTCTTTCAGGGAAACNATAGGTGGAAGAAAAGAAGCTAAAGTGAGAGAAGTGTTGGCGCGTTTGTTAATGTGTCTTTCAGGGAAACCTGCGAGACAGCAGAAGCATCCGTTGAAAACTAAAGAATATACTGACACAGATGCAAATAATTTTTTATCAAATTCTTAATAGCTTAGATGGTAAGTACGCCTTAACGTCTCACTGAGAGCAATGTCATTAGAGATTAAACCAGAAACAAATGCAACAGTAGAGAGAAAATTACAAATACACACGTGCCTTAACTGGGACTCGAACCCAGAAAACCTTGTACTATAAACAAGCGTGCAACTAACTGCATTGAGAAGGCACAACTCTGAGCATCAACTTCAGATGTAACTAGTATAATGTTTTGAACGATAGGGTTTATGAACAAGAAATATTTACAATGCCACCATTTTAAAATAAGTGCTGAGCCACTTAAAAACACTGAGTTTACATGACTCACTGTAGCGCTATCTAAGAGATTAATTCGGAGCAGATCGCTTGATTGGTTCCCGAGATATGGCATACAGTCTCTCTCCCTTCTTAAATCGTGAAATGTTACGGGGAAATTAATTGAATCGTTTGTTCCTCACGTGCAGTATTATACAAAAAAAAACCGGCTAAAAAGGTTAGCTGAATTCATAATTTATGTTTCTAATAAATTCTGTTAAAACAAAAAATTAGGTTTGTTTTTTTTCAATTGTTTAACAGCTATAGCCTAATGATCTGAATTATTTATATTTTACGACATTTAAAAAAATATCTCCTTCCCCACCTAAAACATAGAAGTTTACATTTCCTGCCGTAGAAGTTCTTGCGCGTGAATTTTAATGAGAACTGCTTGATTGGTTCCCGAGATTTCCCATTAAACCTTCTTTTTTCATGGGAAAATCTTCATAAACTGCTAAAAATATATTATATATTAACACATTTTATGATTTTCATAAACACTATTAGTATACAAAGTTCGGNACAATGCCACCATTTTAAAATAAGTGCTGAGCCACTTAAAAACACTGAGTTTACATGACTCACTGTAGCGCTATCTAAGAGATTAATTCGGAGCAGATCGCTTGATTGGTTCCCGAGATATGGCATACAGTCTCTCTGCCTTCTTAAATCGTGAAATGTTACGGGGAAATTAATTGAATCGTTTGTTCCTCACGTGCAGTATTATACAAAAAAAACCGGCTAAAAAGGTTAGCTGAATTCATAATTTATGTTTCTAATAAATTCTGTTAGCACAAAAAATTAGGTTTGTTTTTTTTTTCAATTGTTTAATAGCTATAGCCTAATGATCTGAATTATTTATATTTTACGACATTTAAAAAAAGATCTCCTTCCCCACCTAAAACATAGAAGTTTACATTTCCTGCCGTAGAAGTTCTTGCGCGTGAATTTTAATGAGAACTGCTTGATTGGTTCCCGAGATTTCCCATTAAACCTTCATTTTTCATGGGAAAATCTTTATAAACTGCTAAAAATATATTATATATTAACACATTTTATGATTTTCATAAACACTATTAGTATACAAAGTTCGGTNATAA
This sequence comes from Clitarchus hookeri, assembly GCA_002778355.1. Taxonomy (NCBI): domain Eukaryota; kingdom Metazoa; phylum Arthropoda; class Insecta; order Phasmatodea; family Phasmatidae; genus Clitarchus; species Clitarchus hookeri. The sequence goes on along the minus strand of NQII01003519.1, from coordinate 67,171 downwards.
ACTGCTAAAAATATATTATATATTAACACATTTTATGATTTTCATAAACACTATTAGTATACAAAGTTCGGTTGAAATTGTTTGGGGCATATGGCATACTACGCAAAAATATTTGCAAAGCTGTTGTTTTCAAAATATATGACGAACACCTTTAATCGTATAAAATTTATATGAACTATGTAAGTATAACTTGACGCAAGATTTTGGTGGGAGTTATATGATTGTTTCCCGAGATAGGGCATATAATCTTAATTTCGCACATGTTACTATCTTATAAAATAGCGGAGAACAGAGTTTTAGTATTAGCTGACTTGATGCTTGCATAGATACTGTAAGTAGGAGAATGTTTTTTTATAATTAGCTACATATTTTCGTAGATTTAGCACACTTATCTGAAATGTTCACATAGCCATTTACAGAAAGTAAATGTCTGGCCTATTTAAAACATATTAATGAATATCGCCTACCACATAATAATTTATTTGCAAAATTTGATAGGAATCAGTTGATTGTTTCCCGAGATATGGAATTAACTTTGTTTTTTTATTCATGTGGCACTATATTGCAANCCTACCACATAATAATTTCTTTGCAAAATTTGATAGGAATCAGTTGATTGTTTCCCGAGATATGGAATTAACTTTGTAAAATAGAGGAGGAATGAATCTCTGTAAAGACATGTTTTATGGTTGTAACAGATACTAGCAGCATTCAAAATCAACTTGAAATTTGTTTTGTAATTCCGTAGATATAACATACTACACTATATATATATGGCCACAACTTTGAAAATTTGTTTCCGACAATTTAAAAGCATATTAGTATAATTTCCTGCCGTGTGATATTTTTTGGCAAATAATGATAGGAATCTGTTCCTTTTTTTCAGAGATATGATAAACAAATTGTATTATTTCATCTGAATTTATTTAACAAAATGGTGAACTATAAATACTTTGTGAATATATATTAATACTTTTAAAATATACTACCAGCAAACAAAGTTAATTTGGAACATCTTGCATGATTTCGACTATATACGAGTATACTACTAAACTAAAATGACTGTCTGGCAGCCATTTTTAAATAAGAGTCTGCTTGCTAAAAACATACCAGGCTACGTCACTTGCCGCAGAATTCCTTATTTGCAAAGTTTGGTAATTATCGGTCAATTGTTTTTCTAAATATGAAAAAAAAAATAGTTATTTATGTGACGTTCTCTTACAAAATGGCGAAGGAAAGAGGCTTCGTGCATAAACGCTGCTAGTATTGTGCCANGTTATTTATGTGACGTTCTCTTACAAAATGGCGAAGGAAAGAGGCTTCGTGCATAAACGCTGCTAGTATTGTGCCATTTGTATTTGTTGCCACACGTTCTTTCTTAGTTATTATGGTGTTTGGTATGTTTTATTCTTTCCTTTTAAAGCATAGCTTTACGTTCCTGGTTTCCACTGTCATCTATCAGGCAAAGTTTGAAGTAATTAAAATATATTTTGTCTCACCGATATAAAAGTCACTATTAAAAAGTTCAAATATTGCCCGTCTCATATAACTTGGCAAGATTATGACAATCTATGAGTGGCACTTGACGTATGCAAAACAAACAAAGTGTCGTTTACAAAATCCTGTATCAGCTGATGCACGAACGAACAAAAGTTAATATTACGTTGGCTATTCTGAGTCAACTGCCGAAGCACATCAGACAAGCAGAAAAAACGCGATAAGAAAGAATTCCTATATTAATTAATACATGTGATGTTACGAGGTCATAAAACAGAGATTGTTAGAGTTACAAACTAAACTTCGTGATAAAGTAGTAATGTNTACATTTGATGTTACGAGGTCATAAAACAGAGATTGTTAGAGTTACAAACTAAACTTCGTGATAAAGTAGTAATGTTTAGGTGTTCAAAATGAAATGCACAATAAAACTATCTGCATCCAAATTAAACGCAAATTCAAAACCTTGAGAGTTCNTTAGGTGTTCAAAATGAAATGCACAATAAAACTATCTGCATCCAAATTAAACGCAAATTCAAAACCTTGAGAGTTCTTTTCACGTCGTATCCCTGCTTTCCATCCATGTTTTCCAAACGTGCTTGATGTTAATGGCAATAGCATGCAGAAATATTGCATCATATTGTTTAATTATTTTTTCTAATAATTTGACGAAACATATTTCAAATTGATGTCGTTTCCAATCAGTAATAGAAGATAAGGACGGGATGAATAGGCAGGCAAACATGCTGCTATCTGTAGAGTAACACNATTATTTTTTCTAATAATTTGACGAAACATATTTCAAATTGATGTCGTTTCCAATCAGTAATAGAAGATAAGGACGGGATGAATAGGCAGGCAAACATGCTGCTATCTGTAGAGTAACACTCTCGGCTCACAACTCGCCTTGCCATTCCATGAGCGCCATCTGTACGCTCTTTCCCGAAGCATTACCAGCCACAAAAAAATAGCTTTCGCTTGTAAAATAACACATTTTCGAACATATACCAATAGGTTTATTTTTCAGCGAGCTCTGCATAATTTTAAAAGTAACACATATTACATGTGCACCGATTTTGGTTACTAGTATTTTTTATTGGACCGGTAATCGTTCGTCTACGTCCATTACACGCCATGTTTTTCTACCACAAACCCGTTTCATTGTTTCTGTGCAGTTACTATAATGCAATAATAAAACGAAGAAAGTGGGACGCACATTATTAGTTTTTAAGCAATTCTTACTTTATTCTACGCCACATATTTCCAACACGAACTGTTTAGCATCAGTAATAGCAGAATTACTGCTTTGCAGTAGTCTTTGGCAGGTGTTGGCGAACAAAAATTGCGTTGTCAATCAAGATTCCCGAATTACTTTTAGTTCCAGTTATATAAGCTATGACTTCCAAAGTGTGATAAGATCTACAACTACCGTCTCGGAAATGTTAACCCAAATTCGCTGTCCCGGAAAAATTAAAAAAAATTAACAAATATTAAATGTTTTGCAAGATTTTATATTTTTACTTTTACAACCTACGAATTTTTTTTAACAGTTGTCAGTCTAAAATACATAAAAATTTGTTTAGCATTACTGCACAATGGCAAGTGGATTAGCTGACAACATGGTGATAAAATATGCATCCACTACAAGCATCAGCTGATGGCGAAAGGATACATAAACGAAAAGTAGAAATTTGGCGTTACTTTCATCGAATTTTCAAAATCTTGCCAATTTTCATGAGACTGAGAATATGTCAAGATGAAAAATAAAATTAAAGTGCAGGTTTTTAAAGTGAAATAACTGACAAAAAATTATGTAATTTGTAAGACAAATATTGTCATTTGTTTGTAATGTTGTAAACGTAAAGAATGACTTTTTAGTTGGCACTTTATTTTGCACATGTTGTTGTAACTAATCGTAGCGATAATATTGTAAGTACAGTTATTTAATCTACAAAGCATATTTTCTTAATTAACTAATAATACTGCTTATGACATTATTTGTAATGTCTAATGTTCTTCGCGCTGCACGACGATCGTCCTGTCGACCTCTGCAATGTTGTGAGTGGCAAGCACATACAAAGTTATCTTTGGTGTTTATATAAATGTTTCGCTAAGGCGATTTTCAAAATGTCATAATTCCGTCTTTTTTGTTCTTCTTGGACATTTTCTCTGCCATGTAACATCTCAAATTCACTGCTGTTTGACATTTTGCCATTTTCTATAACCCAATGGTTTGAAATTGGGAATCACTGCCTTTGGGGAGTAATACTAAGTAAAGCGTAATTGTTTATGTTTGAGTGTATAACCTAATTCACGCATTTTACATAATATTTATTTAATGCTTTAAGTATGGTCCACGACTTGAGGTGAATATTGTTTTCGAGTAGATGGATGGGTTGTTGGTCCTGGAACTTCTGAAAATGGAATTCTGATCAGGTGTAACATCTTCACCCGAGGCAACACGCCTCGTTAACGAGTTTTGTTCGGCGTTTCTGCCAGCTTCGCCAGCAGACCAGCGAACCACAACAAAAAGAAATGCTTTTACAGTAGTAACCATGCGTGTGCATGCTGCCATATTATTTTAATAGTAGTTTTAAAAAAAACTTTGAAAATAACATTTAAAAAAATCCATGATCATATAATACATTAATATTATAAATTATATTTATTCTGGTGCCCTGTTGTAATAACTTACTGATCATTAAAGTACCTTTTAAATTTCTATTTTAATTCCAAATACTAATTTTTCACTCATTTTTATTATTATGTTTACTTCACTATACATCCAAAAAGAGTTTATATGTGTACTGAGCTGAGAATAAATTTTTTTTAAGTAACTTAAATAAATATACTTAAACCACGAATCAAATTTTTTATTATTTAATTGTTATACAAAATTGCAATCTTTTTGTGAGCTATTGTATACACAGACATTGCGAGGAACCCAAGAATCATTTTGCTTAACATACGTTTATTTAAATGGCCTTTGCTTAAAAAATATTTTCTTATTTTAAAAAACACTTATAGTTAACCATGGATTCATGCCTAGGGCCTCACTCACCTAGCTGGCGGTTGTTGGGCTGTGTATGTGCCAGTCCTAGATGAGAATGAATTTTATTCCTTGGAGTTGCTGTTTACCTCACTTGCCACGGTAGGGTAGGATCAGTATACTAAGTTAAATTGTAATTGATTACATGGTTTCGTAAATAAGACCTACATAATTATAACAGCTACACATATACAGTCGCCATTTCGAAAGTAAATGGCTTAGCCACTTAAAACATATACATTAATATGGCCTACCGTAGTACTGCTTGTTTACCAAATTCGGTAAGAATGTGTTGATTGTTTTCCAAGGTATGATATAACAATTTATTTTAATAATGTACCGCTATTTTTGCAATTTTGTAAATAAGTACCTTATCGATTTAAATCGCATACGTTTACATGGCCTTCAACTGTGTTATCTGCATGGCAAATTTGAAGACAATCAGCCTAATAGTATTCGATATATAACGCCAAATCCCTATTGTTTCATGTAATGTCATCTTTCAAAATGGTCGACTTTAATAACATTCGTCTTTAAATTCAATGCTTACAGCGTGCACTGCCAATACTCACGCTTTGGTTAAAATTGCTCAAATAGTTCCCAAGGTTTGTCTTAGCAACCTAAATTTTAAAATTACCATTATTTTGAAAGTAAGCGCCGCGCGTTGTCGAAAACTATAAAGTCGGATGTCCTTACTAAGTACTACATGTGTAATGAGTTTGGTAAATATCTGTTCTCGCATTGAAAAGTTTTTAGGATGGGTCGCACACACACACAGAAACGCACACATTCACACACAGGCAGGAAAGTGATTTCATAAACNGAGTTTTTAGGATGGGTCGCACACACACACAGAAACGCACACATTCACACACAGGCAGGAAAGTGATTTCATAAACCTTTGTTTCCTTCGGAATATAAGGTAAAAAATTTTAAAAATTTAATGATGTAAACCATTTGAATTAACAGACAAGAGAAAATAAGCCATTTCTTTAATGGTTAAGATATAAGTATACTTGTTTTTAAATGACGAAAATCTAATTTCAAAAAGATTGCTATCTTTAAAATATTTTACAGGATACTGCATCCGTAATAATAAACACGTAGAGTCAATTCAAGTTATCTTCACGCAATTTGAAACAAACTTTTGAAAAATCAACACTGGCGTAACGCCCTGTTTTTTAATAAGTAATTTAGGCCTATTACAAACGTTTGACATTGTTATTAATATGAAAGTTTTATATTTATATTAAATTAAACTTGAATTTATATTTTATCTATATATATTAACATTTATTTCGTAATCAATACGAATTAAAACATTGACAGCAGCGCTGTAATGGCTATAATTTCAAAGTATAATTAACCGCTAAATTGTTGTGAACCTGANATTAAAACATTGACAGCAGCGCTGTAATGGCTATAATTTCAAAGTATAATTAACCGCTAAATTGTTGTGAACCTGAGTTTTGTTACGCTTTTTGTAAGGTAAAATTGTCGTTATTGAAATAATTTAAAATGTATTGTAGCACTGGTAGAAACCCATTTCATTGTTACTTTGCAAAATTATTTAAAAAAATTATTGTTATTCCTACGAAAAATACGATGTGTAAGCCCTAGTCTTCTCGTGATTTTTCTTCCACAGAAAAGACGCGTGAGTTCTCAGACTTGTCGTTTAATCTGGGACGAATATAGTGTGGTCTGGGGGCTGTCTGCCCCGGNATTTTTGTTACGCTTTTTGTAAGGTAAAATTGTCGTTATTGAAATAATTTAAAATGTATTGTAGCACTGGTAGAAACCCATTTCATTGTTACTTTGCAAAATTATTAAAAAATTTTATTGTCATTCCTACGAAAAATACGATGTGTAAGCCCTAGTCTTCTCGTGATTTTTCTTCCACAAAAAAGACGCGTGAGTTCTCAGACTTGTCGTTTAATCTGGGACGAATATAGTGTGGTCTGGGGGCTGTCTGCCCAGGGTGTAGGTTTAAAGGAGCTACCGGATGGGCCGAATGTTTTTTTACTACTTAAATTGTGTAATAAAAGGCAAATTAGTGAAAAGAAGAAATAATTATACATTATCTACCAATATTTTGACTTATACGCATTATCGATAAACTAGTTTTCAACTACGATCTTAATTACTCGGTTTGTCTAGTGAGTATATACGGCATGCTTGCTTGGATGCCGTGGAGGATAAAGGAATGCAGGATTTAGTGAGTATGTCGAGTNGGGTGTAGGTTTAAAGGAGCTACCGGATGGGCCGAATGTTTTTTTTACTACTTAAATTGTGTAATAAAAGGCAAATTAGTGAAAAGAAGAAATTATTATACATTATCTACCAATATTTTGACTTATACGCATTATCGATAAACTAGTTTTCAACTACGATCTTAATTACTCGGTTTGTCTAGTGAGTATATACGGCATGCTTGCTTGGATGCCGTGGAGGATAAAGAAATGCAGGATTTAGTGAGTATGCCGAGTGACCTTGGGGAGGAGTAGACGCGGGCTCAGGCTAGTGAGAGTAGTGATAAGTTATTCGGAGTTTAGACATCAATCCCACACAACCTTACCGTACTTTACTTTTGCATTTATTTCATATTGCGTAACTTCTTGTAACGTTGATGTTGAAAATTCGTTGTGTAAAATCTTCGTTTTATTAAGATGGTTTTATTATTACCAGTATGTCGGAAAAGCCATTAGCGGCAGCAAATAGGAAGAGAGATAGAGGAAGATAGAAATAAGCTCAGCAAAGTTTGTCATTAATGACGTCATGGCTAGGTGGAAGCAAACAAGGAGAGTAAGGTACATATCAAGTATATATTAAAGATAAAAATTAATTTACCAAAAATATAACAACGAATTTGCCTTTTATGCCTACTAAACACAATCGCTAAGAATGTGAAACATAGTGCTTTTGTGTGTATAAAATATGTTTTAAATAAACTTATTTGTAAAGTAAATTGAAATGAACGGTACACTTAAAAATTGTTTTTAATAATTATTCAAATCATTAATATTACTCTGAGCTATTTTTTCAACCGAACTAGTATCTGAACCCCTTCAATTGCACACACGCATATAGGGTGCACGGATGAACTGCTGAAAGAAGGAAATTTTGGTTGATGAAGACTGTAAAGATTAAAGTTGTGAATGGACAGCAGAGAAGAGATTTCACAGACTGGTTCTACAGATTATTGATCGAATTCTGAACGAACGAAGGAGGAGGTTTAAGGCCTTACAGTACATCGACACTTTGTTTTGGAATTGCATGGAAATCAATTACAGTCAATGTCAGATGAAGNTGCATCGACACTTTGTTTTGGAATTGCATGGAAATAAATTACAGTCAATGTCAGATGAAGACCTCAAAGCTCGGGCAACGGAGTTAGTCAGCATCCATAAATGTGATCTTTATAAGGACAAATTACTTATATAAGTAACCTGTTTTAAATACCATGCTCTTGATTTAGCACCAACTATGACAACAGAAACATCAGCTTAGCTTTTAAACTCAATTCACAAAAATGACTTGGATGATGCATACATGAATGTGACCAGGGCACTCAGGATTTACCTTATAAAGTCAATTTCCATAGCTTATAATGAGGGGGTATTTAGCAAGCTGAAATGTATTATANAGATTTCACAGACTGGTTCTACAGATTATTGATCGAATTCTGAACGAACGAAGGAGGAGGTTTAAGGCCTTACAGTACATCGACACTTTGTTTTGGAATTGCATGGAAATCAATTACAGTCAATGTCAGATGAAGACCTCAAAGCTCGGGCCACGGAGTTAGTCAGCATCCATAAATGTAATCTTTATAAGGACAAATTACTTATATAAGTAACCTGTTTTAAATACCATGCTCTTGATTTAGCACCAACTATGTCAACAGAAACATCAGCTTAGCTTTTAAACTCAATTCACAAAAATGACTTGGATGATGCATACACGAATGTGACCAGGGCCCTCAGGATTTACCTTATAAAGTCAATTTCCATAGCTTATAATGAGGGGGTATTTAGCAAGCTGAAATGTATTATANCCTCAGGATTTACCTTATAAAGTCAATTTCCATAGCTTATAATGAGGGGGTATTTAGCAAGCTGAAATGTATTATATCATATCTTATAAATAAGGCAACATAACAACGCCTAACACACCTCAGCATCATTCATATCGAATGTGCGCTAGCTTCTAAGCTCTCGTTTAAAGATAATGTAAATTTTTTTTTGCAATATAAAATTTCGTAAGTTAATGTTTCAAGACATTAAGTGACTGAAAATGGTACTATGCTAATGTTAATATGCACAAATTTTATATGTAGTCCAATATATTCTTATCATAACTTATTTGTTGGACCTTTAGTAGGCATTGGTAGTACAACAGTAGAAGTATGTTTAGTTCCTGTACTATGTCAAATAATTTTTCAATATTATAATTTATCAATGATTCACAATTAAAACGATATTTTGTGTTTTTGTTGAACATTGATCACGAAAGTTATTATTGTTTTATGTACTGCAAGGAAAATTAAACGTACACTTAAACACTGGTTAGTACACGGTTTGATAGAATTTTTTTTACTTAAAATGTTTCACTTTAATGCACACGGACGCAAAAATAATATGCATGGTACGTTTATTGCAGGTAGTTTGGGGAAGGAGGCAGGAGGCGCAAATCACGATTGTTGCCCAGGCGAAGTAAAGCTTAGATCCAACCCCGCGTTTAATCAATTTTCTTCAATTTTGGGCGTTGAAAATTTTGCAGCACTAGTAGCTGGCCAATCATACTTATGGCCAACATGTTTTAAAATGCATCATATTTCGTAATTATGATGCGAATAAATAATATCTTTATTCGTGATCAAAAATTTTAACATGTTTTAATTGTTAAAAGACTAATTAAAATCTGTTTTTGGATGTGATGATGGAACAGCAACGACTTGCAAGTGGACAGATATGGTGACATGGGATATGACAGAAGTGAGTAATAATATTTATTACTGAGAAAAACACAAAAATTTACACAACGTGTGTACTCGTTGTATTATATTTAGCATACATAAGCAAATTACGAGATTTTGATTAATATGTTACTTCACTGCAGGAGCAAATACACTTAACGTGTGTTGTGGCGGTTGGGCAACTGATGTTTATGAAATTGCCATTGTCGCGTCGATCGGGTTCTTAAGTTTCCCGTCTACTGGAGCTTTTTTCCGCGTTTGAGACCGAGAGGTGCGGGAGCGATAAGGGCGACACTGCCACACGCATCAAGTGCGTATTCGCCAATAAGCGTAAGGCTCTGAACTGGCGTGCAGTTGTGGACTTTCAGAGGTGACCCTATTATTTTATTGGGGGAAAGCCTNTAAGCGTAAGGCTCTGAACTGGCGTGCAGTTGTGGACTTTCAGAGGTGACCCTATTATTTTATTGGGGGAAAGCCTATAGAAAGTTTAAGTGCAAGGTCTTTAAGTAGTTCTGTATGTATCTGATGCTTATAATTTGAGATACAGCGCTTTTAATAAGCCGTTTCTAGCTGTTTTGGAATACATACTCTGAAATGGTGTTCCTAACGTGCGTGACATTTTGAAAGTATTCAACAGCCCTTGTTTGAAGTATGTCTCACAATGTCAAAGTTCACAAACAAAAGTTTCAGTGGTCACACCGAACTATGCACCATCTGTAACAAAAAGAAACCAATCGGTAACATATGACACATTGCAAACAGACCACATGCATGTGACACAGCCATCCTTGGAGGGTGTGCATAACCACTGATGCAGCCTACACACATCTGACACTTCTAGTATACATGGACTTAGGCCAGCACCATAGCCACGCCAATGCATAATACCCATATTGAACCTTGAAGGGTGGCCTTCACCACAGACGCACCCTCCGTGCGTAATATCCAGCCAAGGTTGGTAAGGGACCATCACCAAAGCCACCCTTATGTGTAAGGCTCCATTGGAACCGTGGAGGGTGATCACCACCAGGNTAAGCGTAAGGCTCTGAACTGGCGTGCAGTTGTGGACTTTCAGAGGTGACCCTATTATTTTATTGGGGGAAAGCCTGTAGAAAGTTTAAGTGCAAGGTCTTTAAGTAGTTTTGTATGTATCTGATGCTTATAATTTGAGATACAGCGCTTTTAATAAGCCGTTTCTAGCTGTTTTGGAATACATACTCTGAAATGGTGTTCCTAACGTGCGTGACATTTTGAAAGTATTCAACAGCCCTTGTTTGAAGTATGTCTCACAATGCCAAAGTTCACAAACAAAATTTTCAGTGGTCACACCGAACTATGCACCATCTGTAACAAAAAGAAACCAATCGGTAACATATGACACATTGCAAACAGACCACATGCATGTGACACAGCCATCCTTGGAGGGTGTGCATAACCACTGATGCAGCCTACACACATCTGACACTTCTTGTATACATGGACTTAGGCCAGCTCCATAGCCACGCCAATGCATAATACCCATATTGAACCTTGAAGGGTGGCCTTCACCACAGACGCACCCTCCGTGCGTAATATCCAGCCAAGGCTGGTAAGGGACCATCACCAAAGCCACCCTTATGTGTAAGGCTCCATTGGAACCGTGGAGGGTGATCACCACCAGGNCTGGTAAGGGACCATCACCAAAGCCACCCTTATGTGTAAGGCTCCATTGGAACCGTGGAGGGTGATCACCACCAGGGCACACCCTCCGGCACGTATGTATACGGCATAACCACAGGCACACCCATGTGTCAGTGTTCCATAAGAACCATGGAGGGTCACCACCACCACGGACATACCCTCCACAAAGCACGACCATATACAGCACGTACCTATTGATGTGCTTGAGATGTACGCCTACACCTCAAACACACCCCCTCTGCATTTATCCGNCATATACAGCACGTACCTATTGATGTGCTTGAGATGTACGCCTACACCTCAAACACACCCCCTCTGCATTTATCCGAGCTTGGGACCGGCAACATCACATATGTGACCACATGTGATACAGGCTGCATTAAAGAAATCCCATTGAGGCGTGGGAGAGCCGTGGTTGCAATTTCGCCCCAAAACACTGGGCATAATAATACACATGATCTCTGTCAAGTTCTGTATCAGCCGAAGATAAAAAGTAGCCTAGCCAAAAATATCTCCTTTCTTTGATACCCTCGATCTCCGTCATGTTGTATATCATCTCTGCCTCAATCGCCCAAACCAAGTATCCTAAAGGGCTTAACTAAATTCCCTGCCTCAAATCCCAGAGCTATCGGACACAGAAACTGTTATACCCGGGGACAAAAAACCATATAGAACCCCCAACCATCCACAGGTGTACCGACATTAATCGAAANATAGCTATCGGACAGAGAAACTGTTATACCCGGGGACAAAAAACCATATAGAACCCCCAACCATCCACAGGTGTACCGACATTAATCGAAAAGGACCAAAGTAAGTTACCTCCCTCAAATCCCATAGACATAGGCCAACAACTGCTTCTCCCAGGTCTTTAAAACCTATTTCCCCCCTCCACCCTGTATGGGTACCGATATTTTTCCATAAGGGTATAACTTACCCCGCGGCCGAGGGAGAGTCCAAAGACCAGAGGGGCTATCAAACTTAGTATTAAAGAAAACAGTGTTTTAGCAAATAAAATTCACTTTTACTTAGTGCGAACTGTGAGGAATTATACTTCGTACCTTTATTGCTTCCGTTAAACCGTTACACGTTATGAGACAGAAATTTTTTTGAATACTATTTTTAGACAGATGTCATGTCACAGTTTGTTTGTATGTTGTATAGTGCAACATAAATGACGATATATAATTGTGTATGTCCTAAATAATCGTCGACCATCCAACCACTTGGAAGACTTATTTTACAATTAAGTTTTAATATGTGCATACAAGTAAACTTCTCTAAATAGTATAAGACAAAGTCGCTTCTCCACGTCTGTCTGTGTATTCGCTTAGTACTTCTGAACTACTTGATAGAATTTGATGCGATTTTCAACATAATTTAGAGAATTTCTTGAGGAAGGAATTGATTTTTAAAACATTTATATTTAATGTAAGGATAGTAGAGAAATGTCGAAATGTTTGTAATCAAGTCGTAAAAAAAAAGCTTTTTGAGCGCTTACCTGGCTGGCGCTGACTAAACCATAAGAGATACATCAAATTAACGTACTACATAATTGAAGCTCTCAAAATGTTCCACAGGAAAGTCCGTGATAGCATATATTTATATTTTAAGGGTGACCCACAGTAACAAGTTTTTTCTTCCAAAGTAACGATGTAAAAACTAAATTGTTACCGGGCGAAGCCGGGCCGGTTCGTTGGTTTTGTATATTTGCATCCCATTAACTGTAAGAAAAATATTTTACGAACTTAATCCGAGTATTAATCAGCTTGCTTTCATATCAAAAGTGACAGTTATATAAACGTGCTAATAAAAATATATATACTTCCAAATAATTAACTTTTTTGTTTACCTCTTCAAAAATATACCAGTTATAATTACGATAGGCACAATAGCGATCTCATAAGAATAATGAGGTTTCCATAGATTTTCTTTATTAATTTGGTCTAAAAGAAGGCTTATAGCCTAAATAACCCATAAATTGAAAACAAGAAACATCTCCCGCTCATTTCCGACAACAAGCATATTTGCACCTCACAGATGTAAATGTAATAAATTATATTAACACCACTACATAGTATGAAAGGAAGTCCCTGGTGCACGTCTGTCTGTCTGTATGACTGTACTAATCTCGAGAACCACTGAACGGATTAAAAAATGGTTTATAATGTTATGATGTGNAGATGTGGTTTATAATGTTATGATGTGCATTTATCGAGGAAGGTTTGTGTGCATTAAAAATCACCTTAGCACTTATAGAAGCTGAGCATTGACGGTATTAGTGAATCAAGTCGAGAAAAAGTTTACCACCAGCGCGCTCTCATGGAATACTCTGCCTAATCCTTTAAAGATATAACAAAATCATGTACGAAATAACTTTTTAAAATTAAATGATATACAAAAACGTCAGCGGTAGCATAAATCTATTATTAATAGATAAGTTATAATAAGCGTATTAACAATTTAAATAACGTAGGTTAACAAAACTTAAAACTGACTCTCTTCTAGCCATAATGAACTTAATATTTATCAAAATAAATTTATTCACTGAATCCTTGTGGCATGCCACCACACAAACTAATTTTAAAAGTTGGAGCTCCCATAATTTTATTGCAAAATATAAATCCACCGAAATTATTAAACGGGACTCGATTACAAATAAAAAGTTTTAAAAGGTATCTCATTGAAGGTAATATTCTAACTGACTGCGGTACTCGAGAAACTGTTTTAATGCCTAGAATACCAATTATTCCCACGGATTTGCCTTTTAATTTTAAAAGAGTCCAATGTACAATAAGAGTTTGTTTTGTTATGACCATACATTAGGTACAGGGTCAAACACTAAATGTGGCTGGAGTGGATTTGAGTTGAGCATGTTTTTCACACGGGCAACTATACATAACCCTTTCACGTGTCACGTCAAACCGAACTCTTTTTGTGCTGGTGGTCGGAGGCAAAACTATTAATGTTATATGGANACCCTTTCACGTGTCACGTCAAACCGAACTCTTTTTGTGCTGGTGGTCGGAGGCAAAACTATTAATGTTATATGGAAAGAAATTTTCCAAACCCCTGTCATATAATATTGTTATGTTAGAGATGTATGCATGTGGATAAAGCGAAGGAGGTAGGTATGTCAGGATCGTGGGAAATGGAGGTCCATAATCTCTGCCTACCCCTCTGGGAGACAGGCGTGACGTGTATGTGTGTATGTTATGTATGGAAGTAGTGTACTAATTTACTATCATTTAATATATCAATTGCATTTTCCTATTTTTTTTTATTACTGTATGGCTGTAAAAACTTAATTGTACCCGCGAGTAGCCGGTCCGGGTTGCTTGTTATGTATAATTTTTTTATTGAAACTATTTAAGCGCTTGCCTGTTTGTAAACGACATTGTCCTTCCATCCATTTCTTGGGTCAGCGCAAACTTATTACTCCCCTTTGATTCTCGTATTACTCTAATTTAACCATCCATTTATCGTCTTTTCGTGCAGAATTTGTTTTTCAATCATTTTTTCATTCATCCTCAAAGTAATTTTTTCTTCATTGCATTTATTATTCTGCCTTACTAGGTTTCGATAAATAATTTTCTTAAGATCTTGATTTGTGTAATCTTAAATATTTGTTTTCATGGTTATTTTAAGTACAAATTCACTTGCAAGATCCCTNTAAGATCTTGATTTGTGTAATCTTAAATATTTGTTTTCATGGTTATTTTAAGTACAAATTCACTTGCAAGATCCCTTTTTGAGAGTTAGTACACAACGTATTTAAAAAACATGAGTACAAATTTCAGCACGTGATTCGTGACCAGAAAAGAGGAAGAATGTTATGGAACATCCATGGTCCATCTCAACTAATAAGGGATGTAGAAGCACTTAAAGGTAGAAGGCGACAAATATATTACTTAGGATATTATGAAAAGAACCTGAGTTAGAGGAACACAGATTGGTATAAGCATTAATAAAACAAAGTCTTTGGATAAAAGAAAGGTATGGTACGTCGTACACTCCCCATAATGTGAATAATCCGGGTTGGCACCTTTTGATTGCATGGCACATTTACATGCTGAGGTTAAATTTATCGTACATACCATCGGATGAAATCGTAATTATCATATAAGGCACCCCAGTTGCAACGCTGTAGTACCCACCGTTTCCTGTTAAGTCGCAAACTACGTGTTCAGTGGTAGCAATACCATGGCCTGGTGAGTAGGCAACTCTGTCTGCACCCGGAGGAATACAGCGGAGATTCCCCGCCGAATGAGTATCGTCAGGAACCAACACGACCAACACGTAGCAAACCGATTAGCATTACGAAATGTGCTACACGAAAGTGTAGCTGTGGAGGTGGCAGGTTGTGCAGCACAGGTTAGAAACGAAGAAAACAGTATGTTGTTTGCACTTGCTAACTGTGATCGTAAACACGATAAACACACTTTTGGTGCGTCCAGTGATGATATGTGATGTACAATGCAGTCAGTGTGGCATAACGTTGAAAGTAGTTATAATGATATACTGGACCCAGTAGCGTTACTCTGTACTTAAGTGTGTAAAAACATGTAAATTCCGTGACGTAGCAATGCTTCATCGGTACTGAAGGCACTACCTGACAGCAGAACTGAACAGACACTGCAATAACTCGAGATAATGCAGGTGACTTATCACATCCAATTTCACAACACATTTTTGAAGTGTGCCCCTCCAATGTCAATGCAGTAGTTCATACGGCTTATAAGAGACTGGCAGCCACATTGAAAAACAACTGGTGTGTCTCGCACTTGATCGCAGACAGCCATGATCCTCGTTAGCAGGTCCTATTCATATTCCACGGGTACCTTGGACACACACGCCTTAATAAAACCACACAGACACAAGTCTATTGACGTAAGGTCCGGGGAGTGTGGTGGCCAAGCACGAGGCCCACCCCTCCCTACCCATCTAGTGGGATACGCTATATTCAGCTGATTACCCACAATCCTGGTTAAATGGGGTGATGCACCCCATGCACCCTCATCCATTATCTGATGGTGAGTGGCACATCCTCCACTAACTGTGGCAATAGAAACTGCAGTAAATCATAATATTCAAATTCTGACATACGGTTCTGCAGCAAGAATGGGTCAATAATATTGTCCCTCACTATTCCGGCCCAAATATAAATGGCACAGCGATGCTGGTAGCCTCCCGTTACAGTTGCATTTGGCTTGGAGTTGTCCCACATTTGGACATTTCTAGTGTTGCAAAGGTTTTGCTGCGTGATCGCCGCTTCGTCTGTGGTCGTTACTATCGCCTGGCAATCAGGATAAATTTCACACTACTGCATGAGCCACCAGCAAAATTCTAGCCGATGGGGCATAATCTGCTGACCCCATGGACCGTACCCTGAGAACATGTTATGGTCACAACAGCTCTTTATGGAGGACACACCATACTGTACCATTCGATGCATCCATTCTCCGCGCGATCGTGTGCGTATTCATCGAATCACTATCCGCTGCATTCTCTAAGGCCACTTTTTGAACTGCGAAGTGTGGACGGTTCTCGGTTGACCAGGTCCACNGCCACTTTTTGAACTGCGAAGTGTGGACGGTTCTCGGTAGACCAGGTCCACTTCGACACTGTAAGGTGCCTGCTTCCCATAGTCGCTGTGTAAGGTGTGCGAATGTCTGATGGTTCGGCTGACGTCATGCAGGGTATCTTTGGCTGTACACACATGCAGCTGCCCTGCTGTTACCTCTCACTTCACCATACACCAAGAACATGTTAGTCATTTCAGAGTTTGTGTACTCGTCTATGGTCACATTTCCATTACCTAATGAATCGAAGCGGTGACATGCTATGAATAACAGGCCGCTCCAGCAGACAGGGTGGAAAACTATACTGCTCAGGAGGGGGTGAGGGAAGAGGAACTGGCTGTTACGTGTAACATCGTGCATCGTACTACCAACATGTGCTTACCACTGAGAGCAGGACATGTTGCCTACTCACCAGACCATGGCCATGCTACCACTTTACCCTTCGTTCGCGTTTTACACTGACACAGTGGATCCTAGAAAGTTGCAACTAGTGTGCCTTACTTGTTCATTACGACGTCATGCTTCATCCTATAGAATCCACAATCAATTTAAATTTCATGGTTTAAATGTTGCATGCGAGCAAATGGTGCCAACTCGTATTGTTTACCTTTCTTTTATCCAATATCTTGGTTTAATTAATTCTTATACAAATCTGCGTCCCTCTAATGCAAGTACATTGGATAATTTCCCACGAAATATGGTTGTCACCCTCCGCCTTTAAGGGCATCTACAGTCTTTATTATTTAAGATGGACCATGGGCGTTCCATATCAATCTTCCCGTTTTCCGGTCACAAATCACATGCCCAAATTTGTACACATGTTTCCTAAATATGTTGTATTTAAATTCAGTATAATTCGTCTAACGTGGACACCCCAAAAATTTCTGGACATGATGTAGATCACAAACTGAGAATTTCGCTAAATGAAATTACGTAAGGTTGCAAGTAATTTGATGCAAAGTGACTATTAATAGCATGAGTATGGACAGAAATAATAAAACCACATATGATTTTTCCCCTGGAAACGTACATTTATTTCAACGACAACTGAAAGTATGTTCATAGAGAAACTCAGTGATATAGCATATGCATTGGTAAGTAACACAGAAATTCCAAGAAATAATGTGCAAATATTATTAAGTTAGGTGGGCCAGTAGCATGGGGCAGTGGACATGTACTTAGAGCTGTAAGCAAGCAACATGCACCGTGACTCATCCTGGCGGGACCACTTTCTAATAACAGCGCAGCATTAGTCCCCATAAACTGTTACAGTAAGTAGTATTGTATTGTGTGGCTGTATGTATGCGATGAAGTTCACGATTGAGGAAAAACTGGACACTCTACTAATTTACAGTGAGTGTGGCAGAAATTCCAAGCAAGTCATCCAAATGTAAGGTATCCTAATCGTATGCCCATCTCACGACAAATCAAACGAAGAATTTGCACACGACTCTTGTCCTCAGGTGATTGGAATTCCACAACACGNTTACCTTTCTTTTATCCAATATCTTGGTTTAATTAATTCTTATACAAATCTGCGTCCCTCTAATGCAAGTACATTGCATAATTTCCCACGAAATATGGTTGTCACCTTCCGCCTTTAAGGGCATCTACAGTCTTTATTATTTAAGATGGACCATGGGCGTTCCATATCAATCTTCCCGTTTTCCGGTCACAAATCACATGCCCAAATTTGTACACATGTTTCCTAAATATGTTGTATTTAAATTCAGTATAATTCGTCTAACGTGGACACCCCAAAAATTTCTGGACATGATGTAGATCACAAACTGAGAATTTCGCTAAATGAAATTACGTAAGGTTGCAAGTAATTTGATGCAAAGTGACTATTAATAACATGAGTATGGACAGAAATAATAAAACCACATATGATTTTTCCCCTGGAAACGTACATTTATTTCAACGACAACTGAAAGTATGTTCATAGAGAAACTCAGTGATATAGCATATGCATTGGTAAGTAACACAGAAATTCCAAGAAATAATGTGAAAATATTATTAAGTTAGGTGGGCCAGTAGCATGGGGCAGTGGACATGTACTTAGAGCTGTAAGCAAGCAACATGCACCGTGACTCATCCTGGCGGGACCACTTTCTAATAACAGCGCAGCATTAGTCCCCATAAACTGTTACAGTAAGTAGTATTGTATTGTGTGGCTGTATGTATGCGATGAAGTTCACGATTGAGGAAAAACTGGACCCTCTACTAATTTACAGTGAGTGTGGCAGAAATTCCAAGCAAGTCATCCAAATGTAAGGTATCCTAATCGTACGCCCATCTCACGACAAATCAAACGAAGAATTTGCACACGACTCTTGTCCTCAGGTGATTGGAATTCCACAACACGNCGCCCATCTCACGACAAATCAAACGAAGAATTTGCACACGACTCTTGTCCTCAGGTGATTGGAATTCCACAACACGAGTACGACGAAACAATGCTACGGGCGAGACACATCAACACGATTTGTTGGCACGTGTCAATTTAAACCACCCCATGGGTACGCGAGAACTTCCTAGGTTCTTTGGAATAATTAAAATAAATTTTTTACAGATACTGCACTAAAGGAAATTATATATATATATATCACGTGGCTCTTCATTAAGCATTACATGAAGGTGATTTTTCAGCAACGTGTTCAGTTTTGCAGGTTCATTCTGATGTATGTAAGGGATGACTGCAATTTTCTGAAGAACATACTATTTAGCAATTAAGCGAACTTCACAATCCATGGTCGCGTAGATTTACAAAATATGCAATACTGGGCGACGGAGAATCCACGTTGGGTCTGCNGAACTTCACAATCCATGGTCGCGTAGATTTACAAAATATGCAATACTGGGCGACGGAGAATCCACGTTGGGTCTGCCATGTGGAACACCAGCGACAGTGGAAAGTGAACGTGTGGTGTGGAATCGTTGGAGACTACGTCAGAGGGCCATATTNCATGTGGAACACCAGCGACAGTGGAAAGTGAACGTGTGGTGTGGAATCGTTGGAGACTACGTCAGAGGGCCATATTTCATTCAAGGAAAAATGACTGGCTGTACTTACTATCATTTTCTCAGAGATACCTTACCGGCTCTTCAGGAAGACATAACGCTCGACGTACGTGGTAATATGTGGTTTAAGGACGATGGTTATCCTGCCCATTTCGCTTTGGTGGCGAGGCAAGTGTTAAAATGAAACGTTTCCAAACCGGCGGTTAGGGCGTGGTGGTGTTGTAAGATGGTCAGGTCTCTCACCCGACCCCACACCTCTCGATTTTTTCCTGTGGGGAACACTGAAAGATAGGGCGTACAACACAGATCCTACGACGTAGAAGACATGCAGGAACGCATTGTGGCAGCTTGCCGAGGCATTANAGATAGGGCGTACAACACAGATCCTACGACGTAGAAGACATGCAGGAACGCATTGTGGCAGCTTGCCGAGGCATTATGCCAGAAACACTTCAGGTTACTCGTCGCTAGCTTAATGTGCAGTTACATATGTGTAGAGCTATCGACGGTAAACACATCGAACACATGCTGTGAAATGACCTAACATGAAGCGTTTCAACCATAACTGTGCTCTTTTGTACTACGCATGTAGATGTGATTGCATTTCTCATTAGGTTGGTTTGTTATATTTTTGTTGTGCGTCTATACGTACTCGTTACTCAGTACAGTTAATGACTATGAAACAAATCTCCTGAATTAAGTTTTCATTTTAATAAAATGTTATGTATTGAAATCAGAATTGCACTCCCATTGCCATTCTTCCCTATGCTGCGATGCTCTCCTTTGCCCAATTTCGCATTCCGTGCCCCTTACCCCATCAAGGNCCATTGCCATTCTTCCCTATGCTGCGATGCTCTCCTTTGCCCAATTTCGCATTCCGTGCCCCTTACCCCATCAAGGTGAGCGCTATGCTCCTATAAGAAAGCGGTCCCGCCAGGGTTAGTCATGGCGCGTGTTGCTTGCTTGCAGCTGTGAGTACAGGTCCACCGCCCCATGCTACCAAACCACTTAACTTAATCATATTTGCACACTATTTCTTGGCATTTCTGTGTTATTTTACATTGTATCACCGATTTTCCTCTTTGCGCGTACTTTCAGATGCCATAGAAATAAATGCGTGTTTCCAGGGAAAAGTAATATTTTGTTTAATTATTTCTGTCCATACACGTGTTACGATTATTTATATGGCCGTAAATTACTTGCCTCTGTGAATAATTTCATTTAGCGAAAACCGCATTCGTGGTCCGAAACCGTTCCGTAAATTTTGTGGGTGTCCACGTTAGGCGGACAATTCTGTTTATATATGAAGTGAATGGTTAAGGCAATGACTAAGTTCAAGTACATCTATTCAATATTTAATATAGAGGCTGTGAGGTAATTCGCGGATACGGACTGCACCACATGAATCTGTGATCAAAACTAAGTAGAAAAAATGTATTGGTAAAAATGCATTAGTCCCTTCGTTTTTCGAGAAAAAAAAACATGAAAGGTCAAAAAACCATAGTAGCAAACATGTAGTATTCCAGTTAGATAAAAGTGAGGTGGTGTGGTAATGCTGCAACTAGCGTGTTGGTTGTAAGCCATACGGCAAGAGAACGAGCCGAGCTCAGTAGTGCCATGGAGTTCACGTGCAGTGAGTACTGGGACATGGTAATAGCAATGAGTGCATCCGGCGGCCTAACTCCATGCATGCTGCATGCATCCATCGTGCAAAAAANTGGGACATGGTAATAGCAATGAGTGCATCCGGCGGCCTAACTCCATGCATGCTGCATGCATCCATCGTGCAAAAAAAGTACATTGCTATGGGCAGAGCAAACTTCGATCACCTGTTATAACGTTTCTACGTTTTGTATACCGATGCTGTATAGTGTGCATAATGTGAAATAAATTAAGTTTATCTACTTTAATATAGTTTTTATCATAAACTAAGGACCTCACGCTTTTTTACTCGAGAATATATTCTACTTAGTTTCGATCACAGATTCGTGTGGTGCAGTCCGTATTAACGAATTACCTGACGGACTGTACTCGTGGTATTACTGAGTCTTATCAATACAAGGAACTTCGAGCAAACCTGTCATAAATGACGTCACCCATTGTTGGCAAAGAGAGTAATATTACCGTTACTCCCATTCTTGACCTACACTGGTCTACAATATACGATAGCACGTTTACACTCGTATGTGAAATGGAGAAGACGTTGTTGGAAAAATGTGATTTAAGCTTGTGATTAGCGTTCTGTCTGGACCTAACACCATGGTTCTGCCTTCGTGCTTTTAAATTTTAGGCCAGGCTGGGATTGAGCGCAGTCTCTGCTACAGCAAAACTAAGACGAAACCAAAAGAGACTGCCATGACAAGGATTAAAATTCACCCACAGAATACAGTCAATTCCACTTAACTGATAGTGTCTCCTCTTCCCTCTATCGGCGATATAAACGGAGTTGTTTTGTCTCTCACTTATTAAACTTCTTTAACTCATTGATCTCTCCACGCAAACGCAGTTTAAACCATAAACCATTGGCAATAAGAGTCAAATTTCAGTGAATAGTTCACCAGAATGTACATCTGTTGGCACCTGTCGATCGCCCAGTGCTCTTACTTGAATATTCATTGTACTTGTGGGTTCTATATTTTATTGGACATTACTATGTCCAAGAAAGAATTTCTTCACTCTGAAATTTGGCCCTGCGCACTGACGACCTAGGCTCTCAGCAGTCCAAAGTCCCGCTTTATGGTTGAGCCTAGATACCATCTTTCACACTAAAAAAAACAAGGCAGATACCACCATCGACAGCAGTGAGGACATATTTGCCCTATTATCTAACTTGAGCTTGTTGAAGGAGTGTCAACGTGATTGTCTTTATGATAACGAGGGCCATAATTACGGTTACTCGGAATCATCTTTATGCGGTATTCTGGAAGCCATAACATAATTACTATCTTTANCGAGGGCCATAATTACGGTTACTCGGAATCATCTTTATGCGGTATTCTGGAAGCCATAACATAATTACTATCTTTATGCGAAGATGTACGTTTGGCAACGCAGCGTGATGTGTTCTGAAATCAACGATCTGCTTTTTGAAATATATTTTTTCCTTTATTACATAGTGTATTGCGACACAAATTTTGTTATTCAAGTTAACTTCCTACTACGAAAAATTATTTTAAAATAAACTTACTTATTTTTATGGATTTAATACGATACTAGTTAATTTTGAGCATCACGAGATTAGCAGCACTGACTCATGACCGAATACTTCACTTCGTAGTCACTGCTAATTATAAAATATACTCCTTAAATATATTCCAGGCGTCATTTATTTGGACGGAAATATAACAGAGTACAATATTTCTCATTTGTGAGCCATTAAAAAATTTTTTTATTTATAAGATGTAGTAACTAGAATTAACTTCAACTTGTCCGCCATTATCTTTCCACTTTCGGTCATAAGGACACCTTGTTTATCTTTTTTTATATAAAGGCAGTGACGAAGCACTCGGAAGACCACCATGGAGAAATATTGAGTCGCAGAAGGCCATTTCGCCTCGAAAAGATGGTTGGGAAGTAAATGTCCTTATATTAAGACAGTTAAGCGTTACATAATCGGGCCTCAGGTTGTACAAGGTTGTGTTCGGCGTACCACTCATTTGTTCAAAACCAGGGGGTGGCGTGTAGAGAAGTAGTCCCTACACCGTGAGAAGCCAGAGTGTCGCCTTAATGGAGAGAGGGTTTTTTTTGTATGACAGTTCATCCTTTCTTCTTGAGTCTCATATGAGCTACCTTTCTCGCCCTTTATATGGTCCATACGGTATAAGAAGGCCACTTTCTGACAGTCAGTAGTGGCAACTTAAAGTTTAGGAAACAAACAAAGTGCCATTTACAAAATCCTGTATCAGCTGATGCACGAACGAACAAAAGTTAAATTTACGTTGGCTATTCTGAGTGCACTGCCAATGCACATCACAAAATCAGAAAATACGCGGGTAAGAAAGAGTTCTTACATTTATTAATGCATTTTATTTTACAAGGACACAAAACAATGGTTGTTAGTGTTAAAAACTAAACTTCGTGATAATGTAGTTATGTATAGGTGTTCAAAATGAAATGTACAATAGAACGATACGACGCGGAAAAGTTTTCTGAAGTTGTGCTAACTTCAGAAAGTTTTTTCACGTCGTATCATCCCTCTCCAACCTCGCTTTCAACACGTCCTTGATATTAATTCGAAAAGCATATAGAAATATTGCATAATATTGTTGAATTATTTTTCTATTAATTTGACGAAACGACACGAATTTGAAATATATTTCCAGCCCGTAATCTAAGAACAATCAACTTAAAATAATACGCTATCTGTTATCCAAAAACAGCGGCTCAAACTTCGCCGTGACGCGCTGTGCGCGCGATCTCTCGGATATTATGCGAGGTATTACCAGCCAGAAATGAACCTCTTTTTTGCGCAACATATAGCGAATTTACAAACAAATGCCAATAGTTATATTTTTCCACGAAATCTGCATAATTTTTAAAGTAACATATATTTCATGTAAAATGATTTGGAGTAAAAGTAGTTTATATTCGGCCGGTAATCGTTCGTCTACATAAATTATACGCCATATTGTTCTCATGAAACCCATCTCCTTGTTTGTAGAAAGTGAGACGCGTGAATAGTTTTTAAGCAATCCTAATGTTATTCCACGTGACATATTTCCAACAGACCGTCTCGCAAATATTAACCCAAATTCACTATCTCGGACAAATTAAAAAAGAGTTAGCAAATATTTAATTATTTGCAACATTTTATATTTTTACTTGTATAACCTACTTAATTTTTTAGACAGATGTCAGTCTTAAAAACAGTGGCGCTACTTTCGCAGATCTGTCAGAAAACGGTCTTCTTATACAGTATGGACTATAACAACATACAGCTAAAGCTGCCCAGGCATGCGTCTTTAAACAGTTGCGCTATTTTGCGCGATCCATCTCAGCACATCACTTTAAGTTATTGGCCATTTCTCTGATTCAGGAAAATTATTCAGTTATACACAAGCTAAAGTAAAACTAATACGTAAATCTATTATGTTAATGCGTCTCCTGCAATTCCCACTTGAAAAAACAAACGCTTTTAAAATACAATAATTTTAATTGCTATTATATGATATATATATACATATATATAATATTGTAAATACGTTTACCGTTTTTTTTGTTTATAATTTACAAGGATATATTTTTGTAGAGAATGGTCATGTCTTTCCCACGCGAGNCCATTATTTTTTTTTTTTTTTTTTTTTTTTTTTTTTTTTTTTTTTTTAAATACATTTTGCTTGGTGACGAACTTTCTCAGGTCGCCCCTGCTGGCGGCTATGAAACGTGTGTGTACTGGACAAACCAAGGGGACGGCACCGGTTACCAAATTACTTATTTATTGCCAAACTAACTAAGCTGCAAGGTTTCTTATGTGAACTTCTAATTAACAACACAAGTGACGTAGTTTATCATCGTATAATTCAGTATAAAAAGTTTGTAGATGCAAAAATTAACCTAATCATTTAAATTATGAAAAATAACACACAGTTTTTAATTTCACTATTTACTTTCGGGTTTGAAAGATTATTTACATTTATAAAATACAATTTAAAATCCTTTACAGACCGCCAGGTAACAACTAACCAGTACGGAAAAAATTCTGTATCATATGTTATTGTTTTCAACAGTACGATTTCATATATGCTAACATATGAGCATGTACTCTAAATTAAAGTAAATCAGTCTTATTTATCATTGTAAATGCTGAACTAACCCAATCGTATGTTTTCAAGTAAATCACCTGTACCTTTAAAATTGAATGATCTTCAACTAATTTTCAAGATCATTATTATTTTTTCATTGATATTTGCTTTAACTAGAGAATTAACCGTGGTGGTTTGTTGATCAGGCCAGCTGCAGCCTAAAGCGACGAATAAAGTTATATTATCGGCGTGGTCGCACACGGATTTTTGCATGTGGGAAACGTGGCGGACGTGGCTGTTGTTTTGTGCAGTTTCTCGGGTTAATCCCTCTTCTCCTACGGTTGAAATCCGTCGCTGCCCCATTTTTCCGTCACTTAATCGCCTGTTTCACCATAGATCTTATCTGTAAAGGTCCACTCAAATCTCTCACAAAAGATCCCTAAAGTCAGTTCAGTGCTATATACAATACTAGAACGTAGTGAAAAAAATTAAAACTATTTACTTCCGTCTTAGACAATAAAATTCTATAGTATAAAGTTTTGAAGTTCATTAAAATTACGTATTTAGCTCATTAAATTGTATTCATCTTCGAGCAGTTTCAGTGCATACAATTTCCATAATTTATATTTAATTTAACTTTTATTGTGCCACTAGACCAAATGTCGTATTTAATGTAAAACAAATTTTTGGAATACGTAATTTCACCATACTTTTCTCTGCTCAGAACATTGTAGTTATTTCCGAAGCATGTAATTGAAAGAGCAACGAGACGAAATTGTGAGCGATGTATTTCAGTTTTTGTAAAATCTTGCTTCAAACATAATTATTACGAGCACTAAAATGTTACAATCGAGGTCCCTGCAAAAGGCATAAAATCAAAACTTCAACTTGCCTATTTGACGAGTTACACAAAATTCCAGGATTTCATATGCGCCCATATAAATTTATATGTAGATTCCGTAGTTACTCGCTCGCAGAAACAGGACGTGGACATGTATACAGCGGTATAAAGGTTTATACATACGGTCAGTGTACAGCATAAAGCTAGACTTAGAGTCTTTTGTATAAAAGCTTCGTTTTCGGGCCAAAATGTCAGGTTTTGCATCATTATTAAGCATTTATGTCCATGGAAAATTTACATTTTATAAGTTTTTGGTATTATATTATTACCATTTGTATTTGGTAGTAGTAAAAACGCAGGAGTTCATAGATATTTTAAATATTTTATTATGCTATAGTCTGTTTCAACATTTAACGTTGAAACTTCATAATTTAATTATCTTTTACAGAGTATGTGAAGCAAAAATAGCATGTCCTTGGTAAACTGAGCACTTTTAAACGTCCTGCTTAAAATCTACTCATATGGACATTGTGTGTTCTTCCGCCATATGTATGATCAACATTTTAATGTGCCTGATCACGTTATTGATGCGTCGGATATAGCGAGACTGTGAAATTAATAATTAAGAAATTTTTTTTTACTAATGTCCCAATTCTTACACTTACAAGCATTAGTAAAACATAAATAAAAATAAGTTATTTATGTATTCACAAATTTTTACCTAAAACGTTACAACATAGAACTATTTTTTTTCTGCATAGTTACCAACTTTACTTGACGCTTGCCAATCAGTCCGTCTGTTAAAATATATGCAGGTAAATTGATTTACAAAGGCTCAAATATACGTGAAAAACACGCAGCTCAATTTTTATTGTAGTAATTTGTAAAATTTTATTTCACAAGAAATTAAATTGCAAGGAAATTCAGGAATTTAATGTAGTGATTATAACTGGCTTATAATTGTATAGCTCTTACCATAAGTAAAGGGATACACATTGGAACAATAAATTATAGTCTATTCGCGGTTTCATCACACTTTTTTAATGTAACTTTTGAAAAATCACCCCTGTATGAAGTGTTTGTTTATTTCATAAATATGACATGAATCCCAAGGGTTTTATAATTGTGTTAGCATAAATATACCTTATGTTTAGTTAAATCAAAATTATAACTCTTTATAAACAAATAGTAATATTTAATTTATAATTAATATGAATAAAAACAGTGCTAAAGTTGTAGGTGTGTTGGTAATGCCTAGTAAAAAAAGTTATCATGCAAAATATTACTACACTGACGCGCACGAATGCGGTGCGCAGTCCCTTTGGTGTAATTTTATAGACTTGGTAAAGCTTTGTTTGCATGAGGCGGAGGAATATCCTAGAAGTAGAACTCAAGCAGGGCTTCAGAGAAGTGTGTAGTAACCGTGAATGGATTCTACACGAAGTGACCCTGGCAGGGTGCTCACGCAGATACCCAGACGTAACCGGCTTACCCTGGCGGTGTACACGACACGCCAAGTTCCCTTCCGTGTCTTGTGTTTCACCGACCTCGCCCCGGGGTCCAGGCTTCCACAAGTTTGCGGACGGGAACCCGCTCGACGAGCGAGGAAGGGAGGTTTGCTGCGATCGCACCCGCCGGGCCACGTCGACCCGCCCTCCTGGTCGGTGGGTCCAACTGTAACAACATCCCCGGACTGCACCCGCGGCCGTGCTAGCGCCATCCCCCCGCACTGACTCTCTACGTCCCGCCTTCGCCAGACCCCCACGGGCCGCTCGCCTTGTTCGCCCGCGCCGCCTCGTTACGCGGCGATTGTGACCTCGTTACCGACCGTCGTTTGCAGTGTTCGGCTCTTGCCATTCGGCGATACCCGCATCGCCTTCGCGACCGACAGACCTCCAGTGTCGAGCCCCCGTCGAGCACGCACTTGAAGAAAACGTCTGCCTGTCTCTTTCCCGTGGAGGACGGAAACACACGCGCGGTTCCTCTTGGAAAATTATTCAGTGAAGGCTATTTGCGGTGATTATTCAGTGGCGTAGGAATGTTGACATCGCAAAAAAATATATATGTATGTATTTATATCGATCATTAAAAAAGTATCGTTTTACAAAACTATGTATCGAAATAAAAATTGATAATTTTCAAGAAAAGCGCCTTTTCCGAAAATCGGGAATATAATACCTGCAAATATTACATATGGTTATTACTAATCACACGTATTACGTATTATAGTGGGGTTTCACGTAATTTGCAGTATATAGCATGAAATGTGATAGTGAGGAGAGCTATGAAGATTACTGTGTTTATGGAGTAAAGCACATAAAATGTATGTACGATATATTTATATCGGGTCGCTAAATTGTATTAAATGCAAGACAACCTTTTGAAACCAATCCTTAATGTATAAAACGTCATTCACAGGGTATAATAACGCCGAGGCGCTAAGGTTATACAGGTAGAAAAACAGTAATCGAACTGTGTTGGAACATCATGAAATACTGTTGAAATACTCAAGGCTTACCTTGTCTATATTTACGAGAGGATTGTACTAGGTAAAGTTTTACTAGTAGAATAAATATACACATAGTAGATCTAACAATACGGCGTTCACATATGGTGTTCATAAGCAGTTGACGTGTATTACAATGAAACATTACAATACATTAGGAAACAAATGCACAACGAAATTGGTTTACATCACAGTTTTACTGTGGGAATTTGCGCCACTTCAGTGTAATGTGTGATTTTGACTGTGTGGAGGTTTTTGATGTGCAAGTCCTATTACGCGTGTTTTATTCTAATTCATTCTGTTTGGCGTGTTAAATCAATTAATTGTGCGGAAATATGAGTGTTTGAGTGGCATTATATTCATAGTAAATGTAAAAATGTAATATTTGTGCTGTAGTTTGAGTGTCTATGGAGTTTCGACACACTGAATATACGTTAACGTGTTATGATTAATCAACTACGAGGTATGTAAAACAATTCAACGGGTGAGTAACGTAACACATTTTGAGTTTTAGCATGGACAGCGATTACATTGTAGTTAATTGTACTGTGTTTATTGAGTATGAATATGTTAGTTGAAGGGCTTACGTCATTTTGCCGCCAGTCTTGTAAAATGCAGTAGACCTAACAAAATTAAACTTAACTTTACGATAGGTATATCACAGGGGTGGATGACCCTACGCGAGCTTTCTTATTATGGTTTCGCAACGTTTTATTATGTGTGGTATAAGAATATGACAGGGTTTTGCATTTTGTAGGATGTCGTCAAGGGTTTAGATATTGCTGGGTGTGTAGCTATTTGATGTGTAGCTTACCTAACCGAATTAAGCCTTACTTCACGATGTGTAACTCACAGGTGTTCTACGAACTGCTGCAGGAAGATATACGTTATTATGTGTTGGAAAATTGTACCCCTGATTTACATATTGTGAACTTACGTATTTTTCTGTTAGGTCTTTTTCCATTAAGCATATTTATATAAGAAAATTTAACAATAACGTACATGTTTTACACATGTTTTACTCCACAATTTCCCTGATCTTCATAGCCTTCACTACCATCGTATTTGTTGTTTGTATTAAAAATGTGTTGATGACTATAAGCAAATTCGTTTTCTGTGTAATTAGTAGAGTGAAATTACACCACACTCCGTGATTTTTTTCTTCTGTTTTCGGAAAAGTCTCTATTCTTCACAATTACCAAAAAATATCGATTTTTCGTTACATTGGAGTTCGATATTTTATGCATTATAGGACTTCAAAAATTTAAAATTTCTTGGAATAACAAAGCATTTCAGAATGCTATGTTGCCTACATTTAGAGCATGTTGCCGAAGTAATTAGATNAAATTTCTTGGAATAACAAAGCATTTCAGAATGCTATGTTGCCTACATTTAGAGCATGTTGCCGAAGTAATTAGATTGTGATTTGTTAATTAAATTTATGTATTCAAAACAAAGCTTATTAAAAGAACATTTTAAAATATTTATTTCGATACCTGGAAAAATCATTTCTTTCGATAAAATGTCGTTGAATTATNATTAAAAGAACATTTTAAAATATTTATTTCGATACCTGGAAAAATCATTTCTTTCGATAAAATGTCGTTGAATTATGTCTACAAATTCTATCGATATGTAGTTGTTATAATATCGTTATATCGATATTTTGATATTTTTTCAACATCCCTACNTTCTACAAATTCTATCGATATGTAGTTGTTATAATATCGTTATATCAATATTTTGATATTTTTTCAACATCCCTACAGTGGCGCAGATATCATTTTTCCTGGTGGAGAAGGAAAACCATGTTCACATACGCAAGCTATTCACGGTACACTAAACATTTTTGAAAGCCCTTCTTCAG
Organism: Clitarchus hookeri; assembly: GCA_002778355.1. Classification (NCBI taxonomy): domain Eukaryota; kingdom Metazoa; phylum Arthropoda; class Insecta; order Phasmatodea; family Phasmatidae; genus Clitarchus; species Clitarchus hookeri. Next base: position 36,409 of record NQII01003519.1, on the reverse strand, counting down.
ATCTATTACCATGCATATTGTGTATTCCTCCAAAATATGCACAATCAACTTTACCACGAGCCAGATCACTTTATTCATGCTTCGGTCAAAAGAAACTGTAAGATAATTAGAAAGATACATATTTTACAGATACTCGCATGTGCATGTAAAAGCAGAAATCAAAATATATTACTTCTGAAACCCCAATTATTCGCGTTAACGATTTTAAATAAACGTTTAAACATACTTTCCTCTCGTCTTTGCCATCTTTACTTGGCGCATTACAGCCAGTTTGCCNAAGATAATTAGAAAGATACATATTTTACAGATACTCGCATGTGCATGTAAAAGCAGAAATCAAAATATATTACTTCAGAAACCCCAATTATTCGCGTTAACAATTTTAAATAAACGTTTAAACATACTTTCCTCTCGTCTTTGCCATCTTTACTTGGCGCATTACAGCCAGTTTGCCAGTTAAAATATTACGTAGGTAGGGGCAGTACCACCTATCGCGGATTGATTTAAGAAGGGCTATATTTACGTGAAACACAAATATAAATTATTACAACAGTGATGACAACAGTTTGTTTGTAATGCCTGATAAAGCACGCCAACCAGCGACATCGTCCGGCACGATTCTCACGTGTGAAAATCCGGGAGTGACACCGGTGGGAACCGAGCACGTTGATGCCGCGTTATGCGTACAAGTAAAAATATAATATATGGGGACTGTGCAAACATTTTTTTTCAATGCTAAGTTATTTGGTATATAAACATAGATGTTTCTTCTCAATGCGCAATATTAATACAACTTTAAACAATAAACTTTTTTTTCANATTTGGTATATAAACATAGATGTTTCTTCTCAATGCGCAATATTAATACAACTTTAAACAATAAACTTTTTTTTCACCTCGAATATCGCGTCGATTCGGAAATATACATATTTAGCACTTTTCATGCCATGAATTGAACTATCTATAGTTTTTTATATAGGTACTTTTTTCCTATTTATGCGATGGACGACCTGTTCTCTCTTACCTTGATTGGGTTTCATACGAGTATATATATACTAGCGGCTACCCGCGACTTCGTCTGCGTATATATATTTAGAAGTGATAGCCTATTCTGATGTATGAGTAATAATTATATTTTTTGGTTTCTATTTATTGCAATATACTCCTATAAACTAAGTTAAACGATTTTTTTCGTCCAGCGCAAACATGCAGATTTTGCGATTTAGGAACACGTGAGCAAGCTATGTAGAGCTGACCGTGGGAAAAACATGGCGTGCCCAAATGTATTCCTGCTACCTTTAATGTTTGACCCTGTGATTTGATGATAGTCATTGAAAATGCAACTTTTAATGAGAACTGCAGACGTTTAAAATTAAATGGTATGTTATTAGGTATAATTGGGATGCGTGGTATAAGCACATTGTCTCCCTTGNCTGCAGACGTTTAAAATTAAATGGTATGTTATTAGGTATAATTGGGATGCGTGGTATAAGCACATTGTCTCCCTTGGCTTCTACAGTTAAGATTGTGGCCTTCACAATATGCCTTCCTAGTTCGGTGACTCGCAACCGAGTGCCCTTTGCATAATCTTGGCCCGTCCAAAGTTGCGCATTAACAAAACTTGTATAACTACCTTTTATTCCAGCTTATGGGATGGCACCCCGGATAGCTCCAAAGAGTTTAGCAACTCCACGGGATAGCTCGTTGTGTCATCGGATGACATGACTATGTCGGTGTAGTTGTACACTGATGCTTTGCTAGTTATTTCGTCCAAGATTTTTTTATTTATTTTCGTAACAGTCTCATTTTTTGGTGCCAGTATGGTTCTTTTACACAACCAATTTTCGTCGTGAATGTATTGTTGCAGATCCGGAAAAACTTGAGCAATAAGCTCGTCTTCCGAATCCACAACATGACAAAATTGGTGTGTGAAAAGAACCATACCTTCTTGGTGGGTTTCTAGACGGCCTTCACCAATTTCGAAGAGTTTTTGAGCATATTCACCTGACTCAACATCGCTGAATAACTGGATTCGCAAGTTAGTGGTGAGATAAAGCTTTTCAACTTTGGTCCACAGATATGATGCTTTCAGACATGCGTTAATTTCGTCTGCTGCAGTGCCTAACTCGATAACAGGTAAAGTCTGTCTAAAATCCCCTGCCAGTAACACTACCACACCACCAATCAACTTTAAATTTCTTTGTATGTCTTGTAGACAGCGATCAAGCGCCTCGATGGCGCGTTTGTGTGACATAGTGCACTCGTCCCACACGATCACCTTACATTGTTGCAACATGACGCCGCGGGCGCTGCTCTTACTGATATTGCACTTTGGGGTTTCTTCGCTCGCCAGATTAAGAGGTAATTTAAAAACAGAGTGTGCCGTCCGTCCACCGCTCAGTAATGTTGCAGCGATCCCAGAGGAAGCCACATCAAATTAATCAAAAAGTTTTGCCTGTACCGCCCGGGGCGGGGGAGGATCATACGGTCACTCCGGTGGGAGGAGCGTAGGTTGGACACTTGAGGCGGTGTGGCAGTACTATGCTATAGTAACCGAGCCCAACCTACTTGCCGATTTCTTTAAAGGATGGGTGATGCGTCTCTTANTTGGGCCGATAGATAGTACCAAGGCCCGACCACTTGGCGGGGTGTTGGACCTCTTGGCACTCAGGCCACTGGGGCCCAAAACAGGAATTTCCCCGTGAAGAAATTCTAGGATGGTAAAGGACGCGTGTCCGATGTCAGCGGAGCCCAGACTTATGGGCGGCGTGGCGATCACGGCACTCGGTGAAGAAACCAAGGGTATAAAACCTGATAATGATGACAGTACCCACCTGTTTCAGAGGGACCCCGCGTCTCCCTGCCCGTGGGTGGGGCTCTGGCGATCGGGCATTGGAAAACCCATACGTGCCCTGAAAAATAAGAGGTAACACGGGATGATCTGTTTGGCCCATTCGGAGGTACCCTCTGGTGTACGGATCAGGTGAGGTTGGACTCGCGCTGGCAGTGGTTGACTCTGCATGCTGGAGGAGGCTCGGAGAGATTCCCCCTCTTGTTGAAGAGCCCGGCGGTGAGCAGGCACTGCTCCGGGGCGTCCCGAGATGACGTCAGGGGTGTGGGTAGTGCTCCGGCCAGACCACACGCTTGGTAAACTGAGTGCTAGGATCTCAGGCCTTGTGGTAGGACATGCTCGGTGCGATCTGGTAAATCATATCGGGGCTACGCTCGGTGCGGCCTGATGAAAGGTCGGAGCTACGGGTTTGATCAATATCGGTGAGCGCTCTTCATTTCTGCGTTGAGAGGGCGTGATCCTTCTTCCCCGCCTACTGGGAGGCTGGGGTGCGGAATGGCTGAATGGCTAAGAGCGCCCCGTTAACAAATAACAGCATGGCTCCGGCTGTGTTTTATGTTTAACCATGTACCGCCCGGGGCATAAAAAAAATATGCCGCATTCAGCACTCTCAACTCGTTGTAATATTTTGTTATAAATGTCTTTTTGCTCGGGTAGCAGGCGTGGCACAGTTTCGCTGACATGAGCACCTAATATCGTGGTATCGTAGCTTAGCTCTTTCATCTAATCGGTCGACAGCTCTCCTCGACGCTGTGGTGTGGGCATACTGAAGTCGGACGACTTCTTTCCGGAAATCGTTATTTCTTTGTCCTTGATAAGTCCCAGTGCTTCATTGAAAGAAAGATCGTTACTGATTTGATCCATCCTTTCAAATCTGTGCAAGGTATCCTCTGATAGCGCGGTGTTATACTTGTCCCATAGTTTAAGAGGATTGGATAAACCGCAAGTGCGCCGGACCGAACCATTTTAGCAGCGCGCATTCAGTTTCTCATCGTCATAGCTTTTAAAATATTTTTCCAAATTATGTAGTGTAAAAGACAAAGTTTATCTACTTTAAATATCAGAAGCGATTAAAGTATTTATTTTGATAAAGAATTAACTTGTTACTACAAAATATGCATTGCAAATAAAGTATCAAATTTTATTGTATTTATGGTTCACTATTTTGGCAATAATAGCTTACACATAAAAGATAGATATATGCTGTCGAAGACTTTTTTGTAGAACTATTTAAGAGAAACATTTCCACCATACGTTATATTCGTGTAACTCTTACAGTTTTTACAACGCACGCCAAAATAGCTCGCAGATGACAAAATTTTTTCCGACTTACTTGACATGAATCGTTTTATTTTGACCAATTTACACCATATATCTTTATGATTTATAGCCTATGTCCTATTCTGATGTATTAGCTATATTATTGTAAAGTTTCATTAAAATCCTTTCACTAGTTTTTGCGTGAATCAGTAACAAACATCCATACATCCATCCTCACAAACTTTCGCTATTATAATATTAGTAGGATTTTTTTTTTCGGTGCCCAAATGCCGTAAAATATCCCAACTTTACTAAGGTTAGATTTTTATTCATGGAAAGAGGTTTACACTCGTGTTTGTGGAAGCGCGCTAATAGAATATTCTCTTAGTTTTTTTTTCAAACGGTTTAACACTAATTATTGAACCCTATATAATGTGGGCGTGGAAATATTTATATTCATCAGAAGATGAAAGGACTCGTTTGTTGGGTTACGAAGAGACCTGATTAAGTATATATTCCTTAGCGTTAGAGGACTGGCCAACAACAAATCTGGTGCAAAATGGTAGCTTCTCGGTATGCCTGAAAAATGTCAGGAATTGCTGATACCAAATAAACATTTTTTATCAATATAACTATTTTTAAAATTAATACGTACATGTTTGCCTGCATTACATTATGCGATTTTTTATTGTTATTTTATTTTTACTTCTTGAAACAAGGATTTATAGTGATTCAGAAATCCTCATGNCATTATGCGATTTTTTATTGTTATTTTATTTTTACTTCTTGAAACAAGGATTTATAGTGATTCAGAAATCCTCATGTCATGGATTTGATGTGAGAGAAAATTGCGCAACCTCCTTCATTTTATAATGAACAGACATAAATATATTTTATTCCTTTCTGATAAATCAATTCTCGTAAAATATAAGTCTACACGTACATTTTCTATGTGGTGTGCAAACGAAAATTCTAAATTGAAAAAATATAAAGTTTACACCTTTTTGGGCAAACGGGAACAAGTAAGGAGTCGGCCATGAAATCATACCGGCATTCACGTGGAGTTATTTTTAAAAACAGAAATTGGGTCGAACGAGTCGAGAATCGAACCCGGGTCACCCAGAACATGAGATTCCCTTAGTGTTGACTTGTGTGTGCAGATATAATCTGTGCTTAATATCTTGTGAATTAAAGTTGGCNAACATGAGATTCCCTTAGTGTTGACTTGTGTGTGCAGATATAATCTGTGCTTAATATCTTGTGAATTAAAGTTGGCGTGTGTGTGAAATAAAAACCAGCTGCTGGAGCGACACCAGGTACACCATTTGCAGAGCGGCTATTCGGTCCTCCATGCACGTGTGAAGTCAGGTCCTGACCTNGCTATTCGGTCCTCCATGCACGTGTGAAGTCAGGTCCTGACCTGTCGGAGTCATGCTGCTGCTGGTCATCGTAAAGTTTCACCAGCTTGTGCAGCAAAGGAAAGCCATACACGAAATGCACATTAATGATTTTAACTTCAATTTTGCACAAGTTGCTAAGACATTTTTTCTCTTGGGGTCTCGCCATGTAATCTGGTCCTTGTGGATTCTGCATCAGCCAGTCGCGCAGCATGTTTCCCACTTGATGGTACTGAAAATTGCCTTCGTCCCACTTCAGTTCATGGTGGTACTTCGACAGCCAATCGTTCGTCTCCTTACATTTCTCGTTCAACTGTTACCCAGAATAAGGGGAGAAGAAGGAGCGTGTGCGAATATTGCCATCGTTGTCGTAGGACACTGCTACCTCCTTAAGTATATAACTGCTCTGGCTGTGGAAGCCTTGCCGATTACAGTGCATCCTGCTGCTGTCTTTGCTCGATCGAAGCTGACTAAACATATATCACTTATGGCCCATCGTGTTTATACCCTCTGGGGCATTCACGAAAGTACATATCTTGANAACATGAGATTCCCTTAGTGTTGACTTGTGTGTGCAGATATAATCTGTGCTTAATATCTTGTGAATTAAAGTTGGCCCGACCAGCGGTCACCCCTCAGCACACCAGCGGTTAGTGCGCTAGGGCAAAGTCTTATTCAACGCCTGGTGCGGCGCGGCTGGACGTGCGCGCGAGCTCAGATTACGACGCACGTGTCTCTCGTATACTTCTGTAATAACACTCCTATCCACTTCTTTAAATGCGCCTTTGTGTTAATAGATTTTTAATTCGTCTATCATTCTCGCCTGCAAATTGGGATATTTCGGTATATTTGCGTGTGTGTGTTTGTGTGTGTGTGTTTGGCGTATGAGCAAGTGGAGAACGTACCTTCTTTTTTTTCTTATTTCTTAGTTTCACTGAATCAGAATGTATGTTTTGTTTAACCGGAATTAATAAAGAATTTCACATTTGATTTTTATACAAAAAAACAATGGTGGAGTTCAAGCCGGGATTTAGTTACAAAAAAAAAGTACATAGAATTAATTTTGTAGTATTCGAAAGGGATTAACATAACTCTAAAATACCATGGCCTGCATAATGTACTGGCTGCAATATGTTCTACATTTTTTCGCACTTGTGAAGACTTTCCCTATATGTCTCGACGAGGTTGAAATGTAGTGAATGAGAGCAAGATGCGCGTCTCTTTGCTGGAATTCGTATTTTGGTATAAGGTTTCATGGTTGGACTAGCATCTCGGGAATAAAACTGTGTTCTAGTTAGCGTAATTCATAAAGAGTGAATAGTATTGACACCTGTTGGATTAGAGGCCGCGTATATACATACACATGATCGCATGTCACTTTACATGACTCTGCCGGGGAGGGCGGTGGTGTTTTACCGCGGATCAGATATATCTCTAATGGAGCGAGCACACACAAATTTATGAAAATACCAAAATTTTGTTTGCCGAAGGTAACATTTTTTTATGATTTTGTACTTGTGACAGGTGTACTTAGGAGTAGGAGCCGAGTTTGAGGCACAGGATTCAGGATTTAGGAGTCGGAGTTGTCAGTCATGTTGGATGACGTCACAGGCGCGGCCTGCCGCCTTTTTCATCTCCATCAATTCCAGCGATGCGTAAAAAAAAAAAAAAAAATTCTTAAATATATAGGTTTGCCACTTTGGATCTTTTTTTATTATCCTAGAAAAAAAACGCTCGTTTGCGAAGAAACCTCCACTCGCTCAACTACCACGACTCCTGTTAGAGTGCCGATCGCCAGTCCATTTATTTATTTACGAATTAAAAAATTTAATGTTCCATATACGAGAAGGCGTATAAAAAAAATCGAGGATCATATATTAATCTCACACTAACCCCACCATACTAAACAACACCCCTCCCCCACTCAATAAAGAAAATTGCAAATATTTTTTTTTTAATTAAAAATGTTTTTTTATCATAATAACATGTACCTCACACTCACCCCACCCCACTCCCTCATCAAACAAATTAAACATTGGCTTTATCGAACAGAAATTATCGCTCCAACCATACAAATCAGTCATGGTGTATGTCCGTTGGCAAGTATATTATGACTTGAACACATATTTTGCCAGTATTGGACAATTAAAATTGTGCTAGATATTTATTTTTTAAATCTACCACGAGAAAGCTTTCATGTCGTCCATTTACAAACTTATTTTGTCGACGAGACACTCTTCCGAACGTGGAGTATAATTTATCTCTCTTTTTTTTAAGGTCAATCTCATAAAAAGTAAATGAAACAGAACATATTTTTTTAAAACAAATTTTATTCGTTAATGTACATCATGAGGAAACACATACACACATTGAAAATTGATATTTTACACTCTGTTTTGTGTATTGCAAGGCACTGTTCCACAGTAAGTCCAGATTTCCGTAGGTAATCGGTATAATGCTTAAAACACTGTTTGCAGACATGAACTTTGTACCCATGCGAAGTAATCTGCGATCGCACCAGTCTTAAAAAGTTTTCTACGTAACAATAATTTAAAACATTCTTTCTTAGTTTCGTCCTTCACCATCAGAAGATCGATATTTTCAAGTTTCTCACTCTTAGCCAGACTTGTTGGCACCACTTTCCCCCTGGCATTCAGAGAGTTCACATTTACAGACACATCAGGGTTGTTGTTCTTAAGGACCATTATTTGCTGTAGAGGATTCGGAAAATCCAGTAGGCTATAATCAAAATTTTCTTCCACCTCAGCATACCTCTTGTCCACACGCTGTGGATGCGATGACTTAAAAAATCCAGCCAACAGTGACCACTTGAAATATTAGTTTTCATTGTTGTGGGGATTTATTAAGGCATGCTTGTGTTTCATATAGTTTGGAACGTTACCATATGTCGATAACTGTAAAGGTTTATTCTCTATGTAACATGGGGGAAGACCCTTGCACATACTCATATGCACTGTTAGACCATCCTGCCATGAAATTGACCCCCTACATTTTGAACATGCGTACTTCATTTGGGTAGGGTTTTTGTTCAGCCATGCTTCTCATGTCGTCGGGCTTTGCTGCTACAAGCGTAGGTATTTTCACAAAAGCGACACCTATAATGTAGGAATGGTTCAGCAGAGGTGGTTGGCCATACAGTTGTTTCTGGAACAGATATCAATGTTCCAGTTGTCGATGCAGCTGCCTCAGCTGAAGAACTAAATGACACTTCTGCAGTGCCCGAGCCAAACATTACCGAAGACCCTGGAATTTCCAGTAAACACATAGGGATCTCAGCCGTAGATACAGATGATATGACCGAAGAGAAAGAAGTCGAGGGCACAGCCGATAGCACTCCCGAAGGAGTCGATGGTGGCAATTGGTACGATGCCCATAAAAGTCGGCAATGGTGCTATAGTAGGTAGCCCACCCGAATAAGTCGATGGTATTCCTGTTACCACACACGAAGAAGTCGATAGCACTGCTGGTACCACACACAAAGAAGTCCATGGCATTCTCGTAGATCCTATTAGCTCTGAAATGTCCGAAGACATTACGGATGCTGGATATTATGACGACTGTAAAAGCTAGATGAGATTATCTTTACCTCCACACTTTTGTCGACGAACTGCTGATCCTTCACAAGGAGCCATTATTTATACCAATAGCACCTTCCCTCCCATCTCTTATTCCCACTGAAACTCCACACCTGTTACCATTCCATCTGACTCACTGCCTGTTTCAACCTGAAGACGTGTGTGCATTCCCAGGTCCATCTGTATATACTCCTGCAGGTTTCGCTCTGCATCAGTATTACCCCAATACATAAATACATTATGTAGTATAAGAAGGATATGGATTTTCTTTTTTTAAAGATTTCTTAGAAGAAAAAAAAAATAGTCTAATGAGATAGGATAAAAAGCTACAACATTTAAATGATTTTGCTCACACAATTGATTTATTATACATATAAATACATACAACGCACAACACAAATAAATAAGCATTTAATTTTTTTTACTGTTCTTCAGAACTGATGTTGGGGTGGCTTCTTGTCTAATCGTAGGCAACATATTCAAGGTCCAAGGACGAGGTACACCATTTGCAGAGCAGCTATTCGGTCCTCCATGCACGTGTGAAGTCAGGTCCTGACCTGTCGGAGTCATGCTGCTGCTGGTCATCGTAAAGTTTCACCAGCTTGTGCAGCAAAGGAAAGCCATACACNAGTTTCACCAGCTTGTGCAGCAAAGGAAAGCCATACACGAAATGCACATTAATGATTTTAACTTCAATTTTGCACAAGTTGCTAAGACATTTTTTCTCTTGGGGTCTCGCCATGTAATCTGGTCCTTGTGGATTCTGCATCAGCCAGTCGCGCAGCATGTTTCCCACTTGATGGTACTGAAAATTGCCTTCGTCCCACTTCAGTTCATGGTGGTACTTCGACAGCCAATCGTTCGTCTCCTTACATTTCTCGTTCAACTGTTACCCAGAATAAGGGGAGAAGAAGGAGCGTGTGCGAATATTGCCATCGTTGTCGTAGGACACTGCTACCTCCTTAAGTATATAACTGCTCTGGCTGTGGAAGCCTTGCCGATTACAGTGCATCCTGCTGCTGTCTTTGCTCGATCGAAGCTGACTAAACATATATCACTTATGGCCCATCGTGTTTATACCCTCTGGGGCATTCACGAAAGTACATATCTTGANAGCTGACTAAACATATATCACTTATGGCCCATCGTGTTTATACCCTCTGGGGCATTCACGAAAGTACATATCTTGACGACTTTGTCTAGACAACTGTACGATGTGTGTCGGTTGCAAAGTATCAGGCTGAAAGTGTACTGTGTGGGGGTATATTTCCATGTGTAGTTAATTCGATCCTGCAGTCGGTCACANGAAGTATCAGGCTGAAAGTGTACTGTGTGGGGGTATATTTCCATGTGTAGTTAATTCGATCCTGCAGTCGGTCACATTTGAACTGATACACTCGTTTTGTTTACTCACATCGAATAACATAGGTGGTGCAAAATCCTTGATGGTATCTAGGCTCAGTATCGGGGATTAGGTACGCCCATAATATGGATTTTGGAATGAAGCATACATTTCATATGCCACTAATCAGTGTCAATTTTCAAAGTTCATGTTCATGTCCACATATGGAAAGGTTGCACTATTCAAGTATATTATTTTCATTTTCTGTTTGGCATGTGTCAAACTGCAAATGACACACTCTGAAATTGTTCTGTTATCTGGTATGTAGCCCAATGATGATGTACCTCGGTTTCTCGGTGGCAAAGCTGGACCTCACCATCCAGTTGATGCGCAGTATTGTGGGCGATCCGTGGTAGGTCTTAAGACTCCCTTAAGGCCACATCGATATCTTTGCCATCATCCACATTCTTCATCATATGGTAGTACTCAGCTGAATGTGAGGCAGCATGCATTCTATAGCCTGTAGCTTAAGTTCTACTGTCTCCAGGTCTTATCCTGTACCCACGATGGCATCTGTGTGCATATTAGCTAGGTGAAGTACTATTTCTACTTCGAATTGATGATAATGCGTTTGTTGTCTTCGACGAATCCAAGCAACTTTGCTAGAGGAATGCAGATCTTGAATGGTCGTTTGGGGTATATAGGAACACTGAAGTTATCTTCTATCCCCCAGCCTGCCATCTTGACCGCAAACACATCATTTGGCATGAGCGCGATGTTGTTGATCGCAGTCATTATGCCGAAATCTCTCATCTGGTATACCTTGACACATTTCATCAAATACATGTTGCGATCGATGAGGTGGAGTCTACCATTGCCTGTTATTTTCGTCAATGCCAGGTTGGATNTTTCATCAAATACATGTTGCGATCGATGAGGTGGAGTCTACCATTGCCTGTTATTTTCGTCAATGCCAGGTTGGATCCATTTTCTTTCGGCAGTGTCCCTCTGAATTGCAGAAATGACTGGCAAGGAAGGGTGCAGATATCGTGATGTTGGACCACTATCCGAACTTCCGATTGTAATGTGTATGGTCTGATCAGGAATGGCTGGTATTCGTAAAAATCTGTTTTCATGATGTTGTCTTGAAAAATGACTTGTTCATCGATATTAATGTATTCTTCCATGGCAAAAGACCTCGAAGCCAAGAATGCGAAGGAAACTTTTGTTGGCATGTGGTAACACTTTGGTGACCTGCGGAGTACTNTTTCATCAAATACATGTTGCGATCGATGAGGTGGAGTCTACCATTGCCTGTTATTTTCGTCAATGCCAGGTTGGATTCATTTTCTTTCGGCAGTGTCCCTCTGAATTGCAGAAAAGACTGGCAAGGAAGGGTGCAGATATGCACTACAACCTGGTGATAGGCTTGAAGGCTAACATTACACATACCTCTGATCAGGAATGGCTGGTATTCGCAAAAATCTATTTTCATGATGTCTTGAAAAATGACTTGTTCATCGATATTAATGTATTCTTCCATGGCGAAAGACCTCGAAGCCAAGAATGCGAAGGAAACTTTTGTTGGCATGTGGTAACACTTTGGTGACCTGCGGAGTACTGATTGCCTGTTTGATGTACTGATTTGTTATATTGATTATGGTCACTGTAAATATTATTCCCAACTTCTCAAATGCAAGCATATTGTGATTAATTCATTTAGTAAGTTCACCAACATGCTCTGCTGGTCGACGACCTTCACTACCACCTCGTGTGTTCTCTTCGCGATGATTTAAATGTAAATGATGCTTTGCAGTGCCACGGCCAGTTTATAACCTGGAGAGGCCATCAGCGAAAACTCGTGCAGCATATTACTCAGTCCACCATTATGTACTGTTCGACAAATTGAAGCTTATTTATATTACATTAAAAGACAATATATTTATTTAAAGGTCGCGACGATTCTAATATTTTGCTAGCTTCGTATATGCGTTGCTCAAACCCCAGTATCATTCCGATGGAATCCGATTTCGTAAGATCAACATCTCCCCTTCATATCTAGATGCTCTTCACAGTATTGGCATTTCCACATAGTTCTAATTCTGTGTCGAGAAACAGGAAATATTCGATGTAGCTTGCAACGTCGCCTAATTCGTAAGAGCCAATGGACAATGTTAGCTCGCGGGAGACATTAACGCTTTTCACTGAGTAAATCTTACAGATTTTTCCATCGATGTTCGGTATCGCATTATAGGTTTGAAAATCTAACAAANGATGATTTAAATGTAAATGATGCTTTGCAGTGCCACGGCCAGTTTATAACCTGGAGAGGCCATCAGCGAAAACTCGAGCAGCATATTACTCAGTCCGCCATTATGTACTGTTCGACAAATTGAAGCTCATTTATATCACATCAAAAGACAATATATTTATTTAAAGGTCGCGACGATTCTAATATTTTGCTAGCTTCGTATATGCGTTGCTCACACCCCAGTATCATTCAGATGGAATCCGATTTCGTAAGATCAACATCTCCCCTTCATATCTAGATGCTCTTCACAGTATTGGCATTTCCACATAGTTCTAATTCTGTGTTGGGAAACAGGAAATATTCGATGTAGCTTACAACGTCGCCTAATTCGCAAAAGCCAATGGGCAATGTTAGCTCGCGGGAGACATTAACCCTTTTCACTGAGTAAATCTTACAGATTTTTCCATCGATGTTCGGTATCGCATTATAGGTTTGAAAATCTAACAAANCCTTTTCACTGAGTAAATCTTACAGATTTTTCCATCGATGTTCGGTATCGCATTATAGGTTTGAAAATCTAACAAATCTATACACCATTCTCCCTTCAGGTTGAGCAGAGGAAAGGGTACAGCACGCAGCTTGGAGCTATGACCCGTCAAGTTAAGCATTATCAACATGACTGATGGTTTCTGGTACATGTAAAGCAATTTTATTCAATTACTTGTACAAACGAGCAATGAACCGAAGACGCAAGTGTGCACAGTTCCATGTATTCGGCATCTGCTCCATCTCGTAGCGTAGTTGTAAGTCAGTTTCCAATTTTCACGTACAGTCGCAATTCGGGTGCTGGAAGCAAATTACCATAACTGGCATTGTAGTGTGCTTATTTGTCACATAAGGTATAAGTTACCCAGTGTGTACTGGGCCTGGGTGTCCAATTTTATTACAGGCCATTCGTCACATTTGGGTTTAGGGGGCAAAGCATCTCGCATAAACACTCTGAGAAAATGTGGTATCTTCAATTTCAATGCAAACCGTTCCAAATCCATGTTTGTTAGCAGCCATTTCGGTAGATAATTCATTATCGCCTCTTCCTACTGTGTCACTTTTGCACACCTCCCACTGGATATGGCCTTAAGTAGAGGCCTTGNTAATTCATTATCGCCTCTTCCTACTGTGTCACTTTTGCACACCTCCCACTGGATATGGCCTTAAGTAGAGGCCTTGGCCATATTTACGCAATACAGTAGCTTCCATATTTTCATTGCACGTTTTGGGCCCTCGCCATTTGCTTCCGTTCGTTTGATACTGTGTGGACGGCTCGGACGATACCTCTCGTGGCTCCGATTAGGCCCCCAAGGACCCCGAGTGCTAGCAGAAGTAGTGGAAAAAATCTACCAGTAGATGTTTTCTTGGTCTCGTATGCTTCTCTTCCCTTTTTCACCACTTTTAGCTTCACTCTTGCACCATTTGATTGTTCTTTGCACCCATGCCCATCTTCATCTTGCCTTTCATCATGTTGGAAATGCCTCATGCTGCTTTTTTTTCTCCGAGCCAGGTATCTTACGATTTTCTCATCTTGTCGGCGTTATATGCAAGTATCTTTTCTGACTGATGCTGAGCCTGTAGATCCTTGTTCAGGGTGTAAGTGATATCGTGTTCATGCATGCATCGTCAAGTGCATTTATACCCATGTCACCATGTGCCACCCTCTTAGCTATTTTTGTTCCTGTCTCGCAAAATTAGTATCCAGGAATGTGCAGCTCGAATGGTACATTGTTGATCAGTGTATCGGCGATCCTGCTTCCAGCTATGGTCTGACCTCTTCAAAACATGGCTGTAAACTAATCTAGGACCTTATAAACTGTCTCCTTTTATACATTTTTTATTTAGTATCACTGTAGTCTTGGAACAGTATGGAGATAATGTGCTAATAAAGCATCTACTTCATCACTTCTGTGGTAAATCCTTTACAGCTTATCGCAATGTCAATCGACATGAAATAAGGACCTGCAGAATGAAAAGTTCAAGTATGGCATTTCAGTGCAAACTTTCTCAGTGTCAGTTTACTCAGAGTGATAATTTGAAGAGATATTAAAAACTTGTAGCACTGTGTCTCTGCAACAGCAATCAGCAGTGCAGTTATCACTGCATGTACCACATTCAGTACAGCATGCACCACATTAAGCACTGTGTGCACTACAATCAGCATCGCAGTTAGCACTGCACTTAGCACCAAATGCACTACACTTAGCACCAAATGCACCACACTTAGCATCGTATGCACCACACTTAGCACCGTATGCACTACACTTAGCACCATATGCACCACACTTAGCAGCACCATATGCATCACACTTAGCACCACAGTTAGCACAGCACTTATCACTGTACTTAGCACCACATGCACCACAGTTAGCATTGCAGTTGGCACACCGCACTTAGCCTTAATATAGTAGTGGTAAAATATATATTGTCAAGCAAGATGTTACTTTACCAATACACATAAGTGTTGAAGATGAATCCATCTCCCACAATTCACGACGTGGAAGCCTAATTCCGAATACAATGAGGTGGTGCATTATCACAAGACCATCAAATTGTGGGAAACATGTGTCCTACCGAGTCTGCTGAAAGAAGGCAATTGTCTTCAGTGAGAGAATGAGTACCGTACTCCAACAACCGAAATACTAGCTTCGAGCACGAGTACTGCAATGTGTGGATGGCGTGGGTTATTTCCCTTGCAACGATAACGAAGCCATCGTGCCACCGAGTGAATCATTGCCAAACCTAGTGTTTATTTTCGACTATGTGGCATGTGAGAAACATACTTGCATACAGGAGAACTTTAGCATGGGACGGTATGCAAATGTAGACTGTGTATCTCGACCAGACTTATTCGCCAATTACCAAACAACTGCTTCGCGATAATGCTAATGTGTAGAAGCTGTTTCGGATGGACAATATGAATTTGTGACATGCGTATGATGCCCATGTCAACATGGACCTGATATTATAAGATTTCAAAAGCCTGTTTTTTGGGCTGGAAAGACAAGTATGGATTTTTTGTAATTTTAAAAGACTGGCCTTTATATAATGGCAGGTGCCGATGTGGATTGGATCAGTTTATCATCTACTAACAAGAATGAGTTACAGTGTATCGAAATTCGTGCAGAGAAGCCGCAAGATGCGGCTTGACAAAGACGAAGATGAAGGTTGTCTTGTACCAAAAAAAAAAATGGAACTTGCGATGCTGGTAAAGGAAAATTTTTAAATGTTGGTGAACCCAAACGAGCCGAAGATGCTGCTTCTAAACATTTCATACTTGAAACTGGTAAATGGCTTCATCTCAGAATCATTCACTATGTTGGATAATCAGGGTAAATTCTTTCGCACTTAATTGTCAGAGCTCGAGGCGATGATGGATTGTGTGAAAATCGACATCGTTCGCGATTTGATGGCAATTAACGAGCACACAATGAGTGTTCAAAGGCTAATTACTAGCAAAATGAATGTGGCATCTATGATGAGAATCTAAAAGACCTGAAAGATTCCATAGAGCATACATTTGCTACCTCCATTTTCAGCATCTCCAAGAAAATGGATATTCAATACCATTGCAAGGACACATTGGGTATCTGCAGGGAACGCCTGGAAAAGATTGAAAATCGTTTGGTGGAGACTCACGATTATACTTATAAAAGAGAGCAACAGTAAACTTTTTATTCAGTAAAATGTCGGAAATTGCTAGCAAACTGNTTCACGATTATACTTATAAAAGAGAGCAACAGTAAACTTTTTATTCAGTAAAATGTCGGAAATTGCTAGCAAACTGCATTAAGTGATACAGTCGGTTCGCTCGAAGTATTTACTAGCCAACAGAGCCAAAATATCGCACGACCTTATAAATTAAGAAATTTTTAAGTCCATTACTCGCTGTATCGATGTACTCAGGGATAGCGATAGAGTGCCCATAGTCTTAAATACCAAAGAGTCGACGATACAGCTGAGCCTACGAAGAAGAAGAAACATTATGATGTACAAATGGATAGGGATGAATGATCAGATATGGATTTGGCACGAAATAAAAAGGCACAGAAAAAAGCCATGAAATCTAATGCTCTTGCTCGACAGTATCTACGACCGTACACATCGCATAATGATTATACGACGTACTGTGTAAACAGGCATAATAATAAATTGTTGCTCGATGCTGATGAAATAGATTTTCTAGCAGGTATGATAATCCCATTAGGCTATTGTAAGACACGTAGAACACCGAGGTTTTACGAACATCTATTTGGCAAGGAACCCTGGAAGTTTACAGATTCTAACCTGCTGGAATACAATATTTTGCTCGAACTCATGTATGTGCTTTACCAAGATAACAATCCCGAGACTGGTGCTCATAAGGACGAAGATCACGACAAAATTTACACTCTCGCAGACCACTTCAGTGGCCTAGCACTGAAAGGTGGGGGACAGTCTGAAGAAGATAGNACGACAAAATTTACACTCTCGCAGACCACTTCAGTGGCCTAGCACTGAAAGGTGGGGGACAGTCTGAAGAAGATAGACAGTGACAAGAACATCGACTATGTATTTTGGGACGACCTGGACGAACTCGTCGATAGACTGTGAATACTGGTTGCTTTGGAAAGAGTTGGAAATTACTCATACACCAACGAGATTGTATCCATCATCGAAGANACGACAAAATTTACACTCTCGCAGACCACTTCAGTGGCCTAGCACTGAAAGGTGGGGGACAGTCTGAAGAAGATAGGCAGTGACAAGAACATCGACTATGTATTTTGGGACGACCTGGACGAACTCGTCGATAAACTGTGAATACTGGTTGCTTTGGAAAGAGTTGGAAATTACTCATACACCAACGAGATTGTATCCATCATCGAAGAACTGGAGGAGGGAGTTTACATACAATTAGTCGGTTAAGAATCGCCCACGAACTGCATGGGGCCACCGTCGTCGCATGGTCATGGTTTGTGGGATGTATGGCCTGTTTTAAACCGACCACTTCGAGATTATACCATATGCTTGGGCCAACAAAAGCTATAAATACATGNATGGCCTGTTTTAAACCGACCACTTCGAGATTATACCATATGCTTGGGCCAACAAAAGCTATAAATACATGTTGACACTCATCAATGCCTATAGCAAATTCGCCTGGGCCAGGTCGGTCAAGTCAAATGATGCACGAGATTTCACCGACGCCATGGTGGATTTGTTATGCGAAGGATGCATCCCGACTAATTTGCAAACCAACCAGGGGAAGGAATTCTACAAATGCAAAGTTCAAGATCCTGATGAAAAAATATTATATAAATAATTTTTTCATATACAGCAATCTCAAAGCATCTATTGTCAAGAGGTTCAACAGGACTTTGAAGGGCAAGGTGTTGAAGCATTTTGCAGCAAATGGCAGCTTCAAGTGNACAATTAGTCGGTTAAGAATCGCCCACGAACTGCATGGGGCCACCGTCGTCGCATGGTCATGGTTTGTGGGATGTACGGCCTGTTTTAAACCGACCACTTCGAGATTATACCATATGCTTGGGCCAACAAAAGCTATAAATACATGTTGACACTCATCAATGCCTATAGCAATTTCGCCTGGGCCAGGTCGGTCAAGTCAAATGATGCACGAGATTTCACCGACGCCATGGTGGATTTGTTGTGCGAAGGATGCATCCCGACTAATTTGCAAACCAACCAGGGGAAGGAATTCTACAAATGCAAAGTTCAAGATCCTGATGAAAAAATATTATATAAATAATTTTTTCATATACAGCAATCTCAAAGCATATATTGTCAAGAGGTTCAACAGGACTTTGAAGGGCAAGGTGTTGAAGCATTTTGCAGCAAATGGCAGCTTCAAGTGGCTTGAGCTACTGCTGAAACTCGTCCTAGTGTATAATTCTACCGTTCATTCTACCAGTCACATGGAGCCCGAAGACGTCAAGGGCGACTCCCTGATTCGGACCGTGTATGCTGTTCCATAGAGGAAAGACCCATACAAACCTAAAGCCAAGATCGGCGACCTGGTGCACATCTCGAAAAGAAACGCGTCTTCGAGAAAGGGTTCAAAGCGAATTGGAGTCAAGCCCCGTACTATTTTGTGTGTTATGTATACGCAACTACACTCCGAGGACATACTATCACGAAGATATAAACGATGTACCAAACCATAGAGGTTTCTACATCGAAGAGATCAAGCCGACGATGTTTCCAGATGTGTTTTTTGTCGAGAAGTTGCTGAAACAATGTAAAGGAAGGGTGTAAGTCAAGTGGTGGGGTTTCCCTGTCGACTAAAATTCCTGGGTCACTTAAACTGACATCGAGAGGTGAACTTGCTGCGAAAGAGGTTGATGTATCTATAAAGAGTTAAATTCAAGGGTTTATGTGTTTACTTATACCAATTTTAATATTGTTTTAACATTTTGTGTTTTATTAATTTTTTTTATTAAAAATATTTTTAGTAAATACAATTTGTTTGGAATCGGCAAAAAAAATTTGTAAATGGACGACATGGGAGCTCGCTGATGTAAGATGATAAAAAAGAATATAACCATCACTTGACATAGTGTCCAATACTAGCGTAATATGTGTTAAAGTCGTAATTTGGTGACCAAAGGGAATATATGATTGATTGGTATCGGTGAACTGATAGCGCATGTTACGTAAATCCAACGGGGGCGTTGTTTAGGGTTGTGGGGTGGGATAACATGTTCTTCGATGTTTAAGAATCGTTTTTAATTTTTCACAATTTTTGTTTTTAATGTCACATCAGTAAATGTTAAGTTTATGTATCGAGGACTTGGATCAAGGTCATAGGTAAAGGTAATCAAGATCATGATCTAGGTCATGGATAAACATCATAGTCGTAGATAAAAGTCGTGTTTAAATATCAAGGTCATGGGTCAAGGCCAATGGTCACAAAAACCCATCCCCACACCACTGTGGTGGTGCGGGGGTGAGTATTTATTTATATATAATTTATTAAAATTATTTATTTTAAATATTTTTTACTAAAATAGTTTCCGAGGAAGTCAGGGGGAAGAATATTCACCATAGCTGCCGTAAATATGACGCCTAGCAAGGTGGCGGACTACATCGATTAACATGGCCGCTGGCTGTTATTGTGCTCTGTCATGGCAGATAACTCCGACTCCGAAATTCTGAATCCTGTTGAACTTTAATATACTACTTACTTTTACACTAATGTCTTCTTGTGGTATATTATCCCCCTCACCCCGCGAAACACACTATGCATACATTTTTTGCATGTTCGAAAAGTTGTATATCCGGACAGTGGGAGCTAGAAATATCGCTGCACGTGCAGTAACCACATTGATATATTTTTTCCGCTGCCTAAATTTTCTAAATTACGGATTTTAAACTTCGGAAGAATTTTTTTTTATGATGAGCGTCTATGCATTGGCGAGGGGAAATGCATGTTATCCTTCGCTGAACATATTACTTACAGTGGGGGTATAGAAGTGGTTTTTACTCTGTTTTTTGGGTTTTTCGAACCATGATTACTGTATAGAAAGCTGCATATCGCATCCTTGCATGGCACATAATTTTTTCCAACATAAATTAATAAAAAATATTTTGTTGATGGGGGCAATAGTGTTGTTATGAGAAAAAAGGAGCAATGGTTAATGAATTTTCATTAATATTTACCACGTAACATGCTCTTTGTATGCTTTTTTCTCGTGATGTATATTTCCAGTATGAGGTTATACAATATTTTTGTTTACTTTTTTTTTCGATTCGAATACCTTCTTTCGTTTAATGGGGTCAGTTTTGCATAGCTGCGTTGGAGTCATACATTAGATTTTATTGGTAGTGTGTTTATATGGAGAGCCAACAGCGATGTTTTCAACCATTCCAGCTTATTATGAGTAATTATCCTTTCCATACCCGCTCTCGTTGTCAGGGCATAGGTCCTTAGACCATAATGGAATGCAGTTGTTTGGGCCTTCGCGAAATCATTGTGATTAACCAACACAGATCCTGGCACGATTTTTGGGCGTTATGGTTGCTGGCACGGTGGTGGATACTCATCCTGAAGCCATGGTTATGTGGGAAATACACTCGTACTCTGCTATGAAGGAGACTGTACACGACGGATTTTGACAGGTAAAGGTCCTACAGCTAAGCAATTTTTTCCATGCCTCTGTAAATNTTAAGGTCCTACAGCTACGCAATTTTTTCCATGCCTCTGTAAATTATTGCGCCTAGCAAATTCCATGCCACATTTTACACAATTATATGTCAATGGTGAATGCAAAGGAAGTGTTACAGTAGCGTCAGGGATACTGAGTTAACGTATTTGCAATTTAGATCAGAGGTAAATATATAAATTAAAAAGAAACAAATTTCTAGTATCATTTTATGAGGTTACATATTTCTCCAGTGACTAGATTGCCCAAACAAATACTCCAAATTTGAGCAGATTTTTAATTTCGCGGTAATTTATATGCGTGTTACGTGCGCGCTTGATAATATGCTGCGGCCTGTGCAACTAATATTGCAGTTTGTAAATGGTTCTTATTGTTTAATACGTTTGCGTTTTGGGNAATGGTTCTTATTGTTTAATACGTTTGCGTTTTGGGCACTTTGGGAAGATAAATAGTGCATCTGCTCCATATTTCGCATGAGTCCACTCGTAGCACATCCTGCATTGCCTGCATTCTTCACCGTTCTTATCGTCAGAGCACCTTGAGCCACATATTAGGCACTCTTCGTCCTATTTATTATCAGATTCCCAACTGGTATTGGCGTCTTTCAAAGAGAAATCGAAATTGTATAATTTAGAANGCGGTAATTTATATGCGTGTTACGTGCGCGCTTGATAATATGCTGCGGCCTGTGCAACTAATATTGCAGTTTGTAAGTGGTTCTTATTGTTTAATACGTTTGCGTTTTTGGCACTTTGGGAAGATAAATTGTGCATCTGCTCCACATTTCGCATGAGTCCACTCGTAGCACATCCTGCATTGCCTGCATTCTTCACCGTTCTTATCGTCAGAGTACCTTGAGCCACATATTAGGCACTCGTCGTCCTATTTATTATCAGATTCCCAACTGGTATTGGCGTCTTTCAAAGAGAAATCGAAATTGTCTAATTTAGAAGATTTGGACGAATTGCTTTTCTTCTTAGTCGGTGGCTGCTTTGGAGGCGTATGGATCTGAATTGTCTTAGACTTTGTAGGCCTAGGCCTTCTACTTTCCTCAAATGCCAATTGGGGAAGAGGTTCGTTTGTCTCTTCTGAATGCTCTCAACTAAACTGTCTATGTAGGGTGTACTTGTATAAATCTTGGCAGTTCCAGCCCTTGACGATTTATGTCTAGGAGACGAGGAGAACGGTGAGAGTGGCTCGACATATTCTGGACTTACTAGCTTTCGTTGAAATAAATATATTTTAGCCACATAGATGCAACTTGGCTGTGGTTCAATAGGCCTATCTGTGCCATTTATTCTTGATTGAGATCCATTTGCAATGTCAGGGCACTGCTAGCGTTGCAAGTTGACGGAGGTTGTTGATCGGTCAAGTTTTGTGGACAGTCACTTTGACTAAGGTCTCTGTTACTACAGCGCTGTTAGTATAAGGAAGAAATGGATGCATGGTTGAAAGGTCCTGCATGAACGGCAATGTCATGATCACGAAATGTGTGCCTATTGCAGGTAAACAAGCCTGTCTTCCGGAAAGAATTAATGGAACTTATATTGTGGCAGCTTTACTGTAAGCAGCAGAAAAGAGTTTCTCAACTTTTGTTGTATTCAGGGGTTTGTGTATTTTATTGTTCAGCCAGTTCTCAACTTCCTGAGCCTAATAATTTTTCAAAGGTAACATAAAGCCCCCGTCAAGTGGTAGCATTTCATGTCCTCCAGAAGATGTTGATGTTTCCAGCGTATGCACAAATGTAGAACTTTTGGGTGTAAACCAACTAACTAAACTAACTTATGTAGCTTTACAGGTATTAATATAGGCCTAGTCGCTCTTTATTGTGCAATGTACTGCAATATTAACCTAAAAAGTGGTGTACACTGTTTTTATTATTAACCATATTAATTTAATGAAATGAACTACTTTATTACAAAAATGATTACTAANTTGGTGTACACTGTTTTTATTATTAACCATATTAATTTAATGAAATGAACTACTTTATTACAAAAATGATTACTAAATATACTGAGGTGCTTATGTACTAATATGGGTCTGATATTGGGAAATGTGTACCCAACGGACATCGAATATGTTGCTACCGTATGGCAGTGATTGAGATATCGGTTCAGTAGTGGCATAGGTTCATCATATAGCAAGGCTCGTCTTGCCGATAAAAAATATATTTTTAACTCACCTTATTCATTCTGCAAATATGAAACTTTCCGTGTATAAAATATCTTCGAAAGCAGCTTTTCAAATAATGGCCACTTATGAGGAAACGCGCCTTCCAAATGCGTTCTCAGCTCTATCTGTTGCGCAATGTAGTGACTGCATGTAGTTTCACTATACAAAGTTATAGTGCAGCACCATCCAGATTAGAAACACTGGGGTCTCATCTTAGACGCCTTTTTCATATTCGGGTTTCGTACCCTAATTCCAATTTAAAAAAATTATAGTTTAAGATACTATTTTACTGAGTTAAAGTATTCCCTATTTTACTGAGTTAAAGTATTCCCAATTTAATTGTAAAGTAACGATTTACGTCCTGGAGGTTGTGTAATTCGACCCTCACTCTTCTTCTCTCAACCCCCGACATGTACATAACCTATCAGAGAAAATAGATACTCGGCTCCTCCAATTACGCCATAACACTTTACCCCTCCTCCCCCTCTACTTATATGACACCGTCTCTATCCTTTCCACCAACTCTCCAGTAAGTTGGACCACTTTCTGTTTACCATGTTTACACACGGCGAAGAAAGTAATATTTATTGCGCCCAAGGAAGTTTNGTAAGTTGGACCACTTTCTGTTTACCATGTTTACACACGGCGAAGAAAGTAATATTTATTGCGCCCAAGGAAGTTTGTTAGTGCGCTCCTGAGCTGGCATGTATCGGATTAACCGATTTAGTTATTGTTTTTGTTTTATTATTCGCTTACAATCCAACAGATCATCAAATTTAAAAAAAAATTGTAATAAAATCAAATTAAAAAAATTATTAAAAGTGAAATAACTACATAAAACTATTTCCTATGAATACCTCTTTGCTATATAAACGCTATTAAAATATTTACAGTAATATTCATATTGCAGCCTGCTGTACGATACGAATGGTGTCTATAACAAAGAAAGTTATCACGAAAAACAACAAATAAAAATTTCAAATTTCAAATGATTTTATATGGTCTGGTTGTTAATACATGAACTCACTTGTGAACCCTTGAAAAAACACTACTTACAAATATCTTAAAAACATTTCTCGTTATATGAATCGCACGTGCCAATAAAAATGTTATTCTTATCACGAGCCACAAACCAAACAGACGTATCTCAAACTTATCGTAAGAGTACCATTTCTAGTGGCAACACAACACAAACTAAAACCATTATTTAAAAGAAAACACTCTACAACTTCTGATATTATAAGTTACTTTTAATAACCCAGTTTACTTACTCGAGAATGTTAAATAAGCTTACGCCACCGAGTGCTTAAACATGACTTACAAGTTTTTCAGTACAACAGAAAATAAATGACTTAGAAAAAGTTTATAAAGTCACTGAATTAATATTCATGTTGCTTTTTCTATCACTGCGGACACACCAATATAACTTATAGAACGCCTATCCCAAATAGCCAGTTGGCAACGCAGGTGCAATCATTCATTATACAATGCAGACTGAATATTTGGGCCTGATATCCTCTTTTTACGCACTTGCACACCAATACTTTACAAACAAAGTATAAAGAAGTGGAATTATTTCTCATTCTACAAGAAACGTAAAATGCGTTCATTAGCATTAGTTAATAGTGCGAGATATTTGCAAAGTAGCTACCTAAGTATTATGCTTTTTATAACTGCGAGGCTCTTGTTCTGTTGCCTGAGATACACATATGTTATTGTTTGTCGTTGATCCAGACCAGGTACCTGAAATTTGAGATAGTTATTGTCACATCAACAAAATGCATTTCCAAACAGACAGTGTGACGTCACTTAAAACATTGATGTTATCACAAATGTATAACAATGTAATAATTATGTTCTTGATTTCAAACAAAATTTAAACCTTTTTGAAAATGCTTATTTTCTCGAGTATGTATAGGTTTAAATCAAAGTTAGTGAGAAGCGAATATCAAGGTCACAAAGTCAAACATATCCAAAATGGTCTGTTTACCATCCGAAGTCTTTGACCTGATGCATAGCAGAACATACAGTGTTCGTGCTCCAGAGGGAAAATTTTTATTATCAATTATGTTGCTCCTTGGGAATGATTTAAGATATGAGGAAACAGTGTAGGGAAAAATTGTTTTTTAGAGTGAATGGTTTCGAATGCAAGGTAATGAAAATATTGTGACTATATACCAGACACTTTAAATTCGAATCAGTGAAAACCAATGATACGCAGTGAAATTCAACTACGTAATCAAATAAATAGAATAGACTCCACTTAGAACCGGTGGAAAACCACTCGTTGTTTCAGTGAAACTATTTAACTGATTGAATAGGTGACAGCCAACTGCGAACGCAAATTAAGTTTGGTTTTTATTGAATTTAGCCAAATANTATTTAACTGATTGAATAGGTGACAGCCAACTGCGAACGCAAATTAAGTTTGGTTTTTATTGAATTTAGCCAAATAATTCCGAGTTATAAAAATATTTCTGATAGTCACCGTTTATATTGTGCTGTTTAACTCAATTTAAAAAATTAAAAAAACTTTCTTGTGTATAGTAATTTTAACCCATGCCATATGGTTTCGAAACCGTTACCTTAAAAATTTATTTTTGGATTGGCTTCAACGACGTACGGACCAACAACCTTTAAATCAACTCTCTAAAACCTTGTTTTCTTTTGATTTTACTTTATTGGTCATTACAACTGAAACGTGACAATGTTCGTTCACATATTCTATCGGAGGGTGACTCACACAAACGTACACAAATATACACCCATGGCTTGCCCAGGATTTGAACCCGGACCCCCGTGCCCTAAGCCGGTACGCCTCCAACTGTGTCACGCGGAGGATGGCATTTCCAATCTAGCTATCAAGACAAAGTTAACAATGGGAGGGAAAAATGTATGTTTTATTATGGTTATCGAAAATATTCGGATTTAAAATGTTATTCTTTCTTTTTGTTTTAATTGAAATGAAACCATCAAACTTAGCGCTATTATGGATACGTGAAAACGAAATGAAGGACTGAATGTTCACATTTCCGCGTAAAATGGTATGAAAAAAGATGAAACTGACATTCAAAAAATGTATACTATACGGGTTTTATTAGTTTATGCATTGTTATTTCATGTGATACCCGTTTTATAACTGACCCATTAGTAAAAAAAACAGACTTAAATGGTTGATAGCTCAGTGGATGCCGCCAAATCAATAAGTGGAGGAAAATGGATTTTTTCATTAACTCATCAGTTAAATTGACTGAAGTGACTGTTTCATAAGTGAAGCGNATAAGTGGAGGAAAATGGATTTTTTCATTAACTCATCAGTTAAATTGACTGAAGTGACTGTTTCATAAGTGAAGCGCTGTTAACTGATTTAAGTGAGTGAGTGAAGAGATTTAGGCAACTCTTAACAGTGGGGTATTGAGAGCCGATGAGAGTTATCGAGGTGAAAATGGAGCAGCGCCGGAAATAAATAGCTAAGGAAATGGGTAATCCCCGAGAGAACCCGCTGACCAGTGGCATCATCCGGCACCATTCCCACTTGCGAAAATCCGGGCGTGACCCGGCCGGGGATTGAACCCAGTTCACATTGTGGAAGGCGAGAATGCTGGCTAACCGCTCAACCACCAAGGTCCCTTAACTCACTTAAAAAGTTAAATTCTCACTGATTCAACTTTAGATTAAAGATAAATATGAAACCTACAAAAAAATTTAAGGTTCGCGATTAAAATTAGAACATTATTACCATAAATATTTGAAGATATAGTAGTGTGCAAATACATAAAAATGTATTTTTTATATTCCGGTCATAATCATTAGAGAAAACCACAATGGAATGAATTTATGCGAAATTATACGTTGTGGAGCTACATTTAAACTATTTAGTTATTAGATTTGAAAATTATTTTGGATGATATTCTGAGACAAAGAAGAAAGATTGAGAGTAGAAAAACGTGAATAGCATTACATGAAAATAAAAGAATGTATAAGTGTAATCGTTCGTTAGGGCAAAAATAGGGAAAGATGAAGATGCATGACGAACAGCCAAAAGGTCAAACTCTGGAGCAATAGTACACAGAAAAAATCATTTAATTTCAAAAAGGAAATCGACCTCACTGTGTAAGGCAGATTTAAAATACCCGTGCATGAAATAATAAAAAACCATATTATATTTTAACGGGCTATGTTTATTTGATTATGCATTGCGTGGCAACTAATGGTAGGCCCCGTGTTTCTAATGTGGCAATTATAGACGTAAATTTTAAATGATACACATATATTTGAACAGCAGAGTTCCAAAATTCCGGTTATATTTCATACAAATAGAAGGTTAATCTACGATATGTAGCGGCCCGGCAAATTTCAGCTATATTGTATTTCTGAAGCAGAATTTTAACAGTGCTATGGGATAAAATAGCACGTGGATCAATTTCATAACCCCAATGTGAAAACACGGAATAAAATGCAGTCTTTCATTTGTGCATTGTGCAGCATAGGAACTGAATACATACTTTTATTTTGTGTAATGATAATACAATTTATTACACACCCCAATAATTGAATCAAACTTATTTACTTGTATACATCTATATTCAGTTTTAAGCACTTCGTAAAACGCATGTATAAAACCGTTTATACTGCACACATCAGTTTTATTTTATAGCTATTTTGTAAAATTTAATGGCTTGACTTTCTATGAATTTATTTTAAAAAAAGGACTATTCATTTACAAAGGGAAATTTGCGTTTATATGTATATTTATAATTGCATTAATATATATAATATATATACATATTATAAAACTCAACGTTTCTCCGACTGTCTTTCTGTTAGTACGATTATCACTCGAGACCCATTTATGCGATTTACGTGTTTTTTTTTCAATTCATAGCTATGTTGTCTGGCCAGGTTTTAATATATATTTTGTTATGTAAAGTAATATACGGAATAATCAGTGACGATAAGAGTGAATCAAGGTGGGAAAAAGTTTGCTTCTAGTGGGCTCTGTTGCAATAAGCTCTTTAAACTGTTTAAGATTGAACAATATCATTAAGTAAAAAATTGTGTAAAATAAAAAACCTAAAAAAACTCCGCGGTTGCATATATATGCACTGAAGAACAAAAAAAAAACTGATACACCTGCATAATATCATGTAGGGCCCCCGCGAGCCCGCAGAATTGCCGCAAGACGACGTGGCATGGACTCGACGTATGTCTGAAGGTATGCAGGAGGCATTGAAATCTGTGCCTATTTGAGAAACGGTTGCACGTCTGTCACGTTTAATAATTCTCGTCAGTCGTCGTTTGTCCCGTTCTTTCACGATCTTTTTCCGGCCGCAGCGATGTCGAAGATGTGATGTTTTACCGGATTCCCGATATTCACGGTAAACTCGTGAAATGGTCGTACGCGAAAATCCAAATTTTATCGCTACCTGGGAGAAACTATATCCCATTTCTCCTGCGCCGGCTATAATACCACGTTCAAACTCACTTAAATCTTGATAACCTGACATTGTAGAAGCAGTAACCCATCTAGCAACTTTGCCAGACGCTTGTGGTCTTATATAGGCGCTGCCGACCGCATCGCGTTACTCTGATTGGTTCCATACCTCTGTTATTTGCATACGCACGCCTTTACCAGTTTTTTTTTTGGCTCTTCAGTGTATATATATTACATAGAAATAAGAATAAGCGTTTTTAACATTCAATTTCTCAAAAATAAATACGTAAAATATACGCTGTTATTTCCCCATTCAAATCTTAATATTTATCAAAGAAAAAAATGTAATTAGAACTGTTTAACAAAAAAAACTGAAACAATAATTCTGTAGTCCACGCGAGCGGAGCCGCGGGCACAGATAGTATGCATATATAAAGGCCTTACATTGCCCAAGGAAAGTTTTTATAACATGCGTGCAGAAATAATTATACTTGATAGCCCGCGTACTGCAATAGTAAAACCATACTGTTATCTACCTCCACGGTACAGTACAATTAACTAAATGTAATAGATGTAACATGTGCTTTCTTGCACATTTAGAAGAAAACCAAACACACTAAAACATAAAAGTAAAAATTCCAACATTATAGCAATAGTAACTAAACAGTAAATTGGGGAAGACAAATAGAGGTATTTAAAATTGTCACTTTACGATAGCACGTAAACTTCTTGCACTGAAATCCTGCAAAAAAACACTAATGGCATTCTAATTTCCTCTAGTTTTATTTTCTTGATATGAATAGGCACTGTTTCGTTTGAAAAAAAAATGCAACTGTGTTCAAGAAAAACACATTCTATTAAGTATTAAAATTTGCGTCTGACCTTCAAATTTGTGAAACTTTCATTTCCGACACATTTGCAGCGCTAAGTTTTTGGTGATTCTCTCTGTATATAAATGCGTAACGTTGTACAACTAAAGCAAGAATGTCGAACTAATAAAGATAATCATATCATTTCAGGTGCAACAGTATTGTTTATTTTGTTATGTATGGAATTATACTTGTACTTACATGAACTTAGCTCTTATAAACACTGTTATGTCTAAATGACGAATTGAATGTAAATGAGGAGAATTTATGATTCCCGTTAGCAAAATTACATAATCACAACTGATTAATAGCATTGTTGTTATTAATTGTAATTGATTAGAATTTTTTTCTTCCCACAGTCATGCGAAATGCCTTTTTTCTTCCTCTTTCATAATACTTTACCTTTTACCCTCACATAACCACGAACCGCAGACTACCACAGATTCAACTTTCCCGCTGCGACATCGCCATTTCAAGAAGAACCTGTCCACCGCCAGCTCCACACATATAATCTCCACGTCTACATCAAGTCAACATTTCTCTTATGGAAAGCAACTCTTAACCTCAATCATTCCATACAATCTTTCTACAATCTTTCAAAAACAATTAATCTAACAGCTTCTGTGCACCCTTCCTCGGACTATTGTGGCCCCTAGTCAACCCACATCCTTGCTAATCATCAAAACAAAATTGCTAAACGTTCCATATACAATATGTGGCAATCTCCTGCATGAACAGTATCTCCCTTATTTCTTCTGCATCCATTTTCAGAACATATTCCATCCTGCTGCCAGGCGCTTAGGAGAGGAGGACATATTTTAAAATCAGCTCAGGGAGAGATGTTACACTCGGCTCTCTTCGTAACGCAATCTTGCGCAAACTGAAGCCACGCACCTACCCGAAAAGAGGGCAACACGCTGTTCTACAAACCATTTTCCAAAAGAGAGTCAAAATTTTTAAAGTCTAGATAATCTGGACCATCCGCCGAGGTAGGACCAAAATGTGGGTCCAGCTGACCAGTCACACTGACGAAAGAGTATCAGCAATCTACCAACCAGCTCACAACCAATCATAATAAAGAGGCAATGCTACAGAAAGAGTGGGGCGAGAAGAGTGGAAGGGGCTCCGAACCATGGGAAGAGCGCAGTGGGCGGGAGACAAGCAGGCTGGACGTCTTCCTCCTTCCCTGGGAGGCGAATGAGGCGGATGCGTGTTCGAGTTTTGGTTAAGTCCCATTTCCTAATGATCCTTCCTCGGTCTTTCTCCTAGTGCCTACGCTCCATAGATCGAGGCCATTAACGTAATGATAAATTGATCTTTATTTTTAAACCTCATTTACATGCTGTAATTATCTTTATGTGGTCTCTTTTACCTATTCACACTTCCCATCTCAACGCCCTCTTAACCAAGCCTTCCGACGTTAAAGAGGGATAACATAGCAATATGGTTTTACCATTGAAGCAGACAGGCTCACGAGTATAATAATTTTTGCACACATGTTATACTATTTCCTTTCGCAATGTAATTCTTATATATTTACAGACAAGTAGTAGAAAAAATACGAAGTCAGGGGTATCGGCGTCTGGCAACAGAGCTCGGAGCTGTTCCTGCTCTGTCATTCCGGTCCCCCGGTGGCCATATTGTCCGCCATGTTGGAAGTTTGTGACATTGACCTTGAAATCGGTGATCTTTGACCTTGAAAACCAAAAAAATTCCAAACAAACAAAAATTATTTAAAAATTGTATAATTAATATTTTTACATAAAATTTTATTGTTAAACATTTATTATTTAAAAAAGTTATAATCTAAAATTTTGTTTGAAATTTTATTACACATTTTTTTTTAAAACATAAATTTCCGGAGGGTTCCCCCGCATCACGTACAGCAGACGACTGACACACACAACTCTCCCCTTTCAAAATATTTTATTGCCCAGTTGCCTCATCTCCACCACAAACTACTCACCTTCGTTTGATCTCCTCAATGATTGCCACTGGCTAATTACTCAACCCCTACGTATGATTCTCATTGGTTAATTACTCAAGTTCGCTTAACTACCCTTCACCTATACCAATTACTCATATCCGTTTGACCCCCTTACAACCACATCTTTGCTCATTCCGCCGTATGTAAAATTTTTTATATTTTCAACACCCAGGTGGTGTTAATTTCTCGATTCCACTGCCAGGCGGGATGTCGGTACCCTCTCATTCCGTCTATTTAGCCGCAAAGCTAACTGTTGGCACTCACATTTGTTTCATAGACATAGTAAAATCTGTAGTTTATCATAATTTTTTTAATAATATTATTTTTTCAATTTGCAGTATACAGACATGCATTATTTATTAAATCGATATTCTTTTTTTATAAAAAATTTAATTAGGACCGGGCTAAACATTTTTCTTTTTAATACTGATTGAATTACCATTGAAATTGAGTATTTATTCTGTTTCTCCTCCCCCAAACACTTCAGTCCGACAAATTATTCACCATCGCTTAATCCCTTACCACTACCGCTCTTGTTTTCAGCAATGNCCAAACACTTCAGTCCGACAAATTATTCACCATCGCTTAATCCCTTACCACTACCGCTCTTGTTTTCAGCAATGTCCGCCAGAGCGTGCTGGTGTGTGAAACGTATATAAGGCGAACAATGTCGACCCACGGCACTGTTTCTTGCCTGATACCAGAGGAGACAGATCGCTCTCTCACCCCTCGTCTTATAGCAATCTGAGTGTTAAGTTCAGACATTTAACTCCAGTGAACTAATTCCGGAGTATAGTTCATTTCTCAAAAAAAGAGTTCTACATAAATTATTTCCAGTCAATTTTTTATGAGCCTGATGCTCCTTTTATTTATGTGGTTGAATAGTTTTTTTTTTAGTTTACATTATTTTGTTATGAATGCACGATATAATCAATATTGGTATTTGTTTACAATACAANTAGTTTACATTATTTTGTTATGAATGCACGATATAATCAATATTGGTATTTGTTTACAATACAAAAAAAAACATGTTACGTGGCAATTATTGTGGGGTCTCATAAATTACGCTTTTAGAAATATAAAACTAACATACTGCAACATCAGATCAGGATTGGATGCCAAGGATTGATAAAGAGGTTTGAGAATACCTTTTTTTTTTAATCCCTCCCTTGTAACTTGATTTTCTCCTGGATAAAATAAGATTATTCTTGAAATTTAATGCATTTGCTTATGTAATAAAAATTAATAAACATTTAATTATTTAGAAGTAAAATTTAAAAAACCTATTGAGGCCTTGAGAGTGCTTACATAAGTGTACCATTAAAACTTTTTAAGTTCCTATGTGTTTTGAACTTAATGCACATTGCTCAGCCACTCAAGATGGGTTTTAGATTCGCCTCTGGACCACATAGTATATATCACCACCGGTTCACAGGCTGAGCTGCNAGCCACTCAAGATGGGTTTTAGATTCGCCTCTGGACCACATAGTATATATCACCACCGGTTCACAGGCTGAGCTGCAGCTTTACGGTAACAAATGTGTATAGAGTAGGTATACTAACTATTACAGCATCACTTCAGGAGGTATATTGCAAAAACTATTGGAAGGATCCTTTATTTGGTCGTGAGGTCTACCATCCTCAAATTAGATACCTCTTACATAAATCCACACATCGTGTGTAACTTATCACCAGCTCCAANGTGAGGTCTACCATCCTCAAATTAGATACCTCTTACATAAATCCACACATCGTGTGTAACTTATCACCAGCTCCAAAATAAATTTTTCTATAATTTTTGATTACTTTTCCTTAGATTTTAGTGAATATTTATATGTAAACTTAAGCGCATGTAAAATATTTGTATACGCTTGATTTACTGTAAATGATAATGTTTCGTATATTTTCTGGTCATATTTGAATAGTTCAAGGAAATAGCTCAGGTGTTTTGGTGAAGCGATAGTCTAAGCCAGCAACTTGCCTAATCTAATCGCGCTAGTTCTTGTAATTAATAATTTATAAATTTTTCAGTAACCTTTTTTTAATTTTTAATAAAACTGTTTTAGAGTAAATAAAATCTCATAATAACTTTCAAAACTTAATAATCGCGGTTTTTACAGTCTTCTGTAAAAAAAATCAAACCCGTGGCTCTCTTATTTGTCCACTTTCTTGGAAAAAGTTTATGCAATACTGTGAGTGCGCGNCAAACCCGTGGCTCTCTTATTTGTCCACTTTCTTGGAAAAAGTTTATGCAATACTGTGAGTGCGCGTGCTTTCTCAAGAAAGTTAGATTGCGCTTTTGCGTAAACGTGCGCAAATATGTTTTAGCGGGTTTCTGTATGTGAGTGACCACGCATATGTTTGATAATTGAATAAGAGTCCACGTATGTGCATTTGCATGCGGTTTTTCGTGCACATGTTTTCTACGCATCCACGCATGGCTTGTTTGTCTAGCGAGGTATAATGCAGTCTCATGTAATCTATACACCTACCAATGGAGTTGTAGGCAGAAATATATATATATATATATATATATATATATTTGAATTCTGATGACTTCTTAATCGATAGAAAGGGTTTAAGTAGTAACACTGCAAGGATTGTTTAGTAAAATAAAAAGTTGCCGCTATCACTAATGAGCCTACTTTCCTCTACACGGATGCAAATAACTTAATGAAGTTCTTAAAAGGTTAGATGGTAGCTTGGTCTTAATGTCTCATCGACAGCGATATAATTAAAGTTGGAAACAGTAACTAGTGAGACATTTACAAATACACGGGGGGAATGCAGTGGTGTAGTGGTTAGACTGCTCGCCTGCCACCAAGGCTAAACGGGTTCGATTACCTGCGGGGTCACCCCCAGATTTTTGCATGCGAGAATCGTGCAGGACGATGCAGCTAGTTGACGGGTTTTCTCGGGGATCTCCCGTTTCCCCGCCACCCTTGTATTAAGGCACTGGTCCATATTCACCTCTCTTCACCCTCATCGGCTCTCAAGATCTCGTTGTTAAGAGCCGCTTAATATCATCACTGACTCACAAAGTCTTACTCATGACTTGAACCCAAAACATCTCGTACCGTAAGATTGAGTGCAACCAACTGCATTGCGCAGGTAGAGTTCGGAACATAAACTAAGGTTGTAATCAGTCTAAAGTCTCGGTAGACTGGGTTAACCGACCTCAAATATTTACAGGAACATCTCTTTGAAAACAAGCGTGTGAATCACTTAAAACATGAACATTTACATGACCCACTTTAGCACTATTTGTGTGCAAAATGTGGTGAAAATAGTTTAAGTGGTTCCAAGTATATGGCAGAAAGGCTTTATTTGCCCTTTTGGCGCTATTGTACACAAATGCCTGAAACCATTCTCTGTATATGCAAGCTTCTTATATAAACGTCTAGCCCACTTAAAAATTGTCCGTTTACATAGTCTTATGTAGTACTATATGTTTACCAAATTTGATAGCAATTATTTGATGGTTTTTGAGATATGACAAAACTTGATTTATTTGCGTGCCACTATTTTTCGAAATGGTGGAAAAAAAGAGGCTCTTAATAAGCGCATTTGATTGTTGTAATAAATACTGATAGCATACAAATTTAATTTGAAATTTGATACATGTTTTCGTAGATATAGTATTGTTACATAAAATGTTTGTAAATCAGACATTTTAAAAATAAATATTACCCACTTACAAATGTCAGTTTACAAGACCTACTGTATTATTACCCAATTTCCCAATTTGGTAAAAAAAAATTACATGATTTTTCCCAAGATATGAGATAAAAAGTATTTTTTTTTTCATGTAGCGATATCTTATAAAATAACGTACAAAAGAGGCTAAATATTGACACATTTGATACTTGCAATATATACTAACAGCATACCAAGTTTGGTAGAGATTGGTCTCACGATATGGTAGATGCATAAATAAGCATAAAAGTTTTACTTGTTCAGTATTTTGGAAATAAGTGCATTATCTATTCAATTAGCACGCAATAATATGGCATACAAGATTTTGCAGGAATAGGTTTTAGTTGTTCCCCAGATATTATGTAAGCGTAATTTTTATTATTGCACTATCTTCCACACACGTCTAATCATAATATGCATGCAAATGTTATTCTACGTGTTTCCATACTGCACTTTAAAAAGCGCTTGCATTCCAAATGTTTCTCAATGTCCCTCAGTACCCCAAAATGTTGCAGATAATGAATGGAGCAGTATATTTGCTTCTTTATATTAATTAATGTAGCGTGTTATTGCCGCAGAAATTTTTTATTTTTATTTTTTCTATTATAGCAGTAAATATTGCAGGTGTTGAATATTATTATTTTTCTATTTGGGGGATATTACATTTTGTTTGACTTGGTAAATTCAATTAAATGCTTTCTATTCAAGCGTATAAATCCTATATTTCGAAGAGCCAGAAGTTCCGACGATTATAATATTTAATGGGGATTTCAACTCAACTGGATCCCATTAAAAGAATAAAATGAACAATTACACTACCACGTGCAAAGTTTGATTTTCTATGCTAACAATAAGAAATGTTTACGTAGAAAATTTAATCAGGGAAAGTAAACAAATAATCTATTTAGGATGATATGTAAGAATAAAGTCTGGAAGATGTGTTCTCAGTGCATCGTGTGGGTATTGAAAATTTCATCTGGTAAGTCTAGTTGTACTTTTTACTCGTGGAACCACACCCCGATGAAAGGACGCCTGTGTTCAACTTGAAATATATGGCGGAATTATTTGGTTTTATTTGCTTACCGACAATGTAATCACCCAAATACAAATGGAATTCCCTGCAAGTCAGCAAATTTAAAAATACTCCGTGCAGAATCCATTATCCTAATTGAAAATAAACATACTTAACTTCAGTGGAGAAAAATTAAAATTTCCTGCTTAACGTTAACAAATTGCTTTATATAAAAACCCATAAAGTTTAGTGCTTAGACAAATCTCTGTCTATTATTTAATTTCTTAAAGTTCCCGCGTTTCAAGAGCTCATTTTTATATATA